>CM059434.1:72385273-72960580 GCA_030390025.1 Squalus acanthias | reverse complement strand
GGCACGGCAGGTAAATGATTTGATTTCTCCTCCACCTTTACGTAACAATGTTCAAATGCACTGGCTTTGTGCCAAAGGATTCTATTGTGTTTTCTCAAGACTTCATCATGCTTCCACAACTCACACTGTAGATCGCAAGGAAGGACTCAGGCAACTGCTGGTAGAAGGAGGCGATTGCAGAATTTCTACAGATGCTGATCGACAGGTGGTCTTGAATGAGATCTTCCAGGCTCCAGTACTGTAACACAACTAATGTTCAGGCCTACTGCAGGCTCCAGTACTGTAACCACAGCCAGGTTCAGGCCTACTGCAGGCTCCAGTACTGTAACACTGCCAGTGTTCAGGCCTACTGTAGGCTCCAGTACTGTAACACTGCCAGTGTTCAGGCTACTGCAGGCTCCAGTACTGTAATAACAGAAAACGCTGGTAAAAACTCAGCAGGCCAGGCAGCATCCGTGGAGAGAGAAACAGAGTTAACGTTTCAGGTTGAAGACCTTTCGTCAGAACTGGAAAAAGCAGGAAATGAAATAGATTTAAAGCAAGTATAATGCTGGAAAAAGGGGGGAGGGGATGAAAGAACAAAAGGCAAGGTCAGTGGTAGGATAGAAAGCAGGAGAGATTAAGAGACATTAAGAGATAATCAAGGCAAGAGGAGGTGGTAATGTGACAGGTAGAGGCTAGATGAAGTGTGAACGGCGCTGGCAGAATGAAGGACAGCTGCCAGCTTCTGGGAGGGAAAAAAAGGCCAAACAAAAGGGTGGATGAAAAAATAAAATAAAAAAATTTATATATATGATAGGGGCCCAAAGTTATGATCTGAAATTGTTGAACTCGATATTGAGTCCGGAAGGCTGTAAAGTGCCTAAACGAAAGATGAGGTGCTGTTCCTCGAGCTTACGCTGTGCTTCCGTGGAACAGTGTAATAGCCGAGGACGGTGAGGTCTGAGTGGGAGTGGAGCGGAGAATTAAAGTGACAGGCACCGTGAGCTCGGGGTCCCCCCTTACGGACTGAACGGAGGTGTTCCGCAAAGCGGTCACCCAATCTGCGTTTGGTCTCCCCAAGTAGAGGAGACCACATCGTGAGCAAGCGAATACAGTATACTAAATTGCAGGAAGTACTAGTAAATCGCTGTTTCACCTGGAAGGGGTGTTGGGGCCCTGGACAGTGGGGAGAGGGGAGGGAAAAGGGCATGTGTTGCATCTCCTGCGCTTGCACGGAAGGTGCCAGGGGAAGGGGTGCTGGGGTGGTAGAGGAGTGGACTAGGGTGTCTCGGAGGGAGTGGTCCCTGCAGAATGCTGAAAGGGGAGGTGAGGGGAAGATACGTTTGGTGGTGGGATCACGCTGGAGGTGGCGGAAATGGCGGAGGATGATCCGTTGAATGTGGAGGCTGGTGGGGTGAAAGGTGAGGACAAGGGGAACTCTATCGTGGTTCCGGGAGGGAGGGGCAGGGGTGAGGGCAGAAGTGCGGGAGATAGAACGGACACTGTCGAGGGCCGTGTCGACCACGGTAGAGGGGAATCTCGGTTGAGGAAAAGGAAGACATGTCGGAAGCACTGGTATGGAAGGTGTCATCGTCAGAGCAGATGTACTGTAACACTGCCAATGTTCAGGCCTACTGAAGGCTCCAGTACTGTAACACTGTCAGTGTCAGGCCTACTGCAGGCCTCCAGTACTGTAACACAGCCAGTGTTCAGGCCCACTGCAGGCTCCAGTACTGTAACACAGCCAGTGTTCAGGCCCACTGCAGCTCCAGTACTGTAACACTGCCAGTGTTCAGGCCTACTGCAGGCTCCAGTACTGTAACACAGCCAGTGTTCAGGCCCACAGCAGGCTCCAGTACTGTAACACTGTCAGTGTTCAGGCCCACTGCAGGCTCCAGTACTGTAACACAGCCAGTGTTTCAGGCCCACTGCAGGCTCCAGTACTATAACACAGCCAGTGTTCAGGCCCACTGCAGGCTCCAGTACTGTAACACTGCCAGTGTTCAGGCCACTGCAGGCTCCAGTACTGTAACACAGCCAGTGATCAGGCCCACTTCAGCTCCCAGTACTGTAACACAGCCAGTGTTCAGGCCCACTGCAGGCTCCAGTACTGTAACACAGCCAGTGTTCAGGGCCCACTGCAGGCCTCCAGTACTGTAACACAGCCAGTGTTCAGGCCCACTGCAGGCTCCAGTACTGTAACACTGCCAGTGTTCAGGCCTCCTGCAGGCTCCAGTACTGTAACACTGCCAGTGTTCAGGCCTACTGCAGGCTCCAGTACTGTAACACTGCCAGTGTTCAGGCCCACTGCAGGCTCCAGTACTGTAACACAGCCAGTGTTCAGGCCTACTGCAGGCTCCAGTACTGTAACACTGCCAGTGTTCAAGCTTTTTCAGTTCTGTAAGCCAATGTCCAGTTCTGCACTCCAAGGTCCAGCATTTTAGCTATTTTACACACTGTCTCCAGGCGGGATGGAGCTATTTATCACCGATTGGCCATCTCCCCAGCCAGCCTGACTTTGAATTACGAGGGGAACTCAGGCCCTGCTGGATGTGGGCCAGCTCTGTCTGTACTTAGCATTTCTGCAGACTACACATCCTGCAGAGACAGGTGACTACAGTTAGTATTTTTTGGCTGATGCGTTTAACAATTTCCTTCCTTTTGTTGTAATGATGAGGCTCTTGCTCCTTTTTTGAGTTCTTTTTCTCTCTTACTCCCCAAATGCTTTTCCTCTGGCCTTGTCCCAGTCAGGACAGAGCAGCTGTTCCAGGCAGGGCTGCAGTGGAGGGTGTACAAGGGTCCACAGAGTACCCACTCTTTCACTGCCTTCAGCTGCCTTGGTCCATAAACTCTGGAAATCCCTCCTTAAAACTCGCCACCTCTCTCTACTTCCTTACGATGCTCCTTAAAAACCTTTGTCCTAATACGTGGCTCGGTGTTAGATTTTGTCTGATAACGCTTCTGTGAAGCACCTTGGATCGTTTTCCTATGTTAAAGGCACTATATAAATGCAAGTTGTTATAAGAACATAAGAACATAAGAAGTAGGAGCAGGACCCGGCCACTCAGCCCCTGGGCCCGCTCTGCCACCCACAGGGCCCTGACCAATCCGAACTCAGCCTCATGTCCAATTTCCTGCCCACTCACCGTAACCCCCTAATTCCCTTTACCTCTAGGAAACTATCTATTTCTGTTTTAAATTTATTTAATGATATAGCTTCCACAGCTTCCTGGGGCAGCAAATTCCACAGACCTACTACCCTCTGGGTGAAAAAGTTTCTCCTCATCTCAGTTTGAAAGAGCAGCCCCTTATTCTAAGATTATGCCCCCTAGTTCTAGTTTCACCCATCCTTGGGAACATCCTTACCGCATCCACCCGATCAAACCCTTCACAATCTTATATGTTTCAATAAGATCGCCTCTCATTCTTCTGAACTCCAGTGAGTAGAGTCCCAATCTACTCAACCTCTCCTCATATGTCCACCCCCTCATCCCCGGAATTAACCGAGTGAACCTTCTTTGTACTGCCTCGAGAGCAAGTATGTCTTTTCTTAAGTATGGACACCAAAACTGTATGCAGTATTCCAGGTGCGGTCTCACCAATACCTTATATAACTGCAGCAATACCTCCCTGTTTTTATAATCTATCCCCCGAGTAATAAAGCCAAACATTCCGTTGGCCTTCTTGATCACCTGCTGCACCTGCATAATAACTTTTTGATTTTCCTGCACTAGGACCCCCAGATCCCTTTGTACTGCAGTACTTTCCAGTTTCTTGCCATTAAGATAATAACTTGCTCTCTGATTTTTCCTGCCAAAGTGCATAACCTCACATTTTCCAATATTGTATTGCATCTGCCAAATCTCCGCCCACTCACCCAGCCTGTCTATATCCCCTTGTAGGTTTTTATGTCCTCCTCACTTTCTACTTTCCCTCCCATCTTTGTATCATCTGCAAACTTTGATATGTTACACTCGGTCCCCTCCTCCAAATCGTTAATATAGATTGTAAAGAGTTGGGGACCCAGCACCGACCCCTGCGGAAACACCACTGGTTACTGGTTGCCAGTCCAAGAATGAACCATTTATCCCAACTCTCTGCTTCCTGTTAGATAACCAATCCTCCACCCATGCCAGAATATTACCCCAATCCAGTGATTTTTTATCTTGAGCAATAATCTTTTATGTGGCACCTTGTCGAATGCCTTCTGGAAGTCTAAATACACTACGTCCACTGGTTCCCCTTTATCCACCCTGTACGTTATGTCCTCAAAGAACTCAAGCAAATTTGTCAGACATGACTTCCCCTTCATAAAGCCATGCTGGCTTTGTCCTATTAAATTATGTTTATCTAAATGTTCCGTTACTGTCTCTTTAATAATAGACTCCAAAATTTTACCCACCACAGATGTTAGGCTAACGGGTGTTACATTAGCAGTTTTCCAATCTGCCGGGACCTTTGCTGAGTCCAGGGAATTTTGGAAAATTATTACCAAAGCATCCACAATCCCTACTGCCACTTCCCTCAAGACCCTAGGATGTAAGCCATCAGGTCCAGGGGATTTATCTGCCTTGAGTCCCATTATTTTACTGAGTACCAATTCCTTAGTGATTTTAATCGTATTTAGCTCCTCCCCCCCTAGAGCCCACTGTTTGTCCAGTGTTGGGATATTCTTAGTGTCCTCTACCGTAAAGACTGAAACAAAATATTTGTTCAGCATTTTTGCCATCTCCATGTTTCCCACCATTAATTTCCCAGTCTCATCCTCTAAGGGACCTACGTTTGCCTTAGCCCACCCTTTTTCTTTTTATATAACTATAGAAACTCTTGCTATCTGTTTTTATATTTTTTGCTAATTTATTTTCATAATCTATCTTCCCTTTCTTAATCAATCCTTTAGTTACTTTTTGCTGTCTTTTGAAGACTTCCCAATCTTCTATCCTCCCACTAAGTTTGGCTACCTTATATGTCCTTGTTTTTAGTCGGATACTATCCTTAATTTCTTTACTTAGCCACGGATGGCTGTCATTTCTTTTACACCCTTTTTTCCTCAGTGGAATATATTTCTTTTGAAAGTTGTAAAATAACTCCTTAAATGAACACCACTGCTCATGTACCGTCTTACCCTTTAATCTATTTTCCCAGTCCACTTTAATCAATTCCGCTCTCATACCATCATAGTCTCCTTTATTCAAGCTTAGTACGCTTGTTTGAGAACCAACCTTCTCACCCTCTAATTGGATATGGAATTCAACCATGTTATGGTCACTCATTCCAAGGGGATCCTTAACTGGGACATTATTAATTAATCCTGACTCATTACACAGGACCAGGTCCAAGGTTGCTTGCCCCCTTGTAGGATCAGTTACATACTGCTCAAGAAATCCATCCCTAATACACTCAATAAACTCTTCATCAAGGCTGCCCTGCTCAATTTGATTTGTCCAGTCAATATGATAGTTAAAATCTCCCATAATTATAGCTGTTCCCTTATTACATGCCCCAACTATTTCCTGATTAATACTTCTTCCAGCAGAGTTGCAACTATTAGGAGACCTATATACTACTCCCACTAGTGTTTTTTTCCCCTTATTATTCCTTATCTCCACCCAAACTGTTTCATTATCCTGATCCTTTGACCCAATATCATTTCTCTGTATTACAGTGATTCCTTCCTTTATTAACATAGCCACCCCACCTCCCCTTCCTTCCTGCCTGTCCTTCCTGATTGTTAAATACCCTGGCATATTTAGTTCCCAGTCGTTGTCACCCTGCAGCCATGTTTCTGTAATGGCCACAAGATCATACCCATACGTAGTTATTTGTGCCGTTAACTCGTCCATTTTTGTTACGAATGCTACGTGCATTCAGATAAAGAACTTTCAAATATGTTTTGTGACGCTTAGTTCCTGCTTTTTCCTTTTTTAACACTTTACCTTTTACTCCATACCTTCTGTCCCTTCCTGACATGCTTTCCTCTTGTTGTTGTAGTCCAGCTGGTTTATTATTTATTAGCTGTGGAGGTTAAAACAATATTATGAAGTGGGTGCTGCAGGGAGTTCTGACCTGCCTGGGGCCCTGTACCAGTGTCACCCCGCAGCAAATAATGAGATACAGTGAATCCTTGCACTCCAATGTCCCCTTACCTAAACTTCCATCTCCGTTTGCTGGGGCTGTGTTCACCTCATTAATCACCATCTCTGTTAATGAAGTAAGTATACTAATGAGATAGGAAAAAGCTGAGGCAAACAGACCAATCAGATTACACACATCAACACTAGACAGGACCTGGTCACCTGAAGTGGTATTTAGCGTTCCAGAGGTCCCACACAGCTGGCTCACTGGCTTTTAAATGAAAAAACCTTGCTTGCATGGAATTTTGAATGGCTGTGCAGATCAAAAAAAAATTAGAGGGAACATTGCTTGAGACAGGGCCTAGTGACCTGGGGTGGTATTTGCGACAGAGCCTAGTTGCCTGGGGTGGTACTCGGGACAGGGCCTAGTTGCCTGGGGTGGTACTCGGGACAGGGCCTAGTTGCCTGGAGTGGTACTCGGGACAGGGCCGAGTTGCCTGGGGTGGTACTCGGGACAGGGCCTAGTTGCCTGGAGTGGTACTCGGGACAGGGCCGAGTTGCCTGGAGTGGTACTCGGGACAAAGCCTAGTTACCTGGGGTGGTATTCGGGACAGGGCCGAGTTGCCTGGAGTGGTACTCGGGACAGGGCCTAGTTACCTGGGGTGGTATTCGGGACAGGGCCGAGTTGCCTGGAGTGGTACTCGGGACAGGGCCTAGTTACCTGGGGTGGTACTCAGGACAGAGCCTAGTTACCTGGGGTGGTATTCGGGACAGGGCCGAGTTGCCTGGAGTGGTACTCGGGACAGGGCCTAGTTACCTGGGGTGGTACTCGGGACAGGGCCTAGTTACCTGGGGTGCTCCTCGGGACAGGGCCTAGTTACCTGGGGTGGAACTCAGGACAGGGCCTAGTTACCTGGGGTGGTACTCGGGACAGTGACTAGTTACCTGGGGTGGTACTTGGGACAGGGTCTACTTACCTGGAGTGGGTCTCTGGACTGGGCCTAGTTACCTGGGTGGTTCTCGGGAGAGGCCTAGATACCTGGGGTGGTAATTGGGACAGGGCCTAGTTACTTGGGTTGGTACCCTGGACAGGGCCTATTATCTGGGGTGGTTCATGGGACAGGGCCTAGTTACCTGGGGTGGTTCTCGGGACAGGGTCTAGTTACCTCGGGTGGTTCTCGGGACAGGGTCTAGTTACCTGGGGTGTTACACAGCACTGGGCCTAGTTACCTGGAGTGGTAGTCGGGACAAGGCCTAGTTACCTGGAGTGGTACTCGGGACAAGGCCTAATTACATTGGGTGGTACTCGGGACAGGGTCTAGTTACCTGGAGTGGTACTCGGGAAAAGGCCTAGTTACCTGGGGTGGTATTCGGGACAGGGCCGAGTTGCCTGGAGTGGTACTCGGGACAGGGCCTAGTTACCTGGGGTGGTATTCGGGACAGGGCCGAGTTGCCTGGAGTGGTACTCGGGACAGGGCCTAGTTACCTGGGGTGGTACTCAGGACAGAGCCTAGTTACCTGGGGTGGTATTCGGGACAGGGCCGAGTTGCCTGGAGTGGTACTCGGGACAGGGCCTAGTTACCTGGGGTGGTACTCGGGACAGGGCCTAGTTACCTGGGGTGCTCCTCGGGACAGGGCCTAGTTACCTGGGGTGGAACTCAGGACAGGGCCTAGTTACCTGGGGTGGTACTCGGGACAGTGACTAGTTACCTGGGGTGGTACTTGGGACAGGGTCTACTTACCTGGAGTGGTTCTCTGGACTGGGCCTAGTTACCTGGGGTGGTTCTCGGGAGAGGCCTAGATACCTGGGGTGGTAATTGGGACAGGGCCTAGTTACTTGGGTTGGTACCCTGGACAGGGCCTATTATCTGGGGTGGTTCATGGGACAGGGCCTAGTTACCTGGGGTGGTTCTCGGGACAGGGTCTAGTTACCTCGGGTGGTTCTCGGGACAGGGTCTAGTTACCTGGGGTGTTACACAGCACTGGGCCTAGTTACCTGGAGTGGTAGTCGGGACAAGGCCTAGTTACCTGGAGTGGTACTCGGGACAAGGCCTAATTACATTGGGTGGTACTCGGGACAGGGTCTAGTTACCTGGAGTGGTACTCGGGAAAAGGCCTAGTTACCTGGGGTGGTTCTAAGGACAAGGCCTAGCTACTTGGGGTGGTTCTCGGGACAGGGTCTAGTTACCTGGGGTGGTGCTCGGGACAGGGTCTAGTTACCTGGGGTGGTTCTCGGGACAGGACCTATTTACCTGGGGTGGTTCTCGGGACAGTGTCTAGTTACCTGGAGTGGTACTCGGGACAAGGCCTAGTCATTTGGGGTGGTTCTCAGGACAGGGCCTAGTTACCTGGGGTGGTACTCGTGACACGGCCTAGTTACCAGGCGTGGTACTCGGGACAGGGCCTAGTTACCTGAGGTGTTACTTGTGACATGGCCTAGTTACCTGGGGTGTTACTTGTGACATGGCCTAGTTACCTGGAGTGTTACTTGGGACAGGGCCTAGTTACCTGGAGTCGTACTTGGGACAGGGCCTAGTTACCTGGAGTGGTACTTGGGACAGGGCCTAGTTACCTGGAGTCGTACTTGGGACAGGGCCTAGTTACCTGGAGTGGTACTTGGGACAGGGCCTAGTTACCTAGGGTGGTACTCGGGGCAGGATCTAGTTACCTGGAGTGGTTCTTGGGACAGGGTCTAGTTACCTGGGTTGGTACTCAGGACAAGGCCTAGTTACCTGGAGTGGTACTCGGGACAAGGCCTAGTTATTTGGGGTGGTTCTCAGGACAGGGCCTAGTTACCTGGGGTGGTACTCGTGACACGGCCTAGTTACCAGGCGTGGTACTCGGGACAGGGCCTAGTTACCTGAGGTGTTACTTGTGACATGGCCTAGTTACCTGGGGTGTTACTTGTGACAAGGCCTAGTTACCTGGAGTGTTACTTGGGACAGGGCCTAGTTACCTGGAGTCGTACTTGGGACAGGGCCTAGTTACCTGGAGTGGTACTTGGGACAGGGCCTAGTTACCTGGGGTGTTACTTGTGACATGGTCTAGTTACCTGGAGTCGTACTCGGGACAGGGCCTAGTTACCTGGAGTCGTACTTGGGACAGGGCCTAGTTACCTGGAGTGGTACTTGGGACAGGGCCTAGTTACCTAGGGTGGTACTCGGGGCAGGATCTAGTTACCTGGAGTGGTTCTTGGGACAGGGTCTAGTTACCTGGGTTGGTACTCAGGACAAGGCCTAGTTACCTGGAGTGGTACTCGGGACAGGGTCTAGTTACCTGGGTTGGTACTCAGGACAAGGCCTAGTTACCTGGAGTGGTACTCAGGAGAGGGTTTAGTTAACTGGAATGGTACTCGGGAGAAGGCCTAGTTACCTGGGGTGGTACTCAGGACAGGGCCTAGTTACCTGGGGTGGTACTCGGGACAGGGTCTAGTTACCTGGAGTGGTTCTTGGGACAGGGTCTAGTTACCTGGGTTGGTACTCAGGACAAGGCCTAGTTACCTTGAGTGGTACTCGGGACAGGGTCTAGTTACCTGGGTTGGTACTCAGGACAAGGCCTAGTTACCTGGAGTAGTACTCAGGAGAGGTTTAGTTAACTGGAATGGTACTCGGGAGAAGGCCTAGTTACCTGGGGTGGTACTCAGGACAGGGCCTAGTTACCTGGGGTGGTACTCGGGACAGGGTCTAGTTACCTGGAGTGGTTCTCGGGACAGGGTCTCGTTACCTGGGTTGGTACTCAGGACAAGGCCTAGTTACCTGGAGTGGTACTTGGGACAGGGTCTAGTTACCTGGGGTGGACCTCTGGACAGGGCTTAGTTAACTGGAGTGGTACTGGGGACAGGGCCAATTACCTGGAGTGGTTCTCGAGACAGGGCCTAGTTCCCTGGAGTTGTACTTGGGACAGGGCCTAGTTACCTGGGGTGGTACTCAGGACAGGGTCTAGTTACCTGGAGTGGTACTTGGGACAAGGCTTAGAAACCTGGGTTGGTACTTGGGACCGGGCCTAGTTACGTTGGGTGGTACTCAGGACAGGGCCTAGTTACTTGGAGTGGTTCTCAGGACAGGGTCTAGTTATCTGTGGTGGTACTCGGGACAGGGCCTAGATCACTGGAGTGGTAATAGGGACAAGGCCTAATTTCCTGGAGTGGTACTCGGGACAAGGCCTAATTAACTGGAGTGGTACTCAGGACAGAGCCTAGTTAGAGACATAGGGGGAAAAATTCAGTTGGTTGCGCCTCCCGTTAGCGCCTTAAGAGGGCGCTAATGGGGCGCAAAGCTGCTAGCGCCCGGGCGCAGCGATGTTTGCGCCGCTCGGGAACTTAACTAGACATTGTGCGGCGGCGCTAAACTTTACCGCTGCGACCACCTGCGCGCGCAGATTGTGACATCATTCCATGGTGCAACGCCCTTGTGGCACCCCGGAGCGGAAATTGAGTGGCGCCCCCTGCCTTACCGCCTGGCGCATCCAACGACCGGAAGACTGGAACGCTATCAATCGCTGTGGGGCTGGGGGGGGCGCTATTTAAAGGGGGCCTCTTCCTGTCTTTTTCTGTGGTTGACATCTTTGCACCACTCGTTCTGAGAGAGAGCGATTCGGAGAGAGAGAAAGAGAGACTTCTGCATTGACTCAACGCTTTGTGAGGTAGTTTTGCCTACTGGTCCTAACTTCGCTGGTACTTTGGTTGCTGTCCTTCATAACTTTGCTTGCAAAGAGACTATGGGGGCTGCACTGAATGGGGGCGTCGTCCTGCTCCAGCTGAATCGGAGGACACAGAGACGCAGAGAGAGAGTGGCAATGATGGCCAGACGGAGGAGGGCCAACAGGCGTCTGTACAGGAGAGCTTACCCTCCCAGGGTATATCGTGAACAGCTCTCCTACATTCATTTGTCTGAGGAGCTGTGTTTGCGAAGGCTGCGATTCAGCAAGGAGGTGGTCACTGAGCTCTGCCACCTGCTGCAGCCAGATCTGCAGCCTCAACTGAGGTCCAGGACGTCTCTGTCGGTGGCAGTGAAGGTAACAGTGGCTCTCAACTTCTACGCTACTGGCTCATTTCAAGCTGCTGCTGGGGACCTCGCCAATATCTCCCAGTTCGCGGTGCATTGCTGCATCCGGCAGGTCACAAATGCCCTCTTTAAAAGGAGACGAGAGTTCATCTCTTTCCCCATGACCCCAGACAAGCAGCGTGACCGCGCTCTGGGCTTTGCGAGGATAGCGGGCTTCCCCATGGTGCAGGGCGCCATTGACTGCACGCATGTGGCTTTGCGTGCTCCACATGAGAATGCCGAGGATTTCCGGAACAGAAAGGGGTTCCATTCCTTGAATGTTCAGTTGGTCTGTGACCACAGACAGCTGATACTCGCTGTCAATGCCCACTATCCTGGCAGCTGCCACAATGCTTTCATCCTGCGCCAGACTACTGTGGCAGAACTTTTCGAGGCACCGCATCAGCCAGTTGGTTGGCTTCTCGGGGACAAGGGGTATCCATTGAGCACCTGGCTGATGACACCGCTCCGTACGCCCAACACCCCTGCTGAGCTGCGGTACAACGAGAGCCATCAAGCTACCAGGAACATCATTGAGCGCACAATCGGCGTGCGGAAGCAACGGTTCCGCTGTCTCGACCATTCTGGAGGAGCCCTGCAGTACTCGCCTGAGCGAGTATCCAACTTCGTAGTTGTGTGCTGCATGTTGCATAACATGGCAATCGGCAGGACCCAGCCAATGCCACCAGACCTTGGAGCACCACCAGAGGAGGAGGAGGAAGAGGAGGAAGAGGACGAGGAGGATGATCATCCGCAGCACCAAGGCGGGAGGGCGGCCCACAATGGTGAAACTGCAAGGGCCGTCCGTCAACGGCTGATAGCAAGCCGCTTCTAGGGCCCCTGCTGTGGAAATGGCTTCTGCCATTGCTAACAACATCAATGAACCCAGCATGCAACCCCTAAGCCGGCCAAGGCACCAATGATTCCAAACACCAAACATGTATATTTTGAATACAAAAACTTATTTATTTTACAAACTCTGTGTGTGTCATTTAGAAACATAGAAACATAGAAACATAGAAAATAGGTACAGGAGTAGACCATTCGGTCCTTCGAGCCTGCACCGCCATTCAATGCGTTCATGGCTGAACATGCTACCTCAGTACCCCATTCCTGCTTTCTCACCATACCCCTTGATCCCCTTAGTTGTGAGTGTTATATCTAACTCCCTTTTGAATATATTTAGCGAACTGGCCTCAACAACCTTCTGTGGAAGAGAATTCCATAGATTCACCACTCTCTGGGTGAAGAAGTTCCTCCTCAGCTCAGTCCTAAATGGCTTCCCCTTAATCCTTAGACTGTGACCCCTGGTTCTAGTTTTCCCTACCATTGGGAACATTCTGCCTGCATCTAATTTGTCTAAACCAGTCAGGATTTTAAATGTCTCTATAAGATCCCCCCTCATTCTTCTGAACTCCAGAGGATACAAGTTCAGTTGACCCAATCTTTCTTGATATGTCAGTCCGGCCATCCCAGGAATCAATCTAGTGAACCTTCGCTGCACTCCCTCAATAGCAAGAATGTCCTTCCTTAAGTTAGGAGACCAAAACTGCGCACAATACTCCAGGTGTGGCCTCACCAAGGCCCTGTACAACTGTAGCATCACCTCCCTACTCCTGTACTCAAATCCCCTTACTATGAAGGCCATCATTCCGTTTGCTTTCTTGACTGCCTGCTGCACTTGCATTCCCACCTTCAGTGACTGATGTACCATGACGCCCAGGTCTCGTTGCACGTCCCCTTTCCCTAATCTGCCACCATTCAGGTAATAGTCCGCCTCTCTATTTTTACCACCAAAGTGGATAACCTCACATTTATCCACATTGTACTTCATCTGCCATACATTTGCCCATTCACCCAACCTGTCCAAGTCACTCTGTAGCCTCCTAGCATCCTCCTCATTGTTCACACTGCCTCCCAATTTAGTGTCATCCGCAAATTTGGAGAGATTACATTTAATCCCTTCGTCCAAATCATTAATATATAATGTAAACAGCTGGGGTCCCAGCACCGAACCCTGCGGTACCCCGCTGGTCACTGCCTGCCATTCTGAAAAGTACCCATTTACTCCTACTCTTTGTTTCCTGTGTGCCAACCAGTTCTCAATCCACGTCAACACATTACCCCCAATCCCATGTGCTTTAACTTTGCTCACCAATCACTTGTGTGGGACCTTGTCGAAGGCCTTCTGAAAGTCCAAATACACCACATCTACTGGTTCCCCCCTGTCCACCCTATTGGAAACATCCTCAAAAAATTCCAGAAGATTTGTCAAGCATGATTTCCCTTTCACAAATCCATGCTGACTTGGACCTATCATGTCGCCACTTTCCAAATGGTCTGTTATGACATCTTTAATAATTGCTTCCATCATTTTACCCACGACCGATGTCAGGCTGACCGGTCTATAATTCCCTGCTTTCTCCCTCCCTCCTTTTTTAAAAAGAGGGGTTACATTGGCCACCCTCCACTCCATCGGAACTGATCCAGAGTCTAAGGAATGTTGGAAAATGATCGTCAATGCATCCACTATTTCCAAGGCCACCTCCTTAAGTACTCTGGGATGCAGACCATCAGGCCCCGGGGATTTTTCAGCCTTCAGTCCCATCAATTTCCCCAATACCTTTTCCCGACTAATAAGGATTTCCCTCAGCTCCTCCCTCTTACCAGATCCTCTGACCCCTTTTATTTCCGGCAGGTTGTGTGTGTCCTCCACAGTAAACACCGAACCAAAGTACTTGTTCAATTGATCTGCCATTTCCTTGTTCCCCATTACGACTTCCCCTGTTTCCGACTGCAGGGGACCTACGTTTGTTTTTACTAACATCTTTCTTTTTACATATTTATAGAAGCTTTTGCAGTCCATTTTAATGTTCTCTGCAAGCTTCCTTTCATATTTTATTTTCCCTGCCCTAATCAAACCCTTCGTCCTCCTCTGCTGAGTTTTGAAGTTCTCCCAGTCCCCGGGTTTGCTGCTACTTCTGGCCAATTTGTATGCAACTTCCTTGGTTTTAATACTATCCCTGATTTCCCTTGTTAGCCATGGTTGAGCCACCTTCCCTTTTTTATTTTTACGCCAGACCGGGATGTACAATTGTTGTAGTTCATCCATGCGATCTCTAAATGTCTACCATTGCCCTTCCACTGATAGCCCCTTAAATATCGCTTGCCAATTTAACCTCGCCAATTCACGCCTCATACCCTCAAAGTTGCCCTTATTTAAGTTCTGGACCATGGTCTCTGACTTAACTGTTTCCTTCTCCATCCTAATGTAGAACTCCACCATACTATGATCACTCTTCCCCAGGGGGCCTCGTACCACAAGATTGCTGATTAGTCCCTCCTCATTACACAACACCCAGTCCAGGATGGCCTCCCCTCGAGTTGGTTCCTCAACATATTGGTTTAGGAAACCATCCCTTAAACACTCCAGGAAATCCTCCTCCACCGTATTGCTTCCAGTTTGAGTAGCCCAATCTATATGCATATTAAAGTCACCCATGATAACTGCCGTGCCTTTTTTGCACGCACCTCTGATTTCCTGTTTCATACCCTCCCCCACCTCACTACTGCTGTTTGGAGGTCTGTACACAACTCCCACTAACGTTTTCTGCCCTTTGGTGTTCTGCAGCTCAACCCATATTGATTCCACATCCTCCAAGCTGATGTCCTTCCTAGCTATTGCATTAATCTCCTCTTTAACCAGCAATGCTACCCCACCCCCTTTTCCTTTTATTCTATCCTTTCTGAATGTTGAATACCCCTGGATGTTCAGTTCCCAGCCTTGATTGTTCTGGAGCCATGTCTCTGTAATCCCAATCACATCGTATCCGTTAACATCTATTTGCACAGTCAATTCATCCACCTTATTACGGATACTCCTTGCATTAAGACACAGAGCCTTTAGGCTTGTTTTATTAACATCCTTTGTCCTTTTAGACTTATGATTTAGTATGGCCCTTTGTGTTTCTTGCCTTTGTTTACTCGGCCTTCCCCTATTGTTTCTCACCCTTCTAACATTTGTTTCTGACTGCATATTACTTCCCCCTGTTTCGCTACATAGGTTCCCATTCCCCTGCCATATTAGTTTAAATCCTCCCGAACTGCTTTAGCAACTATTACCCCGAGGACATCGGTTCCAGTCCTGCCCAAGTGCAGACCGTCCCTTTTGTACAGGTCCCACTTCCCCCAGAACTGGTTCCAATGCCTCAGGAATTTGAATCCCTCCCTCCTGCACCACTGCTCAAGCCACGTATTCAATCTCACTATCCTGTTCTCTCTATTCTGATTAGCACGTGGCCCTGGTAGCAATCCAGAGATTACTACCTTAGAGGTCCTACTTTTTAATTTAGCTCCTAGCTCCCTAAATTCTGCTTGTAGGACCTCTTCCCGCTTTTTACCTATATCGTTGGTACCTACATGCACCACGACAGCTGGCTGTTCACCCTCCCTCTTCAGAAGGTTCTGCAGCCGCTCCGAGACATCCTTGACCCTTGCACCAGGGAGGCAACATACCATCCTGGAATCTCGGTTGCGGCCACAGAAACTCCTGTCTATTCCCCTTACAATTGAGTCCCCTATCACTATAGCCCTACCACTCTTTTTCCCGCCCTGCTGTGCAGCAGAGCCAGCCATGGTGCCATGAACCTGGCTGCTAGTGCCTTCACCTGGTAGGCCATTTCCTCATGACAAACTCATAGAAATAAACACAAAAAAACAGTCATTAACATAACTGGTTCTCACAACCTGGAGATAATGTCCAAAACACTAGACAAAAGTTAGACCACGAACCTCGGCCTTTAATAAAAAAATGACCAGCATTTTGTTACACCTCCTACTTTTTGCCCTTCGAGGGTGATCTCCTTCCCTTGCGCACTTCCCCCCTTCTAACCCTACTGCTCCTCCGTAATGGGACCTCAGTGGCTCCAGCAAGGCTGGTGGAAGGCTGCTGATTGTCAGACCCTGACACTGCAGATGCCCCTGAAGGACGGCCTCGACCAGTTCTGGGCCTGGAGGGCCCGGCTGCAGACTGCACCAACTCTGCATGGGCGGCAGCAGTCTGTCCTAAAGGCGGTGGCAAGTGCAGTGGAGAAGTGACAGTGTTGGCAGCAGGAATGCTGTCATCGTGAGAGAGGACAGCAACTCCCTGCTCGACCGACACACTGGCACTCCCAAGGGGCAGCACTTCAGCATCCGGAGCAATCTGCTGGAGCACAGATTGCTGGCCTGCTGCGGCGCGGTGAGAGCCCCGGGGACATGTGAACGAACCATCGAGGTTGCCAGCAGTTAGTGCTCGCGTGGCCTCAATCTGAGTCTGCATGAGAGCAGTCAGAGATGGGATCACGGCAGTCAGTGACTGAATTGCAGCACTAAGCTTTAGTGTGGCATCCGCCTGTGCTACAGCGAAGTGCTCCACACTCCTTGCCAGTGACTCAATGCATTCGGGCACCCTTCCCACTGCACCCATGAGCTCAGTGTGCATGCCTACCGCCTGGGTGTTCATTTCTGCGATCAGCCGCTCCTCCTCTGCATCCATTGCAGTAGGAGTCGCTGGCATACTCTCCCTCTGGGGAGAAGGCCCCCATTCTTCCCTACCCCCATGGCGTTGCTGCAGCCCGCTGGGTCCTGGAGCTTCACCCTCATCAGACCCTTCCCCCCTGCTCCCCTCCAGGGAAGGCGTGTTCCCAGTGTGGGCATGGGCTTCCTCGGGAGAGGGTGGCACTGATGCTCCGGCTTCCTCTTCCTCCTCGGCTGCAGCTTCACTCCCACTGGCAGCTTCAGGGCCCGTCTCCTCAGCTGGTGAATCACCATCTGAAAGCAGGGAGGTACAAGAGTGGCTTTAGCGTGAGGACAGGGTGTCAGTAAGGGAGGAATAAGTGCAGTGAGTTAGCAAGTTGGATTGAAAGTGTCAAAGGTTGGTGTTGTGAGGGACAAGTGGAAGGACAGAGGACAAAAAGGTGATGACCGTACCATTGCTGTCCAGAACGGGGTCGGCGTCTCCAGTGGCGACGGGACCGATCACCCGGCTTGCCACAATCCTGTGGACGCGCTCCTCAAGATCGCTGAGGGGTTGCAGCTGAGGCCGCCCTCCACCTGTCCGTTGCTGCTGTCTCCTATTATGCGCCAGCTTGGCCTGCAAGAAAAAGGACAGCATCTGAGTAAATATACAGCCATGGTCTTGCCTGATGTGCCTCCCATAGGTGAATAGCCCTTACTGTATGCAGCCATGGTCTTGCCTGATGTGCCTCCCATAGGTGAATAGCCGTTACTGTATACAGCCATGGTCTTGCCTGATGTGCCTCCCATAGGTGAATAGCCCTTACTGTATGCAAAGTGTGGAATGTGTGTGTGTGTTTCATGAAAGGGCCATAGGTGTTGGATGAGTGTTGTGCATTGGGGTTTTAAGACCCTCTGGCCATAGAGTGAGGTTGAGATGGAGGGATGGAGAGGTATTGAGAAAAAGCCACTCACCCTGACAACCCGAGTGAGGTCGTTGAACTTTTTGCGGCATTGAACATGGGCCCTGGGCACCATGCTCCTGGAGGAGACGCTCTGAGCCACCTCCCTCCACACTCTTCTGTACTCGCGTGGCAAAGGCCTCCTGCCACCCTCAGGGAAGAGTATAGATCTTCTGCGCTCCACCGCGCCAACCAGAGCATCCAAGGCCCGCTCGGTGAAGCGCTGAGCTCGTTCTCTCACCCTCTCCATCCTTGGCTGCAAAATGGATTCACAGGTCTCTCCAGGCCGAGATTCAAGGCTGCAATGAGCAGGGTGTGGCTGGGGAGCAAGTTGGCCCCCCCCGCTTTAAGAACTGGCCGGCGCCAGTGTGTCTGTGTTCCCTCGCTAACTGGCAGCAGCTGCGCTGCGCTCGCGCGCTGAGTTAGCGCCTCACTGCTCGGCCTTTGCGCCTTAAGACAGGTGTGCAGCGCCTGATTTAGCGCTCCACTCACCTCCCGGGGCGGTAAAAGTGAAGTTTCCAGTCAGTGGCGATAATTAGCGCCAGGCGCTAATTTTTGCGTCCAGACGATATTTGCGCCCCAAATGGGGCGCGACCTAATTTTTCCCCCATAGAGTTATACAGCACAGAAAGACGCCCTTCGTCCCATTGTGTCTACGCCGGCCATCAAGCCCTGTTTATTCTAATCCCATTTTCCAGTACTTGGTCCGTAGCCTTGTATGCTATGGCGTTTCAAGTGCTCATCTAAATGCTTCTTGAATGTTGTGAGGGTTCCTGCCTCTACCACACTTTCAGGCAGTGAGTTCCAGATTCCAACCACCCTCTGGGTGAAAAAGTTTTCCCTCAAATCCCCTCTAAACCTCCTGCCCCTAACCTTGAAACTATGCCCCCTTGTTATTGACCCCTCTACTAAGGGTTAAAAGTTCCTTTCTATCTACCCTATCTATGCCCCTCATAATTTTGTACACCTCAATCAGGTCCCCCCTCAGCCTTCTCTGATCTAAGGAAAACAACCCCAGCCTGTCCAGTCTCACTTCATAGCTGAAGCGCTGCAGCCCAGGTAACATCCTGGTGAATCTCCTCTGCATCCTCTCTAATGCAATCACATCCTTCCTATAGTGTGGCGACCAGAACTGCACACAGTATTCCAGCTGTGGCCTAACTAGCGTTTTGTACAGCTCCATCATAACCTCCCTGCTCTTATATTCTATGCCTCGGCTAATGAAGGCAAGTATCCCATATGCCTTTTTAACCACCTTATCTACCTGTCCTGCTGCCTTCAGGGATCTATTTACCACCCCACCAATTTTCGTGACATCTGCAAACTTACTGATCATACCTCCTACATTCATATCTAAATCATTAATATACACTACAAACAGCAAAGGACCCAGCACCGATCCCTGCGGTACACCACTGGACACAGGCTTCCAGTCACAAAAAGAACCTTAGACCATCACCTTCTGCCTCCTGCCACTAAGCCAATTTTGGATCCAATGTGCCAAGTTGCCCTGGATCCCATGGGCTCTTACCTTCTAGACCAGTCTCCCATGCGGGACTTTGTCAAAAGCCTTACTGAAGTCCATGTAGACTACATCAACTGCACTACCCTCATCCACACACCTAGTCACCCCCTCGAAAAATTCAATCAAATTGGTCAGACATGATCTCCCCCTGACAAAGCCATGCTGACTATCCTTGATTAATCCTTGCCTCTCCAAGTGGAGACTAATTCTGTCCCTCAGAATTGTTTCCAATAATTTCCCCACCACTGATGTTAGGCTCACTGGCCTATAATTCCCTGGTTTATCCCTACTACCCTTCTTGAATAATGGTACTACGTTAGCTGTTCTCCAGTCCTTTGGCACCTCCCCTGTGGCCAGAGAGGTTCTGACAATTTGTGTCAGAGCCCCTGCAATCTCCTCCCTTGCCTCACACAGCAGCCTGGGATACATCTCGTCTGGGCCTGGGGATTTATCCACTTTTAAGCCCACTAAAACCGCTAGTACCTCCTCCCTCTAAATAATAATTTGTTGAAGTATATCACAATCCCCCTGCCTGATTTCTATGCCTACATCGTCCTTCTCCACAGTGAACACAGATGCAAAATATTCATTTAAAACCCCACCTACATCTTCTGGCTCTACACACAGATTGCCACTTTGGTCCCTAATGGCCCTACTCTTTCCCTGGTTATCCTCTTGCCCTTAATATACTTATAAAACACCTTGGGATTTTCCTTTATTTTGCCCGCCAGTGTTATTTCATGCCCCCTCTTCACTCTCCTCATTTCTTTTTTAGTACCCCCTGCACTTTCTATACTCCTCTAGGGCTTCCACTGTTTAGTCCTTTGTATCTGCCAAAAGCCTCCCTTTTTTCCCTAATCCATTCTCGTATATCCCTTGACATCCAGGGTTCCCTGGGTTTGTTGGTCCCACCCTTGACCTTTACGGGAACATGTTGGCGTTGTACTCTCTCTATTTCCTTTCTGAAAGACTCCCACTGCTCTGATGTGAATTTTCCTACAAGTAGCTGATCCCAGTTCACTTTGGCCAGATCCTGCCTTATCATATTAAAATCGGCCTTCCCCCAATTTAGAACCTTTATTTCCGGTCCATCTTTGTCCTTTTCCATGATTACCTTAAATCTCACTGAATTATGGTCACTGTCACCAAAATGCTCTCCTACTAACACTTGTACCACTTGCCCAGCAACATTCCCTAGAATTAGGTCCAGTACCGCCCCCTCTCTTGTAGGACTTTCTACATGCTGGCTCAAAAAGCTCTCCGGGATGCACTTTAAGAATTTCGCACCCTCTGACTATCCCAGTTAATATTGGGGAAGTTGAAATCCCCTACTATTATTACCCACCTGCCCGCCTGCCCGCCCGCCCGCCCTGTCCCAAGTACCACTCCAGGTAACTAGGCCCTGTCCAAAGTACCACTCCAGATAACTAGGCCCTGTCCCAAGTACCACTCCAGGTAACTAGCCCCTGTCCAGATTACCACCCCATTTAACTAGGCCCTGTCCCAAGTACCAATCCAGGTAACTAGGCCCTGTCCCGATACCACCCAAGGTAACTAGACCCTGTCCCGAGTACCACCCCAGGTAACTAGGCCCTGTCCCGAGTACCACTCCAGGTAACTAGCCCCTGTCCCGAGCACAACCCCAGGTAACTAGGCCCTGTCCCGAGACCCACCCCAGGTAACAAGGCCTTGTCCCAAAAACTACTCCAGGTATCTAGGCCCTGTCCCGAGTACCACCACAGATAACTAGACCCTGTCCTGAGGAGCACTCCAGGTTACTAGGCCCTGTCCCGAGTCCCACCCCAGGTAACTAGGCCCTGTCCCGATTACCACTCCAGTTTACTAGGACCTGTCCCGAGTACCACCCCAGGTAACTAGGCCCTGTCCCGAGTACAACCAGTGGTACTTGGGACAGGGTCTAGTTACCTGGGGTGGTACTCGGGACAAGGCCTAGTTACCTGGGGTGGTATTCGGGACAGGGCCTAGTTACCTGGGTTGATACTCGGGACAGGGCCTAGTTACCTGGAGTGGTACACGGGACAGGGCCTAGTTACCTGGGGTGATACACGGGACAGGGCCTAGTTACCTGGGGTGGTACACGGGACAGGGCCTAGTTACCTGGGGTGATACTCGGGACAGGGTCTAGTTACCTGGTGTGGTTATCGGGACAGGGTCTAGTTACCTGGTGTGGTTATCGGGACAGGGTCTAGTTACCTGGGGTGGTTATCGGGACAGGGTCTAGTTACCTGGGGTGGTTATCGGGACAGGGTCTAGTTACCTGGGGTGATACTCGGGACAGGGTCTAGTTACCTGGGGTGGTGCTCGGGACAGGGCCTAGTTACCTGGGGTGGTTATCGGGACAGGGTCTAGTTACCTGGGGTGGTTATCGGGACAGGGTCTAGTTACCTGGGGTGGTACTCGGGACAGTGACTTGTTACCTGGGGTGGTTATCGGGACAGGGTCTAGTTACCTGGGGTGGTACTCGGGACAGTGACTAGTTACCTGGGGTGGTTATCGGGACAGGGTCTAGTTACCTGGGGTGGTTATCGGGACAGGGCCTAGTTACCTGGAGTGGTACTCGGGACAGGGCCTAGTTACCTGGAGTGGTACTCGGGACAGGGCCTAGTTACCTGGAGTGGTACTCGGGACAGGGCCTAGTTATCTGGAGTGGTACTCGGGACAGGGCCTAGTTACCTGGAGTGGTACTCGGGACAGGGCCTAGTTACCTGGAGTGGTACTCGGGACAGGGTCTAGTTACCTGGAGTGGTACTCGGGACAGGGTCTAGTTACCTGGAGTGGTACTCGGGACAGGGCCTATTTATCTAGATTGAGCCCACTTACTCCATGAGTCCTGGACCAATGCTCCTGCCCCACTGCACACTGACACTCTGATACCTGCTTCTCCCCTCACGCTTCCACTGATGCCCCCACAATGATGCATGGGTTATCGCCCTCTTTTTCCACCCCCTACCCATGCTCCACTGCCATCCTGCCGTGTGCTCACCCAAGTCCCACACTGCCCCCTACTCGAGTCCTGTGGAGTCTGCCCAAACCATGCCAGTTGTTGGTGTAATTAAAGCTGAAATATCTGAACAAGTGTTTGTCGGTGTTTGCAACTCCCAACAAAATGTACAGTGGGTGCACACGCCATCCCCGTGGATAACCCCCACTTCATCTCTGTCCCTACACTGTCACACTGTGGTAAATAGAAGCAGTTTCTACATAGATTACTCCTTGTACTACAGCACACCTGTTGTCCACTGTTGCTAAGGTTATGTTGTTGCCAAGAGGCGTGGAGGAGGAGTTCTACTGGCAACGCAGTTCGATATAAAATGGATCATGGGAACAGGGGCCCCTGAGAGAGCATTGCTTGCCAGGGCCTCGTCTTGAATCCCAGTCCCAGCTATCTGCTGCCAAGCTGTGTGTCTGAATCAGAGAGTAGGAATGTGTTGAGGAGTCGGTGTGTGGAGGGAGAAGAGGAAGAGCGAACGATCAGAGTGCTGCAAGGGTGCGAGGTTTCAGCCCGGAGTGATCTGAAGAGGATGAGGATGGGAGTGAGACTGCGCTGGTCCCTGATGGTCTGTCTCTCATTCACTGCCAGTCTGTGCACAATAAACAGCCTGAAGAATGATCCAGGTCAGCTCTTGTACACTCGGCACTCCTATAGCCCTCCTTCCATTTCTCTTCCTTTTCATTCTCATTTCTTTTGAAAGTTTCCTGCTGCAGACTCAGTTACTTTCTTCCCCCTTTAGTTTCAATTCTCGTACAGTGGGAGGGGTGCCAGGGACCTGGGATCAGGAAAATCCCAACACCGCTCTACAGCTGGTCGCTGTATGTACGGGAGAGAAAGACAGGGCGCTGGGGATCTCCTACCCAGTGAACATGGATAGACCCAGGAAGAGTGTGTGGAATCAGTGGAGCAGGACGAGCCCTCATCACACAGTGACTTGGGACCAGCCGCCAGGCTGTTGTGAAGCATTTCTC
This sequence comes from Squalus acanthias, assembly GCA_030390025.1. Taxonomy (NCBI): domain Eukaryota; kingdom Metazoa; phylum Chordata; class Chondrichthyes; order Squaliformes; family Squalidae; genus Squalus; species Squalus acanthias. Next base: position 72,937,515 of record CM059434.1, on the reverse strand, counting down.
AGTTGCAGCCTTCCCCTGTTCCCAGAGCTGGGACTCGGGTACTGTGCTGGGCAGTTGGCAGGGTCCTCAATCAACCTCTCACCGTGCTCTAACAAACTGTTAACAAACAGGGGGAGCTGCACACCCACAGGCGTACACACCGCGGTACAGCTTCCCGTCCTGAGTGTTTACCCATGAGCTTTAATTACTGGGTATTAATCCAATAATGTTCATTACTGACGGAATTTACTCACTAGATTTCATTCCTGACGATAGTTACCCATGAGCTTTAATTACTATGGGGTTGATATGGGACTCTATGTGGCGGGGGTTTTGCTGGGGTTCTGTGGGTGGATTGCTGCTGATGAGTATGTGTGAGGGGTGGACTAGATTGATACACATTGCGGTCATTGCCTGTTGTTTGGTTGCAGACCCATTTTGGCGACAAGGTCAATCCGTTCAAGAAGCAATAGTTGTGTTTCATCGAGATGTTGAGGATACCTTCCTGATGTATGAGGTATAGTTCCTCAGACTCTGCTGATCACAGCAATGTCACATATATACACACACAGGCATCACAGGGAAATCATGTTTGACAAATTTGCTGGAGTTTTTTGAGGATGTAACGAGCAGGGTGGATAAAGGGGAACCAGTGGATGTCGTGTATTTGGATTTCCAGAAGGCATTCGATAAGGTGCCACATAAAAGGTTACTGCACAAGATAAGAGCTCATGGGATTGGGGGTAATATTTTAGCATGGATAGAGGATTGGCTAACTAACAGAAAACAGAGAGTCAGGATAAATGGGTCATTTTCTGGTTGGCAAACTGTAACTAGTGGGGTGCCGCAGGGATCAGTGCTGGGGCCTCAACTATTTACAATCTATATTAATGACTTGGATGAAGGGACCGAGTGTAATGTAGCCAAATTTGCTGATGATATAAAGATAGGTGGGAAAGCAAATTGTGTGGAGGATGCAAAGGATCTCCAAAGGGATATAGATAGGCTAAGTGAGTGGGCAAAAATCTGGCAGACGGAGTTTAATGTGGGAAAATGCAAGGTTATCCACTTTGGTAGGAAAAATAAAAAAGCAAATTATTATTTAAATGGGGAGAGATTACAAAATGCTGAGGTACAGAGGGATCTGGGGGTCCTTGTACATGAATCACAATAAGTTAACATGCAGATACAGCAAGTAATTAGGAAGGCAAATGGAATGTTGGCCTTAATTGCAAAGGGAATGGAGTATAAAAGCAGGGAAGTCCTGTTACAACTGTACAGGGCGTTGGTGAGACCACACCTGGAGTACTGCGTACAGTTTTGGTCTCCTTATTTAAGGAGGGATATACTTGCACTGGAGGCAGTTCAGAGAAGGTTCACGAGGTTGATTCCGGAGCTGAAGGGGTTGTCTTATGAAGAAAGGTTGAGCAGGTTGGGCCTATACTCATTGGAGTTTAGAAGAATGAGAGGGGATCTTATTGAAACATATAAGATTCTGAAGGGGCTTGACAGGGTAGATGCAGAGAGGATGTTTCCCCTCGTGGAGGAATCTAGAACTAGGGGGCATAGTTTCAGAATAAGGGGGCACCCATTTAAATCAGAAATGAGGAGGAATTTCTTCTCAGAGGGTCGTGAATCTTTGGAATTCTCTTCCCAGAGACCTGTGGAGGCTGGGTCATTCAATATATTTAAGGTAGAGATAGACAGATTTTTGAATGGTAAGGGAGTCAAGGGTTATGGGGAGCGGGCAGGGAAGTGGAGTTGAGGCCAAGGTCAGATCAGCCATGATCTTATTGAATGGCAGAGCAGGCTCGAGGGGCCAAATGGCCTACTCCTTCTCCTATGTCTTATGTTCTTATGTTCTTATTATGTACACATAGGCGTGTGCATACCGACATGTATTCACACACAGGCCTGCATGTGATTATAGAGACGCACATGCACACGTATTGACATCTGGGCACCCATGTGAGTGTGCAGATACGCACATGGAATCATAGACTAATGCATACGGGCACATTTACATAGACATGTGTGCATGCAAACACACATAGACACATCGCGTTACACTTGTGTAAACACAAATATACATGTATGCACATAGACAGACATGCACACATACGGTAATTTTATATCTAATAAGTGGACACTGGGAAGTTTCTCGCTAATTTACCTTAATGTGCCTTTCTCTTGTCTATCAAATATTTCCACTGCTTCTCAAAAAGGTTCATTTAAACCAGCAGAGAACTAATTAACTGGGTGTGAAGCGCTTTGGCACGTCCGGAGGGCAGGAAGAGAACTGTATAAATGACACACACGCCCAAACACACACACTGACACAGATACACACGCTCACACAGATACACACACTCACACAGACACACACTCACACAGATACACACACTCACACAGACACACACACTCAAACAGATACACACACTCACACAGACACACACTCACACAGACACACACTCACACAGATACACACACTCAAACAGATACACACACTCACACAGACACACACTCACACAGACACACACTCACACAGATACACACACTCACACAGACACACAATCACACAGACACACACTCACACAGACACACGCTCACACAGACACACACTCACACAGACACACATGCTCACACAGACACACACGCTCACACAGACACACACACTCACAGAGACACACACACTCACACAGACACACACGCTCACACAGATACACACACTCACACAGACACACACTCACACAGACACACACTCACAGAGACACACACACTCACACAAACACACACGCTCACACAGACACACACACTCACAGAGACACAAACACTGACACAGACACACACACTCACACAGACACACACTCTCACACAGACACACACACTCACACAGACACACACGCTCACACAGACACACACGCTCACACAGACACACACACTCACACAGACACACACACTGACACAGACACACACACTGACACAGACACACACTGTGACACAGACACACCCGCTCACACAGACACACACAGTCACAAAGACACATACGCTCACACAGACACACACACTGACACAGACACACACGCTCACACAGACACAAACACTGACACAGACACACACACTCACACAGACACACACGCTCACAGACACACACACTCACACAGACACACACTCACACAGACACACACAATCACACAGATACACACACTCACACAGACACACACACTCACACAGACACACACTCTCACACAGACACACACACTGACACAGACACACACACTCACACTGACACACTCGCTCACAGGCACACACACTCACAGACACACACACTCACACAGATACACACACTCACACAGACACACACTCTCACACAGACACACACACTGACACAGACACACTCGCTCACAGACACACACACTCACACAGACACACACGCTCACACAGATACACACACTCACACAGACACGCAGACTCACACAGATACACACACTCACACAGACACACACACTCACACAGACACACACTCTCACAAAGACACACACACTGACACAGACACACCCGCTCACACAGACACACACTGTCACACAGACACACCCGATCACACAGACACACACGCTCACACAGACACACACACTCAAACAGACACACACTCTCACACAGACACACACTCTCACACAGACACACCCGCTCACACAGACACACCCGCTCACACAGACACACACACTCACACAGACACACACACTCAAACAGACACACACTTTCACACAGACACACACTCTCACACAGACACACCCGCTCACATAGAAACACGCACTCACACAGACACACACTCTCACAAAGACACACACACTGACACAGACACACCCGCTCACACAGACACACACACTCACACAGACACACCCGCTCACACAGACACACACACTCACACAGACACACACACTGACACAGACACACACTGACACAGACACACACTCACACAGACACAGACACTGAAACAGACGCACACACTCACACAGACACACATAATCACACAGAAACACACACTCACACAGACACACACACTCACACAGACACACCCGCTCACAGACACACACACTCACACAGACACACACACTGACAAAGACACACACTCACACAGACACACACACTCACACAGACACACACACACACACAGACACACTCGCTCACACAGACACACACGCTCACAGAAACACACTCTCACACAGACACACACTCACACAGACACACACTCTCACACAGACACACCCGCTCACACAGACACGCACGCTCACATGGACACACACACTCACACAGACACACACGCTCACACAGACATACACATTCACACAGACACACCCGCTCACACAGACACACACACTGACACAGGCACACACGCTCATACAGACACACACACTCACACAGACACACACACTCACACAGACACACACACTGACACAGACACACACGCTCACAAAGACAAACACGCTCACACAGACACACACGCTCACGCAGACACACACGCTCACACAGACACACACACTGACACAGACACACACTGACACAGGCACACACACTGAAACAGACGCACATACTCACACAGACACACACACTCACACAGACACACACACTGAAACAGACGCACATACTCACACAGACACACACACTCACACAGACACACACACTGAAACAGACGCACATACTCACACAGAGAAACACACACTCACACAGACACACACACTGAAACAGACGCACATACTCACACAGACACACACACTCACACAGACACACACACTGAAACAGACGCACATACTCACACAGACACACACACTCACACAGACACACCCGCTCACAGACACACACACTCACACAGACACACACACTAACAAAGACACACACTCACACAGACACACACACTCACACAGACACACACATTGACACAGACACACACGCTCACACAGACACACACGCTCACAGAAACACACTCTCACACAGACATACACACTCACACAGACACACACTCTCACACAGACACACACGCTCACACGGACACACACTCTCACACAGACACACACGCTCACACAGACATACACACTCACACAGACACACCCGCTCACACAGACACACACACTGTCACAGGCACACCCGCTCATATAGACACACACTCACACAGACACACCCACTCACACAGACACACACGCTGACACAGACACGCACGCTCACACAGACACACACGCTCACACAGACACACACGCTCACACAGACACACACTCTCACACAGACACACACACTCACGCAGACACACACACTGACAAAGACACACACTCACACAGACACACACACTCACGCAGACACACACACTGACAAAGACACACTCTCACACAGACACACACACTGACACATACACACACTCTCACACAGAAATACACACTCACACAGACACACACTCTCACACAGACACACTCGCTCACAGACACACACACTCACACAGACACACACGCTCACACAGATACACACACTCACACAGACACACACACTCACACAGATACACACACTCACACAGAAATACACACTCACACAGACACACACTCTGACACAGACACCCCCGCTCACACAGACACACACACTCACACAGACACACTCTGAGAGAGACACACACACTCAAACAGACACACACTCTCAAACAGACACACACACTCACACAGATACACACACTCACACAGACACACACTGACAGAGACACACACTCACACAGACACACACTCTCAAACAGACACACACACTCACACAGACACACACTGACAGAGACACACATGCTCACACAGACACACACACTGACACAGACACACACACTCACACAGACACACACACTGACACAGACACACCCGCTCAAACAGACACACACACTGACACAGACACACACTCTCACACAGACACACAAGCTCACACAGACACACACACTGACACAGACACACACTCTTACACAGACACACACACTCACACAGACACACACACTCACACAGACACACCCGCTCACACAGACACGCACACTCACACAGACACACACACTGACACAGACACACCCGCTCAACAGACACACACACTCACACAGGCACACACTCTCACACAGACACACCCGATCACAGACACACACACTCACACAGACACACCCACTCACACAGACACACACACTGACACAGACACACACACTCACACAGACACACCCACTTACACAGACACACCCGCTCATACAGACACACACACTCACACAGACACACACTCACACAGACACACCCGCTCACACAGACACACCCGCTCATACAGACACACACTCACACAGACACACACACTCACACAGACACACACACTCACACAGACACACTCGCTCACACAGACACACACACTGACACAGACATGCACTCTCACACAGACACACACACAGACACAGACAACCACGCTCACACAGAAACACACACTCACACAGACACACACACTGACACAGACACACATGCTCACACAGACACACACTCTCACACAGACACACACACTCACACAGACACACACACTCACACAGACACACACTCTCAAACAGACAAACACACTCACACAGACACACACACTCACACAGACACACATGCTCACACAGACACACACGCTCACACAGACACACACGCTCACAGAGACAAACACTCTCAAACAGACACACACACTCACACAGACACACATACTTGCACAGACACACACTCTCACACAGACACACACACTCACACAGACACACACGCTGACACAGACACACACACTCACACAGACACACACACTGAAACAGACACACACGCTCACACAGACACACACTCTCAACCAGACACACACACTCACACAGACACACTCACTCACACAGACAGACACACTCACACAGACACACACACTGACACAAACACACACTCACACACAGACACACACACCTGACACAGACACACCCGCTCACACAGACACACACACTGACACAGACACACGTACTGACACAGACACACACACTCACACAGACACACACACTCACACAGACACACACTCACACACACACTCACACACACTCACACAGACACACACTCTCACACAGACACCCACACCTAATACAGACACACACGCTCACACAGACACACACACTGACTCAGACACACACTCACACACACACTCACACACACTCACACAGACACACACTCTCACACAGACACACACGCTCACACAGACACACACACTGACTCAGACACACGCACTCACACACACACTCACACACTCTCACACAGACACACACACTCACACAGACACACACACTGACACAGACACACACTCACACACACACTCACACACACTCACACAGACACACACACTCACACAGACACACACGCTCACACACTCTCACACACTCACACAGACACACACTCTCACACAGACTCACACGCTCACACAGACACACATACTCACACAGACACAGACACTCACACAGACACACACACTCACACAGACACACACGCTCACACAGACACACCCACTCACAGACACACACTCAAACAGACACACACGCTCACAGAGAAACACACACTCACACAGACACACACACTCACACAGACACACACACTCACACAGACAGACACACTCACAGAGACACACACACTCACACAGGCACACACTCTCACACAGACACACACACTCACACAGACACAGACACTCACACAGACACACACACTCACACAGACACAGACACTCACACAGACACACACTCTCACACATACACACATGCTCACACAGACACACACACTCACACAGACACACCCACTCACAGACACACACTCACACAGACACACACTCTCACACAGACACACACACTCACACAGACACACACACTCACACAGACACACCCACTCACAGACACACACTCACACAGACACACACTCTCACACAGACACACACACTCACACAGACACACACACTCACACAGATACACACTCTCACACAGACAGACACACTCACAGAGACACACACACTCACACAGGCACACACTCTCACACAGACACACACACTCACACAGACACAGACACTCACACAGACACATACACTCACACAGACACAGACACTCACACAGACACACACACTCACACAGACACACACTCTCACACAGACACACATGCTCACACAGACACACACACTCACACAGACACACCCACTCACAGACACACACTCACACAGACACACACTCTCACACAGACACACACGCTCACACAGACACACACACTCACACAGACACACCCACTCACAGACACACACTCACACAGACACACACTCTCACACAGACACACACACTCACAGACACACACACTCACACAGACACACACACTGAAACAGACATGCACTCTCACACAGACACACACACAGACACAGACACACACACTCACACAGACACACCCACTCACACAGACACACCCGCTCATACAGACACACACACTCACACAGACACACACTCACACAGACACACCCGCTCACACAGACACACCCGCTCATACAGACACACACTCACACAGACACACACACTGAAACAGACATGCACTCTCACACAGACACACACACAGACACAGACACACACGCTCACACAGACACAAACACTCACACAGACACACATACTTACACAGACACACACTCTCACACAGACACACACACTCACACAGACACACACGCTGACACAGACACACACACACACACAGACACACACACTGAAACAGACACACACGCTCACACAGACACACACTCTCAACCAGACACACACACTCACACAGACACACTCACTCACACAGACAGACACACACACACAGACACACACACTGACACAAACACACACTCACACACAGACACACACACCTGACACAGACACACCCGCTCACACAGACACACACACTGACACAGACACACGTACTGACACAGACACACACACTCACACAGACACACACACTCACACAGACACACACACTCACACAGACACACACTCACACACACACTCACACACACTCACACAGACACACACTCTCACACAGACACACACACCTAATCCAGACACACACGCTCACACAGACACACACACTGACTCAGACACACACTCACACACACACTCACACACACTCACACAGACACACACTCTCACACAGACACACACACTGACTCAGACACACACTCACACACACACTCACACACTCTCACACAGACACACACACTCACACAGACACACACACTGACACAGACACACACTCACACACACACTCACACACACTCACACAGACACACACACTCACAGAGACACACACGCTCACACACTCTCACACACTCACACAGACACACACTCTCACACAGACACACACGCTCACACAGACACACATACTCACACAGACACAGACACTCACACAGACACACACACTCACACAGACACACCCACTCACAGACACACACTCAAACAGACACACACGCTCACAGAGAAACACACACTCACACAGACACACACACTCACACAGACACACACACTCACACAGACACAGACACTCACACAGACACACACACTCACACAGACACAGACACTCACACAGACACACACACTCACACAGACACACACTCTCACACAGACACACATGCTCACACAGACACACACACTCACACAGACACACCCACTCACAGACACACACTCACACAGACACACACTCTCACGCAGACACACACACTCACTCAGACACACACACTCACACAGACACACACACTCACACAGACACACATGCTCACACAGACACACAGCCTCACACAGACACACACTCTCAAACAGACACACACACTCACACAGACACACACACTCACACAGACACACACTCTCAAACAGACACACACACTCACACAGACACACACTCTCACACAGACACACACACTCAAACAGACACACACGCTGACACAGACACACACACTCACACAGACACACACACTGAAACAGACACACACGCTCACACAGACACACACTCTCAACCAGACACACACACTCACACAGTGACACTCACTCACACAGACACACACACTCACACAGACACACACACTGACACAGACACATACTCACACACAGACACACACACCTGACACAAACACACATACTGACACAGACACACACACTCACACAGACACACACATTCACACAGACACACACACTGACACAGACACACACTCACACACACACTCACACACACTCACACAGACACACACTCTCATACAGACACACACACCTCATACAGACACACACGCTCACACAGACACACACACTGACTCAGACACACACTCACACACACACTCACACACACTCACACAGACACACACTCTCACACAGACACACACGCTCACACAGACACACACACTGACTCAGACACACACTCACACACACACTCACACACACTCACACAGACACACACACTCACACAGACACACACACTGACACAGACACACACTCACACACACACTCACACATACTCACACAGACACACAAACTCACACAGACACACACGCTCACACACTCACACACACTCACACAGACACACACACTCACACAGACACACACTCTCAAACAGACACACACACTCACACAGACACACACACTCACACAGACACACACGCTCACACAGACACACCAGCTCACACAGACACACACGCTCACACAGACACACACACTCACACAGACACACACTCTCAAACAGACACACACACTCACACAGACACACACACTCACACAGACACACACTCTCACACAGACACACACACTCAAACAGACACACACACTCACACAGACACACACACTCACACAGACACACACACTGAAACAGACACACACGCTCACACAGACACACACTCTCAACCAGACACACACACTCACACAGACACACTCACTCACACAGACAGACACACTCACACAGACACACACACTGACACAAACACACACTCACACACAGACACACACACCTGACACAGACACACCCGCTCACACAGACACACACACTGACACAGACACACGTACTGACACAGACACACACACTCACACAGACACACACACTCACACAGACACACACTCACACACACACTCACACACACTCACACAGACACACACTCTCACACAGACACCCACACCTAATACAGACACACACGCTCACACAGACACACACACTGACTCAGACACACACTCACACACACACTCACACACACTCACACAGACACACACTCTCACACAGACACACACGCTCACACAGACACACACACTGACTCAGACACACGCACTCACACACACACTCACACACTCTCACACAGACACACACACTCACACAGACACACACACTGACACAGACACACACTCACACACACACTCACACACACTCACACAGACACACACACTCACACAGACACACACGCTCACACAGACACACATACTCACACAGACACAGACACTCACACAGACACACACACTCACACAGACACACACGCTCACACAGACACACCCACTCACAGACACACACTCAAACAGACACACACGCTCACAGAGAAACACACACTCACACAGACACACACACTCACACAGACACACACACTCACACAGACAGACACACTCACAGAGACACACACACTCACACAGGCACACACTCTCACACAGACACACACACTCACACAGACACAGACACTCACACAGACACACACACTCACACAGACACAGACACTCACACAGACACACACTCTCACACATACACACATGCTCACACAGACACACACACTCACACAGACACACCCACTCACAGACACACACTCACACAGACACACACTCTCACACAGACACACACACTCACACAGACACACACACTCACACAGATACACACTCTCACACAGACAGACACACTCACAGAGACACACACACTCACACAGGCACACACTCTCACACAGACACACACACTCACACAGACACAGACACTCACACAGACACATACACTCACACAGACACAGACACTCACACAGACACACACACTCACACAGACACACACTCTCACACAGACACACATGCTCACACAGACACACACACTCACACAGACACACCCACTCACAGACACACACTCACACAGACACACACTCTCACACAGACACACACGCTCACACAGACACACACACTCACACAGACACACCCACTCACAGACACACACTCACACAGACACACACTCTCACACAGACACACACACTCACAGACACACACACTCACACAGACACACACACTGAAACAGACATGCACTCTCACACAGACACACACACAGACACAGACACACACACTCACACAGACACACCCACTCACACAGACACACCCGCTCATACAGACACACACACTCACACAGACACACACTCACACAGACACACCCGCTCACACAGACACACCCGCTCATACAGACACACACTCACACAGACACACACACTGAAACAGACATGCACTCTCACACAGACACACACACAGACACAGACACACACGCTCACACAGACACAAACACTCACACAGACACACATACTTACACAGACACACACTCTCACACAGACACACACACTCACACAGACACACACGCTGACACAGACACACACACACACACAGACACACACACTGAAACAGACACACACGCTCACACAGACACACACTCTCAACCAGACACACACACTCACACAGACACACTCACTCACACAGACAGACACACACACACAGACACACACACTGACACAAACACACACTCACACACAGACACACACACCTGACACAGACACACCCGCTCACACAGACACACACACTGACACAGACACACGTACTGACACAGACACACACACTCACACAGACACACACACTCACACAGACACACACACTCACACAGACACACACTCACACACACACTCACACACACTCACACAGACACACACTCTCACACAGACACACACACCTAATCCAGACACACACGCTCACACAGACACACACACTGACTCAGACACACACTCACACACACACTCACACACACTCACACAGACACACACTCTCACACAGACACACACGCTCACACAGACACACACACTGACTCAGACACACACACTCACACACACACTCACACACTCTCACACAGACACACACACTCACACAGACACACACACTGACACAGACACACACTCACACACACACTCACACACACTCACACAGACACACACACTCACAGAGACACACACGCTCACACACTCTCACACACTCACACAGACACACACTCTCACACAGACACACACGCTCACACAGACACACATACTCACACAGACACAGACACTCACACAGACACACACACTCACACAGACACACACGCTCACACAGACACACCCACTCACAGACACACACTCAAACAGACACACACGCTCACAGAGAAACACACACTCACACAGACACACACACTCACACAGACACACACACTCACACAGACACAGACACTCACACAGACACACACACTCACACAGACACAGACACTCACACAGACACACACAGTCACACAGACACACACTCTCACACAGACACACATGCTCACACAGACACACACACTCACACAGACACACCCACTCACAGACACACACTCACACAGACACACACTCTCACGCAGACACACACACTCACTCAGACACACACACTCACACAGACACACACACTCACACAGACACACATGCTCACACAGACACACAGCCTCACACAGACACACACTCTCAAACAGACACACACACTCACACAGACACACACACTCACACAGACACACACTCTCAAACAGACACACACACTCACACAGACACACACTCTCACACAGACACACACACTCAAACAGACACACACGCTGACACAGACACACACACTCACACAGACACACACACTGAAACAGACACACACGCTCACACAGACACACACTCTCAACCAGACACACACACTCACACAGTGACACTCACTCACACAGACACACACACTCACACAGACACACACACTGACACAGACACATACTCACACACAGACACACACACCTGACACAGACACACCCGCTCACACAGACACACACACTGACACAGACACACATACTGACACAGACACACACACTCACACAGACACACACATTCACACAGACACACACACTGACACAGACACACACTCACACACACACTCACACACACTCACACAGACACACACTCTCATACAGACACACACACCTCATACAGACACACACGCTCACACAGACACACACACTGACTCAGACACACACTCACACACACACTCACACACACTCACACAGACACACACTCTCACACAGACACACACGCTCACACAGACACACACACTGACTCAGACACACACTCACACACACACTCACACACACTCACACAGACACACACACTCACACAGACACACACACTGACACAGACACACACTCACACACACACTCACACATACTCACACAGACACACAAACTCACACAGACACACACGCTCACACACTCACACACACTCACACAGACACACACACTCACACAGACACACACGCTCACACAGACACACCCACTCACAGACACACACTCACACAGACACTCACACAGACACACACACTCACACAGACACACACGTTCACACTGACACACCCACTCACAGACACACACTCACACAGACACACACACTCACACAGACACACACTCTCACACAGACACACACACTCACACAGACACAGACACTCACACAGACACACACACTCACACAGACACAGACACTCACACAGACACACGCACTCACACAGATACACACTCTCACACAGACACACACACTCACACAGACACACACACTCACACAGACACACCCACTCATAGACACACACTCACATAGACACACACTCTCATACAGACCCACACGCTCACACAGACACACACACTCACACAGACACACCCACTCACAGACACACACTCACACAGACACATACTCTCACACAGACACACACACTCACACAGACACACACACTCACACAGACACACACACTGAAACAGACATGCACTCTCACACAGACACACACACTGACACAGACAACCACGCTCACACAGACACACACACTCACACAGACACACACACTGACACAGACACACCCGCTCACACAGACACACACACTGACACAGACACACACTCACACAGACACACACTCTCACACAGACACCCACACTCACACAGACACACACACTCACACAGACACACCCACTCACAGACACACACTCACACAGACACACACTCTCAAACAGACACACACACTCACACAGACACACACACTCACACAGACACACACGCTCACACAGACACACCAGCTCACACAGACACACACGCTCACACAGACACACACACTCACACAGACACACACTCTCAAACAGACACACACACTCACACAGACACACACACTCACACAGACACACACTCTCACACAGACACACACACTCAAACAGACACACACGTTGACACAGACACACACACTCACACAGACACACACACTGAAACAGACACACACGCTCACACAGACACACACTCTCAACCAGACACACACACTGACACAGACACACACTCACACACAGACACACACACCTGACACAGACACACCCGCTCACACAGACACACACACTGACACAGACACACATACTGACACAGACACACACACTCACACAGACACACACACTCACACAGACACACACACTGACACAGACACACACTCACACACACACTCACACACACTCACACAGCCACACACTCTCACACAGACACACACACCTGATACAGACACACACGCTCACACAGACACACACACTGACTCAGACACACACTCACACACACACTCACACACACTCACACAGACACACACTCTCACACAGACACACACGCTCACAGGACACACACACTGACTCAGACACACACTCACACACACACTCACACACACTCACACAGACACACACACTCACACAGACACACACACTGACACAGACACACACTCACACACACACTCACACACAGACACACACACTCACACAGACACACACGCTCACACAGACACAAACACTCACACAGACACACATACTTACACAGACACACACTCTCACACAGACACACACACTCACACAGACACACACGCTGACACAGACACACACACACACACAGACACACACACTGAAACAGACACACACGCTCACACAGACACACACTCTCAACCAGACACACACACTCACACAGACACACTCACTCACACAGACAGACACACACACACAGACACACACACTGACACAAACACACACTCACACACAGACACACACACCTGACACAGACACACCCGCTCACACAGACACACACACTGACACAGACACACGTACTGACACAGACACACACACTCACACAGACACACACACTCACACAGACACACACACTCACACAGACACACACTCACACACACACTCACACACACTCACACAGACACACACTCTCACACAGACACACACACCTAATCCAGACACACACGCTCACACAGACACACACACTGACTCAGACACACACTCACACACACACTCACACACACTCACACAGACACACACTCTCACACAGACACACACGCTCACACAGACACACACACTGACTCAGACACACACACTCACACACACACTCACACACTCTCACACAGACACACACACTCACACAGACACACACACTGACACAGACACACACTCACACACACACTCACACACACTCACACAGACACACACACTCACAGAGACACACACGCTCACACACTCTCACACACTCACACAGACACACACTCTCACACAGACACACACGCTCACACAGACACACATACTCACACAGACACAGACACTCACACAGACACACACACTCACACAGACACACACGCTCACACAGACACACCCACTCACAGACACACACTCAAACAGACACACACGCTCACAGAGAAACACACACTCACACAGACACACACACTCACACAGACACACACACTCACACAGACACAGACACTCACACAGACACACACACTCACACAGACACAGACACTCACACAGACACACACACTCACACAGACACACACTCTCACACAGACACACATGCTCACACAGACACACACACTCACACAGACACACCCACTCACAGACACACACTCACACAGACACACACTCTCACGCAGACACACACACTCACTCAGACACACACACTCACACAGACACACACACTCACACAGACACACATGCTCACACAGACACACAGCCTCACACAGACACACACTCTCAAACAGACACACACACTCACACAGACACACACACTCACACAGACACACACTCTCAAACAGACACACACACTCACACAGACACACACTCTCACACAGACACACACACTCAAACAGACACACACGCTGACACAGACACACACACTCACACAGACACACACACTGAAACAGACACACACGCTCACACAGACACACACTCTCAACCAGACACACACACTCACACAGTGACACTCACTCACACAGACACACACACTCACACAGACACACACACTGACACAGACACATACTCACACACAGACACACACACCTGACACAGACACACCCGCTCACACAGACACACACACTGACACAGACACACATACTGACACAGACACACACACTCACACAGACACACACATTCACACAGACACACACACTGACACAGACACACACTCACACACACACTCACACACACTCACACAGACACACACTCTCATACAGACACACACACCTCATACAGACACACACGCTCACACAGACACACACACTGACTCAGACACACACTCACACACACACTCACACACACTCACACAGACACACACTCTCACACAGACACACACGCTCACACAGACACACACACTGACTCAGACACACACTCACACACACACTCACACACACTCACACAGACACACACACTCACACAGACACACACACTGACACAGACACACACTCACACACACACTCACACATACTCACACAGACACACAAACTCACACAGACACACACGCTCACACACTCACACACACTCACACAGACACACACACTCACACAGACACACACGCTCACACAGACACACCCACTCACAGACACACACTCACACAGACACTCACACAGACACACACACTCACACAGACACACACGTTCACACTGACACACCCACTCACAGACACACACTCACACAGACACACACACTCACACAGACACACACTCTCACACAGACACACACACTCAAACAGACACACACGCTCACACAGACACACACACTCACACAGACACACACACTCACACAGACACACACTCTCACACAGACACACACACTCACACAGACACAGACACTCACACAGACACACACACTCACACAGACACAGACACTCACACAGACACACGCACTCACACAGATACACACTCTCACACAGACACACACACTCACACAGACACACACACTCACACAGACACACCCACTCATAGACACACACTCACATAGACACACACTCTCATACAGACCCACACGCTCACACAGACACACACACTCACACAGACACACCCACTCACAGACACACACTCACACAGACACATACTCTCACACAGACACACACACTCACACAGACACACACACTCACACAGACACACACACTGAAACAGACATGCACTCTCACACAGACACACACACTGACACAGACAACCACGCTCACACAGACACACACACTCACACAGACACACACACTGACACAGACACACCCGCTCACACAGACACACACACTGACACAGACACACACTCACACAGACACACACTCTCACACAGACACCCACACTCACACAGACACACACACTCACACAGACACACCCACTCACAGACACACACTCACACAGACACACACTCTCAAACAGACACACACACTCACACAGACACACACACTCACACAGACACACACGCTCACACAGACACACCAGCTCACACAGACACACACGCTCACACAGACACACACACTCACACAGACACACACTCTCAAACAGACACACACACTCACACAGACACACACACTCACACAGACACACACTCTCACACAGACACACACACTCAAACAGACACACACGTTGACACAGACACACACACTCACACAGACACACACACTGAAACAGACACACACGCTCACACAGACACACACTCTCAACCAGACACACACACTGACACAGACACACACTCACACACAGACACACACACCTGACACAGACACACCCGCTCACACAGACACACACACTGACACAGACACACATACTGACACAGACACACACACTCACACAGACACACACACTCACACAGACACACACACTGACACAGACACACACTCACACACACACTCACACACACTCACACAGCCACACACTCTCACACAGACACACACACCTGATACAGACACACACGCTCACACAGACACACACACTGACTCAGACACACACTCACACACACACTCACACACACTCACACAGACACACACTCTCACACAGACACACACGCTCACAGGACACACACACTGACTCAGACACACACTCACACACACACTCACACACACTCACACAGACACACACACTCACACAGACACACACACTGACACAGACACACACTCACACACACACTCACACACAGACACACACACTCACACAGACACACACGCTCACACAGACACACATACTCACACAGACACAGACACTCACACAGACACACACACTCACACAGACACACACGCTCACACAGACACACATACTCACACAGACACAGACACTCACACAGACACACACACTCACATAGACACACACTCACACACACACTCACACACACTCACACAGACACACACGCTCACACAGACACACATACTCACACAGACACAGACACTCACACAGACACACACACTCACACAGACACACACGCTCACACAGACACACCCACTCACAGACACACACTCACACAGACACAGACACTCACACAGACACACACACTCACACAGACACACACATTCACACTGACACACACACTCACAGACACACACTCACACAGACACACACACTCACACAGACACTCACACAGACACACACACTCAAACAGACACACACGCTCACACAGAAACACACACTCACACTGACACACACACTCACACTGACACACACTCACACAGACACTCACACTCACACAGACACACACACTCACACAGACACACCCACTCATAGACACACACTCACATAGACACACACTCTCATACAGACACACACGCTCACACAGACACACACACTCACACAGACACACCCACTCACAGACACACACTCACACAGACACACACTCTCACACAGACACACACACTCACACAGACACACACACTGAAACAGACATGCACTCTCACACAGACACACACACTGACACAGACAACCACGCTCACACAGACACACACACTCACACAGACACACACACTGACACAGACACACCCGCTCACACAGACACACACACTGACACAGACACACACTCACACAGACACACACTCTCACACAGACACCCACACTCACACAGACACACACACTCACACAGACACACATGCTCACACAGACACACACACTCACACAGACACACACTCTCAAACAGACACACACACTCACACAGACACACACACTCACACAGACACACACGCTCACACAGACACACCAGCTCACACAGACACACACGCTCACACAGACACACACACTCACACAGACACACACTCTCAAACAGACACACACACTCACACAGACACACACACTCACACAGACACACACTCTCACACAGACACACACACTCAAACAGACACACACATTGACACAGACACACACACTCACACAGACACACACTCTCAACCAGACACACACACTGACACAGACACACACTCACACACAGACACACACACCTGACACAGACACACCCGCTCACACAGACACACACACTGACACAGACACACATACTGACACAGACACACACACTCACACAGACACACACACTCACACAGACACACACACTGACACAGACACACACTCACACACACACTCACACACACTCACACAGACACACACTCTCACACAGACACACACGCTCACACAGACACACACACTGACTCAGACACACACTCACACACACACTCACACACACTCACACAGACACACACACTCACACAGACACACACACTGACACAGACACACACTCACACACACACTCACACACAGTCACACAGACACACACACTCACACAGACACACACGCTCACACAGACACACATACTCACACAGACACAGACACTCACACAGACACACACACTCACACAGACACACACGCTCACACAGACACACATACTCACACAGACACAGACACTCACACAGACACACACACTCACATAGACACACACTCACACACACACTCACACACACTCACACAGACACACACGCTCACACAGACACACATACTCACACAGACACAGACACTCACACAGACACACACACTCACACAGACACACACGCTCACACAGACACACCCACTCACAGACACATACTAACACAGACACAGACACTCACACAGACACACACACTCACACAGACACACACATTCACACTGACACACCCACTCACAGACACACACTCACACAGACACACACACTCACACAGACACTCACACAGACACACACACTCATACAGACACACACGCTCACACAGAAACACGCACTCACACTGACACACACACTCACACAGACACACACGCTCACACAGACACACACACTCACACAGACACACACTCTCACACAGACACACACTCTCACACAGACACACACACTCACACAGACACACACACTCACACAGACACAGACACTCACACAGACACACACACTCACACAGACACACACTCTCACACAGACACACACACTCACACAGACACACACACTCACACAGACACACCCACTCACAGACACACACTCACACAGACACACACTCTCATACAGACACACACGCTCACACAGACACACACACTCAAACAGACACACACACTCACAGACACACACTCACACAGACACACACTCTCACACGGACACACACACTCAAACAGACACACACGCTCACACAGACACACACACTCACACAGACACACCCACTCACAGACACACACTCATACAGACACACACTCTCACACAGACACACACACTCACACAGACACAGACGCTCACATAGACACTCACACTCAAACAGACACACGCTCACAGACACACACACTCACACAGACACACTCACACAGACACACACACTCACACAGACACACACACTCACAGACACACACACTCACACAGACACACAAACTCACACAGACACACACTGACAGAGACACACACACTCACACAGACACACACTCTCAAACAGACACACACACTCACACAGACACACACTCTCAAACAGACACACACACTGACACAGACACACACTGACAGAGACACACACTCACACAGACACACACTGACAGAGACACACACACTCACACAGACACACACTGACTGAGACACACACTCACACAGACACACACTGACAGAGACACACGCTCACACAGACACAGACGCTCACACAGACACACTCTCTCACACAGACACACACACTGACACAGACACACACGCTCACACAGACACACACACTCACAGACACACACTCTCACACAGACACACACACACTCACAGACACACACTCACACAGACACATGCTCTCACACACTTACTTGTGTACAGAGATATCCACATGTAAGATCTTGGGAACTGAAAATCTTCTGTACGGTAATAATTAGTTCAAGCTGGCAGTGTTACTGCGTGTTTTTTCCAGAGCTCCTTTCTTGGCTCCTTCTCTCTGTTTGCATTCTCAGTCTCGGAGCCTTTTTTGAAATGGGAAATCACAGTGCAGCTCATCAGCAGCTCACAGCTCGTTCTTTTCCGTTCATCAAAGCCAGGCTGGACTTTTGTGAGATAGTCCTGTGCATGTACACGATACTTGTACAGGCATCTGTGAAAGTCGATGTGTGTGAGCAAGTCAGGAGCTGTTGCCGTGCACTGTGTAAGTACTCTGGTGTGTAAGAGTCTAACAGCAGCTCCCAGGTCACAGCGAGCCCATCTGCTGGGCAGCGGCTGGTGAAGTTGGTGTTGGTGCTGGGTAATGAGATGGGGTGTGGGGGGCGGAGGGTAAGGGTGCTGCACTGAGCCCTGGGCGAGGATGATGTGGAGAGCTTGGCTCTGACCAGTCCTGGCCTCCTGCTGCTGCTCAGCATTCCGACAGCTGCCTTTCCCATCACCTAGCACAGCTGGCTGGGGATCGCACGGTGAGGCTGGGCCGGCAGATCGCCGGGAGGAGCTCCCACTCCGCTCCGCTGGGGTTATATGACGGCAGGGTGCTGACACCTCCATTACATGTGGAAACAGTAATACACCATAACGCTGGCGGAGAGGGAGCCGTTCCCAGCAGCTTCCCGCCTGTCTCTGTTACTGTAGCACACACAATATCCCAGGATGGAGAGTAGAATCCAAACATCTGTGGCTGTCTGAGAGAGCACTCAGGGCATGGACACTCCTTCAGGCACACCGGACCGGGTGTCAGCACGGTGATTCAAGTCAGGGTTCAGACCCAGGCCTGTGTTGCGCCCTGAGTTCAGACCCAGGCCTGAGTTGAAGCCTGAGTTCGGACCCAGGCCTGAGTTGAGGCCTGAGTTGAGCCCTGAGTTCCGACCCAGGCCTGTGTTGAGCCCTGAGTTCAGACCCAGGCCTGAGTTGAAGCCTGAGTTCGGACCCAGGCCTGAGTTGAGGCCTGTGTTGAGCCCTGAGTTCAGACCCAGGCCTGAGTTGAAGCCTGAGTTCGGACCCAGGCCTGAGTTGAGGCCTGAGTTCGGACCCAGGCCTGAGTTGAAGCCTGAGTTCGGACCCAGGCCAGAGTTGAAGCCTGAGTTCGGACACAGGCCTGAGTTGAGGCCTGAGTTCGGACACAGGCCTGAGTTGAGGCCTGAGTTCGGACCCAGGCCTGAGTTGAGCCCGGGGCTCCCTCTTCCCACCTTCTGGAACTGATCTATGGAACACAGTGCACCCTATTATTAAAGTATCTGAGTACTGAACCTGAGCTCCTTTGTGTGGAAAGGTGGTGATGTATTGTTTTCTGTGTAACTGCTCCTGTTTTTTCAGTTCTTGTTAGGGGGTCTGGTGATTGATGAGAACAGCACTGTTACTCTGAAGGATGAGGAACTATCTTCAATGCACCCAGCCAAAGTGTTCCACAGCATAATGAACACACATGTCCCAAAGACTCCCTCTGCCATCGGGAAAAGGCTGGCTGATGTTTCAAACACAGGAGAAACTTTGGAAATGGACACATTTGAACAACTGGTGCTGGCGGCAGTCTACACGGCCCATCGAGCACAGCGCAGTAATCAGACGGAGAGGCAGGCCTGGGGCGGGCTGTTCTGTCATCTGGTGGCTGCGATAACCCACGATCTGTCAGAGAAGGTGGTCATGTGTTAGACTCTCGAGTTCTGCCTTCAGATCCCAGTCTGTGAGGACCCAGTGTCTTGCTCTTTCTGATAATTATGATTCTAACCCAGTTATTACAGGACATCAGTTCAGCGAGAGGAACAAAGCTTGGCTCCCTGATATGGCGGGAATCAGCCAATCAACATCCAGATGCTCCAGAATGTGTCAATCCCGTATCCTGATAGTTTGCTGCTGGTTTTGTGACACAGATTTTTATAGGAAGACAGACAGCCTGTTGCCAGGCAACGCGCTGATCCACACTGATTTATACCAAGGGTTCAGGGCCTTATTCTCCTCACAAATATATTTGTTATATTCTCCTAATACAACAACAAACATCACAAAACTTTTGCCCTGGTGTCACTATTCCTTCTTTTCTCCAACTCACAGTAAAACGCTTTCCTGCTTCAACACAGCAATAAAGCTTCACAAGCACGTCACTGGTTCTAAAGCATTTTGGGTCGTTCTGAGGACATGAAAGGTGCTGTTCAAAGACATGTTGTTTCTTTTTCATTCTCATCAGACAACACCTGGCACATCATTTGAAAAACAGCACCTCAGTGAGGGGCAGGGTAGAGGCTCCCAGTGAGGTAACTCCCCCTCAATGAGGGGCAGGGTAGAGACTCCCAGTGAGGTAACTCCACCTCAGTGAGGGCCGAGGTAGAGGCTCCCAGTGAGGTAACTCCCCCTCAGTGAGGGTCGAGGTAAAGGTTCCCAGTGAGGTAACTATTAATCAGTGAGGGGCAGGGTAGAGACTCCCAGTGAGGTAACTCCACCTCAGGGAGGGACAGGGTAGAGGCTCCCAGTGAGGTAACTCCCCCTCAGTGAGGGGCAGGGTAGAGACTCCCAGTGAGGTAACTCCACCTCAGTGAGGGGCAGGGTAGAGGCTCCCAGTGAGGTAACTCCACCTCAGTGAGGGGCAAGGTAGAGGCTCCCAGTGAGGTAACTCCACCTCAGGGAGGGACAGGGTAGAGGCTCCCAGTGAGGTAACTCCACCTCAGTGAGGGGCAGGGTAGAGGCTCCCAGTGAGGTAACTCCACCTCAGTGAGGGGCAGGGTAGAGGCTCCCAGTGAGGTAACTCCACCTCAGTGAGGGGCCGAAGTAGAGGCTCCCAGTGAGGTAACTACACCTCAGTGAGGGGCCGAGGTAGAGGCTCCCAGTGAGGTAACTCCACCTCAGTGAGGGGCCGAGGTAGAGGCTCCCAGTGAGGTAACTACACCTCAGTGAGGGCCGAGGTAGAGGCTCCCAGTGAGGTAACTCCACCTCAGGGAGGGACAGGGTAGAGGCTCCCAGTGAGATAACTCCACCTCAGTGAGGGACAGGGTAGAGACTCCCAGTGAGGTAACTCCACCTCAGGGAGGGACAGGGTAGAGACTCCCAGTGAGGTAACTCCACCTCAGGGAGGGACAGGGTAGAGGCTCCCAGTGAGGTAACTACACCTCAGTGAGGGCCGAGGTAGAGGCTCCCAGTGAGGTAACTCCACCTCAGGGAGGGACAGGGTAGAGGCTCCCAGTGAGGTAACTCCACCTCAGGGAGGGACAGGGTAGAGGCTCCCAGTGAGGTAACTCCACCTCAGGGAGGGACAGGGTAGAGCCTCCCAGTGAGGTAACTCCACCTCAGGGAGGGACAGGGTAGAGGCTCCCAGTGAGGTAACTCCACCTCAGGGAGGGACAGGGTAGAGGCTCCCAGTGAGGTAACTCCACCTCAGGGAGGGACAGGGTAGAGGCTCCCAGTGAGGTAACTCCACCTCAGGGAGGGACAGGGTAGAGACTCCCAGTGAGGTAACTCCACCTCAGGGAGGGGCAGGGTAGAGACTCCCAGTGAGGTAACTCCACATCAGTGAGGGGCAGGGTAGAGACTCCCAGTGAGGTAACTCCACCTCAGGGAGGGGCAGGGTAGAGACTCCCAGTGAGGTAACTCCACCTCAGTGAGGGGCAGGGTAGAGACTCCCAGTGAGGTAACTCCACCTCAGTGAGGGGCAGGGTAGAGACTCCCAGTGAGGTAACTCCACCTCAGTGAGGGGCAGGGTAGAGACTCCCAGTGAGGTAACTCCACCTCAGGGAGGGGCAGGGTAGAGACTCCCAGTGAGGTAACTCCACCTCAGTGAGGGCCGAGGTAGAGGCTCCCAGTGAGGTAACTACACCTCAGTGAGGGGCAAGGTAGAGGTTCCCAGTGAGGTAACTCCCCCTCAGGGAGGGGCAGGGTAGAAGCTCCCAGTGAGGTAACTCCACCTCAGTGAGGGGCAGGGTAGAGGCTCCCAGTGAGGTAACTCCACCTCAGTGAGGGGCAGGGTAGAGGTTCCCAGTGAGGTAACTACACCTCAGTGAGGGGCAGGGTAGAGGTTCCCAGTGAGGTAACTACACCTCAGTGAGGGGCAGGGTAGAGGTTCCCAGTGAGGTAACTACACCTCAGTGAGGGGTAGGGTAGAAGCTCCCAGTGAGGTGAACGCAATTTGCATTTATATGGCACCTTTAACATAGAAAAACATCCCAAATCGCTTCACTGGATGTAATTAGACGAAAATGTCACAGAAGCAATTATTAGGAGACGTGACCAAAAGCTTGGTTAAAGACATGTTGTTAAGGAGGGTGTTAAAGGAAGAGAGGAAGGTGAAGAGGCGGAGGGAATTAGCATTTGGGCTAGACGGCTGAAGCCATGGCCACCAATGGTTCGACAAAGTGTGTGGGGTGGACGGATGCACAAGAGGCCAGATTGAGAGACAGAGACGGTAATGGTGGAGGGTTGTAGGGCTGGAGGAGGTTACAGAGACAGGAGGTGGCGATGCCATGAAGGGATTTGAACACGAGGATGAGAATTTTAAATTGGAGGTGTGGGGGTATTTGGAGCCAATGTAGGTCAGCGAGGATATGGGTAATGGGTGAACGGGACCTAGTGCAGGATAGATAGCGGAGTCTTGTTTGAGCTGAAGTTTGAGAATTAACTCTCCCAATGCACATACACGGGGAGAAATTCAGCTTACGGTTGCCTGTTTTGCGGCTGTGAAATTCCTGTGTGTCTAAAACAACATTGTTACCCTCCAGCCTGGAAAGGACAGTCGGTGATGTTTGTGGCCGAACACATAACTCATTCGTGTGATGGTCCCTGTCCCGGTATTCTGATGCGGGTGTTAACCTACTTATTTTAAATGAGTCGGTGACTCCCATAAACCCTTAGCCAGAGGAGTGTCACATGATGCATCGTCCTGCTCCCATCACCAACTGTTTTTCTCAGCTTCCATTTGGGAACCGACAGCAGAGATTTGGCGAATGCCACAGGCCACTGCTCCCATCAAAGGCTGAAAGTAGCAGCAAGAGTTCAAACAAATGGATAAATGGCAAGGATGGCAAAGTGTGAATCCCTGTAGTCCTGTGCTCTGGATCTTGTTATAACGTGCAGTCTTTTCTGAACATAGGAACATAGGACCAGGAGTAGGCCATTCAGCCCCTCCAGCCTGTTCCGCCATTCAATGAGATCATGGCTGATCTGCGACCTAACTCCATTTTCTGAAAATTTAATGAAGCTTAGAATAAATAAAACCGGGGAAACCATGGAATCCTTCTTGAGATCAACACAACAGATATGGAGAGCTGATTGGTCAACTTCTGTGGATCAAAAGATAAATGTGGTTAAAGGAAAATTGCCACAAGTTGATTAACAACTTTATTGGTAAAGGTAGTGGAGTTGTGGCCTCGGCTTCCTGCCCCTCCCCCTTTGATTGGGGCCTATCTCTGAAGGGGGGAGGGGCACTTCAGTGGGATACCCCACTGACTCTGCCCGACTTTCTGGCCTCAGGGTCTTTATCATGCATGCTATGTTTCATATCTTTAGCAACCCATTCCATTCGTCCGAAGGAGGCGCACGTGGGTCTAATATTTAAGAACAGGAAGAAATCAGGCCCTGGGGATTATACGTCCAGTTCGTTTGATGGTTGTGGGGAAGATTCCGGAAGACATTTGCCTGGAATCTCCACAGGGGTTCTTCCCATCTCTCGCCGTAAGGAAACTCCATAGAAATAAGTTACGGCGGGAGATGAGGGATATGCTGCAGGTTTGTACCCCAGTATTTGGCATGTGATGGAGATGTCAGCAGCTGTTAGACAATCCCAGGATCTAGGAGACTAACCCGAGTGAGGTCTTTGACGAGGCGACGATGCTAATGGATGATGGCAGGAAGCTTGCTGTCATACACCTTGATTTTCAGAAAGCCTTTGAGCAGGCTCGAGGGGCCGAATGGCCTACTCCTGCTCCTATTTCTTATGTTTTTATGTTGACCAATACTGCCACACCACCTGCTATCTTTCCTTCCCTATCTTTCCTGAACCACTTATAACCAGGAATATTTAATACCCAACCCTGCCCTTTTTTGAGCCAGGTCTCAGTTTTTGCCACAACATCATATTCCCATGTGGCTATTTGTGCCTGTAGCTCACTTACCTTGTTTACTACACTTCGTGCGTTCACACACATACACTGTAAACCCATCTTAAACCATCCTGTATTCTCTCTTAGTTTGACCACCTAATACCTTACTATTTCTTACTTTAGTGCTCTCTGCCTCTCCCAATCCTTTGAGCACTTTATTTCCCCATTCTAATGTTACATCCTGGTGCCCATTCACCTACCAAATTAGTTGAAACCCTCCCTAACAGCACCAGCAAACCTCCCCGCGAGGATATTGGTTCTGGTCCTGTTGAGGTGTAACCCATCCAGCCTGTACAGGTCCCACCTCCCCCAGAACCAGTCCAAATGCCCCAGGAATCTAAAGCCTCCTACTGCAACATCTCTCCAGCCACGCATTCATCTGCGCTATCCTCCTATTTCTATACTCACTAGCACGTGGCACCGGGAGTAATCCGGAGATTACTACCTTTGAGGTCCTGCTTTATAATCTCTTTCCTAGCTCCCTGAAATCTGCCTGCAGGACCTCATCCCTCTTTCCACCTATGTCGTTGACACCGATATGGACAACGACCTCTGGCTGTTCACCCTCCCACCTCAGAGTGTCCTGCAGCTGCTCAGTGACATCCTTGACTCTGGCACCAGGGAGGGAGCATACCATCCTGGAATCACGTCTGCGGCCGCAGAAACACCTGTCTGCTCCCCTAACTATAGAATCCCCCACCACTATTGTTTTCCCACTCTTCTTCCTCCCCACCTGTACAGCTGAGCCACCCGTGGTGCTGCAGACTTGGCTCTGGCTGCACTCCCCAGAGGAACCATTGCCCTCATCAATACTCAGAACCGAATACTGGTTGGAGAGCAAGACGCACTCAGGGGACTCCTGCACTACCTGCCTGATCCTCCTCTTCTGTCTGGTGGTCACCCATTCCCTTTCTGCCTGCACACTCTTGACCACCTCCCGAAACGTGCTATCCACGAAGCTCTCAGCCTCACGGATGCACCGCAGTGACACCAGCTGCTGCTCTAGCTCTGAAACCCGGAGCTTGAGCTCCTCCAGCCGATGACACTTCCTGCACATGTGGTTGTCCAGGACATGGGAAGCGTCCTGGAGTCCCCACATGGCACAGGATGTGCATTCTGTGGGACTGAGCTGCCCTGACATGCCTTTACTTATTAGACTATTTACTAGAAACACTTACCAGCTACTCACCCATCAGCTCCTTCCCCGGTTGTGATGTTACTTTAGCTGTTTTGCAGTTTTTGCTTCTGTTGTTGTTCATTCCCCATTCCTAGATCCAATAGCGTATCCTCCCTTGTTGGGCTTTTTACATATTGGGTTAGAAAGGAGTCCTGTATACGTTGTAGGAACTCCATTCCCTTATCCCCTTTACCTACTTCTTCTGTCCAATTAATATTGGGGTAGTTGAAATTCCCCATAATTATTATTCTATGGGGTAAAAATTGAGTCGCGCCCCATTTGGGGCGCTAACCTCGCCGGGGCGCGACTTTTAGCGCCCCGAAAAAATTAGCGGCCCCGCGCCGGAACTTCAGTGGTTGCGCCCCAAGAGGGAAGCGGGGCGCCACTGGAAGCACCCCGCATCCCTCTTGGGGCGCTGCGAGGGAATATCCTGGCGCTACGTGCCGCAGCGCCACACGCTGCGGCACGTCGCGCCGCGGTATTGCAGGCCTTCCTCCCCTTCTTAAAGGGGAGGGACCCTGCGCAGCGCGAACCGGGGCCCAGCTGGGCCCCCAGGGATCGGGAGTGCCGGCAAAAGAGCCCGGCACTCAAGAGAAGTGCCGGGCTCTTGGAGCGCAGCCGGCACTTCACGGTGGGGGGGCTTCACGGGGGCCGGGGACAGCAACGGGGGCAGGTGCTGGCAGGCGGCCAGCAACAAAAATGGCCGCCTGCCACCTCCCCTTTAAATATCGCCGCCCCGGCCGCACGTACGCCTCCCTGAACCCGTCGGACATAGCGTCTGGCGGTAAATCAGGGGGCGCGACTGAAGATCACGGCCGGGGCGCGAGCGGGGTGCTGCGCACGGCGATGACGTCATCGCCGGCGGCGCAGCGCCACAGGGCGCTACCGGCTGCCGCCGCCGCTAACCTCCCGCTGAATTTTTCGGGAGGCGTGGGCGGCGCTGCGCCCGGGCGTTAGCTGCTTTACGCCCCATTAGCGCCCTCTTAAGGCGCTAACGGGAGGCGCAAGCAGCTGAATTTTTCCCCCTATGTCTTTTACTCATTTCCCTAATTTGTTTGCATATTTCTTCCTCCACCTCCCTTCCACTATTGGGTGGCCTGTCAACTACCCCTATTAGTGTGATTGATCTTTTATTATCTTTTATCTCTATCCACATGGATTCGATTTCTGTTTGGCTGATAGCTGCGTCACTTTTTTCTACTGCCATTATGCTATCACTAATAAGTACAGCTACTCCACCTCCCCTTTTTCCCTCTCTATCTTTTCTAAATACTTTGGGGTAAAAATTGGGTAGCGCCCATTTTGGGCGTTTAGCGCCCCAAAAACGTTAGCGCCCTCCCGCCATAAATTCAGTAGTAGCGCCCCAAGCAGGAGGTGGGGCACTACTGGACAGCGTTCCAGCTCTGCTTGAGGCGCTACTACTGAATATCACGGTGCTACGTGAAGCAGCGCCACGCGCGGTGGCACGTAGCGCCGTGTCATTGCAGGCCTCCTCCGCTGATTAAAGGGGAGGGGCCTAGCGCTGCGCGCACCGGGGCCCTGCCAGACCACCGGGGAGTGGGGTGCCGTGAAAACAGCCCGGCACTCAAGAGGAGTGCCAGGCTAAGCGATTGCAGCTGGCACCCCACATACAAAAGCGAAAGGGGGCAGGTGCTGGCAGTCGACCAAAACAAAAATGGCCGTCTGACACCTGCCCTTAAACTTGCGCCGCCGCCGCTGCCAAACCGCCCCTGATCCTGTTGCAAATATTGTCCGGCGATAGATCAGGGGGGCGCAAGGAAGTTTGCGGCCGGGGCGTTAGCGGCGCTGTGCCCGGGCGCGAGGGGATTTGCGTCCCGTTAGGGGGCACTAACGAGAGGCGCAAGCCAACCCAATTTTTCCCCCTTTATATCCTGCAATGTTTAATTCCCTGTCCTGATTTATCTGTAGCCATGACTCAGTAATCCCTACAATGTCTGGTTCCTCACAATGCATGATTGCCTCCAGCTCCCCTGTTTTATTACGGACACTGTGCGCATTGCTGTACAGACAGTTTAACTCATTTTTAATAGCAGTTCCTTTCACTTTATTTTTAATCACCTGTTTAAACACCTGGGGGGAAAAATTTGGTTGCTTTGCGCCTCCTGTTAGTGCCCTAAGAGGGCGCTAATAGGTCGCAAAGCATCTAGCTCCCGGGTGCGGCGATGTTTGCGCCGCTCGCAAAATTGACCAGACATTTTGCGGCAGCGCTAAACACTACCGCCATGATCTCCTGTGCCCGCAGATCGTGACGTCAGTCGAGCGTGCAAGGCCTCGATATTGAGTGCCGCCCCCTGCCTTACCGCCTACCACTAGCAATGACAGGTTGAGGGGAGCGTTTTGCAGTCATGAAGGGACTGGGGGAGCGCTATTTAAAGGCGACCACTTCCTGCCTTTTTTTGTTGGCGACATTTTTGCACCACGCATTCTGAGAGAGAGAGAGAGACTTCTGGAGAGATTCAACGCTGTGTGAAGCAGTTTTGGGCACTGAGCAGCACTTTGCAGGTTCATTTTGATTTGACTTTCCTTGCATCGATTTAGAAGAGACTGTAGGGGCTGCACTGTAAGCTCTTTCCTGATCTCTCCATTGTTCTTTCCAGCAGATTTGATGTACAGGTCTCTCCAGGCCGAGATTCAAGGCTGCACTGACATCACATGACCTTCGCCACCTCTCTGAGTTAGCGCCTCGCTCCTCGGCGTTAGCGCCTTAAGAGAGGTGTGTAGCGCCTGATTTAGCGCTCCAATCACCTCCAGGGGCGATAGAAGCCAAGTTTGCAGTCGGAGGTGATAATTAGCGCCAGGCGCTCAACTTTGCGCCCAGCCGATAATTGCGCCCCAAACGGGGCGATATCGAATTTCTCCCCCCTGTTCTATAACTCTATTTATTCCCTGGCCATCAATGTCCTCCCTTACTTTACTCGTTCCAATGCTCTCCTTTCCTGTTTTGTCTATATTTAGGTTGGTTTCATTTCTTGTAGATCCCTCCCCCCGTCTTACTAGTTTAAAGCTTTTACCACCTCCCTATTTACACTTTCCGCTAGGACACGGTTCCCATCCCGGTTCAGGTGAAGCCCGTCCCATTGATACGGCTCATTTCTGTCCCAGTACTGGTGCCAGTGTCCCATGAAAAGGAAGCCCTCTTTCCCACACCAGTCCTTTAGCTACGTGTTAATTCTCCTGATCTGTCTGCTTCTATGCCAATTTGCATGTGGCTCGGGCACAGCTGGAGTTACCTCACTGGGAGCCTCTACCCTGCCCCTCACTGAGGTGTAGTTACCTCACTGGGAGCCTCTACCCTGTCCCTCACTGAGGTGGAGTTACCTCACTGGGAGCCTCTACCCTGTCCCTCACTGAGGTGGAGTTACCTCACTGGGAGCCTCTACCTTGCCCCTCACTGAGGTGCAGTTACCTCACTGGGAGCCTCTACCCTGTCCCTCACTGAGGTGGAGTTACCTCACTGGGAGCCTCTACCTTGCCCCTCACTGAGGTGCAGTTACCTCACTGGGAGCCTCTACCCTGTCCCTCACTGAGGTCGAGTTACCTCACTGGGAGCCTCTACCTTGCCCCTCACTGAGGTGCAGTTACCTCACTGGGAGCCTCTAACTTGCCCCTCACTGAGGTGCAGTTACCTCACTGGGAGCCTCTACCTTGCCCCTCACTGAGGTGCAGTTACCTCACTGGGAGCCTCTACCTCGGTCCCTCACTGAGGTGCTGGTGTTACATAGGATTACACAGGATATACGGCACAGAAACAGGCCATTTGGCCCAACCAGTCCATGCCGGCGTTTATGCTCCACTCGAGCCTCCTCCTGTCTTTCCTCATCTAACTCTATTAGCATAACCCTCTATTCCCTTCTCCCTCAGATGGTTGTCTAACCTCCCCTTAAATGTATCTACACTATTCGCTTCAACCACTCCCTGTGGTAGCGAGTTCCATATTCTCCCCACTCTTTGGGTAAAGAAGTTTCTTCTGAATTCCCTATTGGATTTCTTGGAGACAATCTTATATTGATGGCCTCTAGTTTTGCTCTTCCCCACAAGTGGAAACACTCTCTGTGTATCCACTCTATCAAAACCTTTCATGATTTTAAAGACCTCTATTAGGTCACCCCTCAGCCTTCTCTTTTTCAAGAGAAAAGAGACCCAGCCTGTTCATCCTTTCCTGATAGGTATAACCTCGCATTTCTGGTATCATCCTTGTAAATCTTCTCTGCACCCTCTCCAGTGTCTCTATATCCTTTTTATAATATGGCAACCAGAATAACATAAGAACATAAGAATTAGGAGCAGGAGTCGGCCATTCGGCCCCTCGAGCCTGCTGTGTCATTCAATATGATCATGGCTGATCTTCTACCTCAACTCCATTTTCCTGCACTATCCCCATATCCCTTGATTCCTTTAATATCCAAAAATCTATCAATCTCTGTCTTGAATATACTCAACGACTGAGACTCCACAG
This sequence comes from Squalus acanthias, assembly GCA_030390025.1. Lineage (NCBI taxonomy): Eukaryota > Metazoa > Chordata > Chondrichthyes > Squaliformes > Squalidae > Squalus > Squalus acanthias. Next base: position 72,902,757 of record CM059434.1, on the reverse strand, counting down.
CCCTCTGGGGTAGAGAATTCCAAAGATTCACCACCCTCTGAGACAGTGACCCCTGGTTCGAGACTCCCCAGCCAGGGGAAACATCCTCCCAGCATCTACCCTGTCAAGCCCTGTAAGAATCTTGTATGTTTCAATGAGATCAATGGGTATGGTAACATAGTGGTAATGTTACTGGGCTAGTAATTCAGACACCTGGACTAATGATCCAGAGGTGTGAGTTCAAATTCCACTGGGGAATTTAAATTCAGTTAATTAAATAAATCTGGAATTAAAAAGCAAGTATCAGTAATGGTAACCATGAAACTATCGGATTGTCGTAAAAACCCATCTGGTTCACTAATGTCCTTTAGTGAAGGAAATCTGCCGTCCTTACCTGGTTTGGCCGATATGTGACTCCAGACCCACAGCAATGTGGTTGACTCTTAACTGCCCTCTGAAATGGCCTAGCAAGCCACTCAGTTGTAACTAACCGCTACGAAAAGCAATAATAAAAATGATACCAGACGGACTACCCGGCATCGCCCTTGGCACCGGCTATGGACACGGCAACAGCACAGTCAACCCTGCAAAGTCCTCATCACCAACATCTGGGGTGTCAAAATTGGGAGCGCTGTCCCACAGACTAGTCAAGCAGCAGCCTGACAGAATCATACCTTTCAGCCAATGTCCCAAACTCCTCCATCACCATCCCTGGGTATGTCCTGTCCCACCGGCAGGACAGACCCACCAGGGGTGGTGGCTCTGTGGTATACAGTTGGGAAGGAGTGGCCCTAGGAGTCCTCAACATTGACTCTAAACCCCATGAAGTCTCATGACTTCAGGTCAAGCATGGGCAAGGAAACCTCCTGCTGATTACCACCTACCGCCCTCCCTCAGCTGATGAATCAGTACTCCTCCATGTTGAACACCACTTGGAGGAAGCACTGAGAGTAGCAAGGGCACAGAATGTACTCTGGGTGGGGAATTCAATCTCCATCACCAAGAGTGGCTCGGTAGCACCACTGCTGGCCGAGTCCTGAAGGACATAGCTGCGAGTCTGGACCTGCTACAGGTGGTGAGAGAACCAACACGAGGGAAAAACCTACTTGGCTTTGTCCTCACCAAATCTACTTGTCGCAGAAGCATCTGTCCATGACAGCATTGGTAGCAGTGACCACCGCACAGTCATTCTGGAGACGAGTGGCCCTGGCGCAACCCAAACTGGGCATCAGTGAGCAGGATATTGGTGAGTAAGTGCTAACCTGGGGGAAGCTGCAACACAGGACTACATGCATGCTAAAAAGCAGAAGTCCTGACAGGGCTAAGCGATCCCACAATCAACAGATCAGATCAAAGCTCTGCAGTCCTGCCATATCCAGTCGTGAATGGTGGCGGACCATTAAACAACTAACGGGAGGAGGAGGCTCCATGAATATCCCCATCCTCAATGATGGTGGAGCCCAGCACGTGAGTGCAAAAGACAAGGCTGAAGCGTTTGCAACCATCTTCAGCCAGAAGTGCCGAGTGGATGATCCATATTGGCCTCCTCCTGAGGTCCCCACCATCACAGAAGCCAGTCTTCAGCCAATTCGATTCACTCCACGTGATATCAAGAAACGGCTCAGCGCACTGGATACTGCAAAGGCTATGGGCTCCGACAACATCCCGGCTATCGCGTTGAAGACTTGTGCTCCAGAACAAACCGTGCCTCTAGCCAAGCTGTTCCAGTACAGCTACAACACTGGCATCTATCCGACAATGTGGAAAACTGCCCAGGTATGTCCTGTCCACAAAAAGCAGGACAAATCCAATCCGGCCAATTACTGCCCCATCAGTCTACTCTCAATCATCAGCAAAGTGATGGAAGGTGTCATTGACAGTGCTATCAAGCAGCACTTACTCACCAATAACCTGCTCACTGATGCCCAGTTTGGGTTCTGCCAAGACCACTCGGCTCCATACCTCATTACAGGCTTGGCCCAAACATGGACAAAGGAGCTGAATTCCAGAGGTGAGGTGAAAGTGACTGCCCTTGACATCAAGGCAGCATTTGACCGAGTGTGGCATCAAGGAGCCCTAGAAAAACTGAAGTCAATGGGAATCAGGGGGAAAACTCTCCACTGGCTGAAGTCATACCTAGCACAAAGGAAGATGGTAGTGGTGGTTGAAGGTCAATCATCACAGCCCCAGGACATCGCTGCAGGAGTTCCTCAGGGCAGGGTCCTAGGCCCAACCATCTTCAGCTGCTTCATCAATGACCTTCCCTCCAACATAAGGTCAGAAATAGGAATGTTCGCTGATGACTGCACAGTGTTCAGTGCCATTCACAACTCCTCAGATAATGAAGCAGTCCATGCCCGCATGCAACAAGACCTGGATGACATTCAGGCTTGGGCTGATAAGTGGCAGATAACATTTGCGCCACACAAGTGCCAGGCAATGACTATCTCCAACAAGCGAGAGTCTAACCACCGCCTCTTGACATTCAATGGCATTACTCTTTCACCTAGAAGGACAAGGACAGCAGGCGCATGGGAACACCACCACCTCCAAGTTCCCCTCCAAGTCACACACCATCCTGACTTAGAAGTATATCGCCGATCCTTCATCGTTGCTGGGTCAAAATCCTGGAACTCCCTACCTAACAGCACTGTGGGAGTACCTTCACCACACGGACTGCAGCGGTGTAAGAAGGCGGCTCACCACCACCTTCTCAAGGGTAATTAGGGATGGGCAATAAATGCTGGCCTTGCCAGCGAAGCCCACATCCCATTCTTCTAAACTCTAGAGAATATAGGCCTAGTCTACTCAATCTCTCCTCATAGGACAATCCCCCCATCCCAGGAATAAGTCTGGTGAACCTTCATTGTACTCCCTCTATGGCAAGTATATCCTTCCTTAGGTAAGGAGACCAAAACTGTACACAATACTCCAGGTGTGGTCTCACCAGGGCCCTATATAATTGCAGTAAGATGTCTTTATTCTTATACTCAAATCCTCTTGTAATAAAGGCCAACATACCATTTGCTTTCTTAATTGCTTGCTGTACCTGCATGTTAACTTTCAGTGATTCGTGTACAAGGACACCCAGGTCCCTCTGAACACCAACATTTCCCAGTGTCTCACCATTTAAAAAATACTCTGCTTTTCTATTTTTCATACCAATGTGGATAACTTCACATTTCTCCACATTATATTCCATTTGCCATGTTCTTGTCCACTCACTTAGTTTGTCTATATCCCCTTGAAGCCTCTTTGCATCCTCCTCACAACTTACATTCCCACCCAACTTTGTATCATCAGCAAACTTGGATATATTACATTTGGTCCCCTCATCCAAATCAAGGAGAATGTTACAGTGCTGGAGAGGGAGGATGTCCTGGACGGGTCAAGGACAGAATTTAAATGGCTAGAGTTAAGAAATAATAGAGGTGCCATTACACTACTAGATGTATTCTATAAACCACCAAATCGTGGGAAAGATATGGAGGAGCAAATTTGCAGAGAAATTACAGAGAGGTGCAAGAACTATAGATTAGTAATAATGGGGGACTTCAACTATCCTAATATAGACTGGGATAGTAATAGTGTTAAGGGCAGAGAAGGGAAAGAATTTCTGAAGTGTGCTCAGGAGAACTTTCTTGATCAGTATGTTTCTGGCCCAACGAGGGAGGAAGCATTGCTGGATCTGGTTCTGGGGAATGAGGTAGGTCAAGTGGAACAAGTGTCAGTCAGTGAACATTTAGGGAAGAGCGATCATGGCATCATAAGGTTTAGATTAGCTATGGAAAAGGACAGGGAGCAATATAGAATAAAAATGTTTAACTGGGGGAAGGCCAATTTCAGTGGGATGAGAACGGAACTGGCCCGGGTAAACTGGAATCAAAGATTGGCAGACAAAACTGTAATGGAACAATGGGCTGCCTTTAAAGAGGAAATAGTTCAGGTACAGTTGAGGCACATTCCCACTTGGGGAAAAGGCAGGGCAATGTAGGCTTCGCAAAATCCCCCAGAAACTCGAACAGAACCCTAAGTGAAGTGATTTGAGGTAAAACCCTCAGTTTTGGACATTTTTTAAAGATCACAAGAAGAAAACCCTGAGGAAAATGACTTTTCGAATCTTACTGTTGGGAAAGACACCTTTCACAGACACACAGGCTACAGGGGGGCGTGGCCAGGCAGTGTAGTAAGCTGTCTGCAGTGTGTTTGCACTGCCTTCCTATCAAGGAGGAAAAGACAAAACCCAAAAGCCTCACAACACATCGAAATGAATAATCCAAGACCTCTTTTGAAATCAATAAAACATTTAGTACTTCATCAAAAACCAATCAACCAGGTATCCACAGGACAGATTTAAAAGCCCGCCAATAGACCTAGGACAATAGGGTTGAGATTTGGCGCGTAGATAAGGCTGTGTTAAATCGGAAAACGATCAGGACATGTTTAACACTGAGCTAAAGCCATCGGAACTGGCAAGCCCGCCAAAACTAGACAATGGACTAAACAAGGCTCATTTGCAACCTAAAGGAAACTGTTTTAGTAAGGGGTTTTGGGCGCGAAAAAGACAATGGCCTAGAAATTCACGTGGCCGGCTTGCCGCGGGGGTAAGGATCGCGCACGCTCTTACCCACCGTGCCGGCTGTTGTGTTTTGGGCCCACAGGAACTTCGGGTCCCGGGCCTCTCCCAAGAGCCGGCGCGCAGTGTGTGCGTGTTCCAGGGGCGCAGTTAGTGCGATGCGACCCCTGGGATCACGTGGGCCATGGAGAGCCAATGGCAGCAGACCATCTTTCATTCATAGATTTGACAGGAGACCTGTCAAATCTGTGAATTGAAATCGGACCCAAAAGAACAGCTAAACTTCAAATACATTTTTTTAAAAACCATCACATTAATAAAATAACTATAGTTAAATAAATTAACCATTTTAAACAAAAATTAAAATTTTTGAAAAAATTAAAATACATTTTAAAAGTTATAAAAATAAACTTACCTTTCTTTAAAGTATCTAAAAAAGATAAACCTGTTGAAAAAAATTTAAAATTATACTTAATTAACTACTTACCTTGTTCAAAAGGGGTCTTACGCCTCCTTTTTACTAGCGTAGAATCTTCAATACTTACCCTCGCGTTGAAACCTGAAAAAAAATCTAAGTGTGCTGCGTGCGCGCAGCCTCTAGCGCGCACGTGGTTCACCTAGGAACCACCCCCTTCACCATACCGGAAGTTCCGGTTTCCCACGCATGCGTAGTGCATGCAGAAAACCGGCACTTCAGGAATGAATACGGGTGAGTACGCACTGTGTACTCACCCGGGAACGGACGAATTTTTGGGCCATAATAATTGAAGCCTGTCCCAAGACTCTTTCTTTTTTGGACTCGCTGACAACGCTGACACAGCTCTCTCCCTGCTCCAGCAAAACCACTACAAGCCACGTGGAGGAAGGCCAACAAACAGACCATCACACAAGAAGAAATCAGAGCGACTGCCTCAGTGACCATCGGACACCTCGCAGCAACAAGGGCCTTATGAAATCTTTTAATCAAAAGACTCTAAAATCCTGTCAAGGATTCGTTGGTGAGCATTATCCCTGATCTCCTGAAACCAAAAACCTAGCTAGATAGTGGGATCTTTGGGAGGGATAAGGTATTGGTTTGGTATATTGTCATTCTCCCTCGCCTGTACCGTGTGCTCCCCAATCTGTGTTTAAGTATTAAGTGTGTTTTAAGTTTGTTACCTTTTACTTTTAATAAAGTCAAAATTCTTTCATCAGAACCTGTTGTCTACTGCATTTTTGTTCACAACCCCTAAATAAGTCCAAAGTCTAGGAACCAGGGGCGTGGGAGCGATTCGAACCACTCACTGAGTCAGAAGGTGAAGGCTGACCCCATTACCACCCCCTACAGCAACCAAAGTCAGAGCTCCCTGGATGATGAAAAAGCTAGAGAATATGATGAAGCTACACCATTGTTGGAAAAAGGGTGTAAAGATAAACCCAGAAACTACAGGCCAGTCAGTTTGACCTCGGTAGTGGGGAAGCTTTTAGAAACAGTAATCAGGGACAAAATTAACAATCACTTGGATAGGTGTGGATTAATTCAGGAAAGCCAGCACGGATTTGTTAAAGGCAAATCATGTTTAACTAACTTGATTGAGTTCTTTGATGAGGTAGCAGAGAGGGTTGATGAGGGCAATGCAGTTGATGTGGTGTACATGGACTTCCAAAAGGCATTCGACAAAGTGCCACATAATAGGCTTGCCAGCAAAGTTGAAGCCCATGGAATAAAAGGGACAGTGGTAGCATGGATACGGAATTGGCTAAGTGATGGGAAACAGAGTAGTGGTGAATGGTTGTTTTTTGGACTGGAGGAAGGTATACAGTGGTGTTCCCCAGGGGTCGGTTCTAGGACCACTGCTTTTCTTGATATATATTAATGACTTGGACGTGGGTGTACAGGGCACAATTTAAAAATTTGCAGATGACACAAAACTTAGAAATATAGTGAACAGTGAGGAGGAGAGTGATAGACTTCAGGAAGACATAGACAGGCTGGTGAAATGGGTGGACACGTGGCAGATGAAATTTAACACAGAAAAGTGTGAAGTGATACATTTTGGTAGAAAGAATGAGGAGAGTGTGGCGGATCGCCACCTAAAACGGGCATAATCCACTCTTCCGTCTGTGGACAAATTTCCAGCCCCTTCCCTTTAAGGCAGAAGGGGGCGGGGCCTCAGGTTTTACCCAGAGAATTCTGGGAGTTTACCCAGAGAATTCTGGGAGCAGCTTTCTCAGACATTTTGTTGTGCCATGCAGTGAATAAAAGCTTCTTGTTTTCCACATATGGATTCAGCCTCCATTCGTGTTTCGCGGCAGCCTCAACATTGGTGACCCCGACGCTCAGAACGTATTCCGAGCACTGCAATGGTGGACACGAATGTAGTTTCCGTGAAACTGCCGGAGTTTTGGGAAAACCAGCCCGAAGCCTGGTTTCTCCAAGCTGAATCTCGCTTCCGGCTGCGAAATATCACCACAGATGGGACGAAGTACGACTATCTCGTCACATCACTCAGTAGCGTCGCAGTTTCCAAGGTTTGGACAACGCTGCAGAACCCACCAGAGGAAGGCAAGTACGCACATCTCAGAACAGCGCTCCTTAAAAAATTTACGGCCGCGGCATATCAGCGAAACTGCCACCTCCTCGACCTTCCAGGCCTCGGTGATGCCTCACCGTCAGACCTCCTCTCCCACATGCTCTCCCTCACCGATGAGAGCCCACCCGGATCCCTCTTCCGCATGCTGTTCGTCCGCTAGCTCCCTCTCAGCATCCGCCCAGCGATCGTGGCGTCCGGCCTCACGAACCTGGAAGCCCTGGCTGATGAGGCCGACAAGCTGCTGTCCGCTCACTCCAGCTGCGACGTCACTCCGGACCTGGCAGCCAATGCCTGGGCGCGCCCCTCACCATCCAGCCCGCGGCCACAAGGGCCTGTCACCAGGCCCACGGGGCCTTCACGCCCCACTAACCCGGGCCACTGTTACTACCACGCACGGTTCGGCACCAGGGCACAACGGTGCACACCACCCTGCTCTTTCAAGTCCGCCCCCGTTCCTGCCCCCGCGATGGCCGTGGGCCACGCGGGCTCCCTGCTGTTCATCACGGATGACAAAACCGGCCGCCGGTTCCTGTGCGACACTGGGGCTCAGCACAGCATCATCCCAGCCTCCTCCCTCGACATCCAAAAAGGCGAATGAGGACCGGCGCTGGCTGCTGCTAACGGCTCGGAAATCCGGACGTATGGCACCCGGACAGTCACCCTCGACCTCGCTGGTCACCGCTACCGATGGGAGTTCATCACTGCCAAGGTGCTCTCCCCCCTTATCGGCGCAGATTTCCTGTGTGCCCACGGCTTACTGGTAGACATCCCTCGTCACCGCCTCGTGGACATGAACACCATGTCCCCCATCCTGGGCGCCATGGCCCCCGTCAACCCGCCGACATGGCGTGACAGTGCCACGCCCGGGCCACGGATGACTACTCGGCACTCCTGGCCGAATTCCCGGCCCTTACCAATCCGACCTTCTCCGCGGAGGCCGCCAAACACGGGGTGGAACACTTCATCCCCACCACAGGCCCCCCAGTGTACGCCCACGCCCGCAGGCTGGACCCGGCCAAACTGGAGATCGCGCGGACCGAGTTTGCCACCATGGAACAGCTCGGCATCATCCGCCGCTCCAACAGTCCCTGGGCCTCCCCACTCCACATCGCCCCCAAACCAGGCGGGGGTTGGCGCCCCTGCGGGGATTACCGCCGCTTCAATGATGCCACCACCCCTGATCGGTACCCCGTGCCGCACATTCAGGACTTCTCGGCTAGACTGGCCGGTCGCTCAGTCTTTTCCAAGGTCGACCTGGTGCGCGGCTACCACCAAGTCCCCGTCCACCCCGCGGACGTCCCCAAGACGGCCGTAATCACCCCCTTCGGCCTGTTCGAGTTCCTGCGGATGCCCTTCGGCCTCAAAAACGCGGCCCAGGCATTCCAATGGCTCATGGACTCGGTCCTTCGGGACCTGAAATTCCTGTTCGTCTACCTGGACGACATCCTGGTAGCCAGTTCCTCCAAGCAGGAACACCTCGAACACCTTCGCATCCTGTTCGGGCGCCTCAGCGACCACGGGCTCATCCTCAGCCCAGCCAAATGCCAGTTCGGCCTGGACAAGATCGACTTCCTCGGCCACCACATCACCCATGCTGGGGCCATTCCCCTGCCCACCAAGGTGCAGGCCGTCCAACAATTTCCCCGCCCCACCACCATCAAAGGCCTCCAGGAGTTCCTCGGGATGGTGAATTTCTATAACCGCTTCATCCCCAAAGCGGCGTCCCTCATGAGGCCCCTGTATGAAGCCCTCCGGGGCAGGAGCGGCAAGATGGCGGTCGAATGGACGGCAGATGCGTCCGCCGCCTTCGATTCCACCAAGACCGCGCTCGCCAACGCCACCCTGCTCGCGCACCCACGGCCCAATGCCAGGGTAGCGCTCACCACGGACGCCTCCAACCATGCAGTCGGCGCCGTGTATGAGCAGTGGGTCGACGGCGCCTGGCAACCACTTGCCTTCTTCAGCCGCCAACTACGCCCCCCGGAGGTCAAGTACAGCACCTTCGACCGCGAGCTCCTCGCGCTGTTCCTGACGGTCCGCCATTTCCGGTTTTTGCTTGAGGGCCACCCTTTCACTGCGTTTGTCGACCACAAGCCCCTGACATTCGCAATGGCAAAGACAACCGACCCCTGGTCCGCCAGGCAGCAGCGCCAGCTCGCGGCAGTGTCCGAGTTCACCACGGACATCCAACACGTCTCCGGCCGAGACAATGTGGTAGCCGACTGCCTCTCCCGCCCCGCCATCCACGCCGCACACCTAGCAGTCAACTACGCTCAACTTGCAGCAGACCAGATCACCAACCCGGATCTGCTCTCCGCACCCACCAACCTACCAGGGTTCCGCCTGGCCGACGTCGCCTGTGGCCCGACCGCAGTCACGGTCAAGTGCGACATATCCCTATGTCAACCTCGGCCCGTCGTCCCAGCGTCCTGGCACCGCCGGATATTCGACATTCTCCACAACCTCTCCCACCCCAGCGCCCGCGCATCCATCAAATTGGTAGCCAACCGCTTTGTCTGGCGCGGCCTTCGCAAGGATGTGCGTACTTGGGCCAACTCCTGCCTATCCTGCCAACGGGCCAAGGTACAGCAACACACGAAAGCACCCCTCGAGGAGTTTACCGTCCCCTCGCGGAGATTCGACCACATCCACGTGGACATCGTTGGGCCCCTGCCGCCGTCGAAAGGCCACACGCACTTGCTGACCATCATTGACCGCACCACACGCTGGCCTGAGGCAATTCCACTGACCTCTACCACCGCCGCCGACATCGCCAGAGCCTTCATCAGCACCTGGGTCGCACGGTTCGGCCTCCCCTCCGACATGACGTCGGACAGAGGTCCGCAATTTACCTCTGAACTCTGGACCGCCGTCGCACGCAATCTCGGGGTGACCATCCACCGCACCACAGCGTACCACCCCCAAGCCAACGGACTGTGTGAGCGGTTCCACAGATCCTTGAAGGCATCTCTTCGAGCCAGCCTCCAAGATGGCGCCTGGACTGACCGACTTCCGTGGGTCCTCCTTGGCCTGTGCACCGCGGTTAAAGAAGACCTCCACGCATCGGCAGCAGAGCTCGTGTACGGTCAGCCGCTGCGCGTACCCGGCGAGTTCCTGCCCACCGCCACAACACCCTGGTCAGCCGACCAGCAACGCCACGACTTCGCCTCACCGGCGCTGCAGTTCGCCCCGGTGCCCATTGCCCGACACGGCGAATCCACCTCACATGTCGCACTAAGCCTGCACCAGGCACGGTTTGTTTTCGTCCGGCACGACGCCCACCACGGACCCCTTCAACCCCCGTACGACGGGCCCTACAAGGTGCTACAGGCTGGGGACAAATTTTTCACCCTGCAAGTGGGCGACAGAACCGAAAAAGTGTCGGTGGACCGACTCAAGCCAGCACACTCGGAGCCCGGGGAGCAGGTCCCTGTAGCTCGTCCACCTCCACGCGGCCGACCTGCCCTCAAGCCGGTTCACCCGGCTGCTCCACGCCCGGCCATTCCACGTCCACCGGCGTCCTACAAGAGCTGCTCCGGCCGGCCCATCAGACCGCCGCACCATCTCGTCCACACCTCCTAAGCGGATTCTGGGGGGAGCTGTGTGGCGGATCGCCACCTAAAACGGGCATAATCCACTCTTCTGTCTGTGGACAAATTTCCAGCCCCTTCCCTTTAAGGCAGAAGGGGGCGGGGCCTCAGGTTTTACCCAGAGAATTCTGGGAGTTTACCCAGAGAATTCTGGGAGCAGCTTTCTCAGACATTTTGTTGTGCCATGCAGTGAATAAAAGCTTCTTGTTTTCCACATATGGATTCAGCCTCCATTCGTGTTTCGCGGCAGCCTCAACAAGAGGACATATAAACTAAATGGTACAATCCTGAAGGGGGTGCACGAACAGAGAGACATGGGGTATGTGTACACAAATCGTTGAAGGTGGCAGGGCAGGTTGAGAAGGCAGTTAAAAAGGCTTATGGGATCCTGGGCTTCATAAATAGAGGCATAGAGTACAAAAGTGTGGAAATTATGATGAACCTGTATAAAACACTGGTTCGGCCCCAACTGGAGTGCTGTGTCCAATTCTGGGCACCACACTTTAGGAAGGATGTCAAGGCCTTAGAGAGGATGCAGAAAAGATTTACGAGAATGATTCCATGAATGAGGGACTTCAGTTATGTTGATAGACTGGAGAAGCTGAGGTTGTTCTCCTTGGAACAGAGAAGATTGAGAGAAGATTTGCTAGCGGTGTTCAAAATCATGAGGGGTCTGGACAGAGTAGATAGAGGGAAACTGTTCCCATTGGCAGAAGGGTTGAAAACCAGAGGACACAGATTTAAGGTGATTGGCAGAAGAACCAAAGGCAATGTAAGAAAAAACCTTTTTACGCAGCGAGTGGTTAGGATCTGGAATGGACTACCTGAAAGTTTGGTGGAGGCAGATTCAATCACGACTTTCAAAAGGGAGTTGGGTAAGTATCTGAAGGAAAGAAATTTGCAGGACTACGGGGAAAGGGCAGTGGTGTGGGACTAGCTGAAGTGCTCTTGCAGAGAGTCAGCACGGGCTCAACGGGCCGAATAGCCTTCTTCCATGCTGTAACCATTCTATAATTCTATGATTCTATGATAACCAGAGCAGATAAGAGATGCAAAAGTAGGGGAACATCTAGGCAATAGTGACCATAATATAATACACTTTAAGATAATGATTGAGAAAGATATAAGTATGACAAAGACCAAGGTAATAGACTGGAGAAATTTTGATTTTGAGGGGCTGAGAATAGAACTTGGGAAAATAAAATGGGCAACAATATTGGCAAACAATGATGTAGAACAGCAATGGGAAACATTTAAAACGGTGTTCAACAGAGTCCAGGCAAAATATATTCCGCTAAAAAACAAAAACAAGCTAAACACTCATGAGACACCCCAGATGAATAAAGCCATAAGGGAAAAATTGAGGGTAAGGAAAGAGGCCTACACTAAGTATATAGACAGCAGGGGAGTGCATTATAAGAAAGAATACGAAGGGATTAGGAGAGAAGTCAAAAAATCACTTAGGAAGGCAAAGAGGAACTATGAAATTAAATTATCAAGGAACATAAAACAAAATAGTAAAATATTTTACAGGCACGTAAATAAAAAAGGAAGGTCGGGATGGGAATAGGGTCATTAAGGGATGGACGGGATAATACCACAGGCAACGATAGAGAGATGGCAGAAATATGAAATAATTACTTTGTTTCAGTATTTACCAGGGAGATAGAACAGGTGGAGATGGCATCAGAGGATGAGATTAATAATGAGATAACTGCATTTAAAATAAAACGAGGAGATATATTAACTAAAGTAATGAAACTCAAAGGGGATAAAACCCCTGGATTACATCTGTGCATTTTAAAAGAATCTAGGGAAGAGATAGCAGAAGCATTACTACACATATTTAGTAATTCATTGGAAAAAGGTGCAGTGCCAGAGGACTGGTGGATAGCTAACGTAATACTTATATTTAAGAAGGGGGATAGAACATGTCCATGGAATTATAGACCAGTCAGCTTAACATCAGTGGTAGGAAAAATAATGGAATCCCTACTAGAGGAGAGAATAGAAGAACATCTAGAAACCAAAAATATAATAATGATTAGTCAGCATGGATTTCAAAAGGGAAAGTCTTGCTTAACCAACCTCATTGAATTTTTTGAAGAGGTAACAGAGAGAGTAGACAAGGGTAATGTAGTAGATGTAATTTATCTAGATTTTCAAAAGGCCTTCGATAAGGTATCACATAATAGACTAATGAATAAGGTCAGGGAATGCAGAGTCAGGGGACAAGTAGCAGAATGGATAGTTAGCTGGCTTCAAGACAGAAAGCAGAGATTAGGGGTAAAGGGTAGCTATTCAGAGTGGCAGAAGGTGGGTAGTGGTGTTCCACAAGGATCAGTGCTGGGACCACTGTTGTTCACAATTTATATTAATGATTTAGACTTTGGAATCAAAAACACCATTTCTAAATTTGCAGATGACACCAAATTGGAGGGGATAGTCAATACTGAGGTGACTGCAACAAGTTACAAGAAGACATTAATAAACTTGCAGAATGGACATATAATTGGCAAATGAAATTCAACACAGATAAATATGAGGTATTACATTTTGGTAAGAAAAATAGGGAGGTCACGTATTACTTGGAAATAAGAATCTAAATGGGGTAAAGGAGCAAAGGGATCTCGGAGTACAAATACACAAATCACTAAAAGTATCGACACAGGTCATAAAAAAGCAAACCAAGCACTAGGGTTTATTTCTAGAGGGATAGAATTGAAAAGTAGTGAAGTTATGCTAAACCGGTATCGAACCTTGGTTAGACCACACTTGGAGTACTGCACAGAGCGGCAGTAAACGGAGTGCACGTAAACAGTGTGTTTTACTTGGGAATTTGGAAAGAATGGCAATTCGGAGAAGAGGGGGAAGGAGTTGCTGCTTTTTGCCTACACTACTTGTAGTGCTTTGTGTTACAGGGAGATATTTAATTTCATAACCATAACTTAATCTAGATCAAGTAAGTAGTCAAGAAACTAAACTGTAAACTAAGTTACTTAAATACGAATGTAATTATATTTAATTAAATAGAACAAGGTCATATAGGGATGGCAGTGCAGGTGGTGTGCCGCAACTGCAGCATGTGGGAGTTTGTGGAGAGCATTGTGATCCCAAACAACCACCTTTGCAATCTTGAGGAACCTCAGATCAGAGTTTTTGAGCTGAAGTCTGAGGTGCAGACATTGTGGGCCATCAGGGAGGGGGAGAGTTACCTGGACACTTTGGGGGGAAAATTTGGTTGGTTAGCGCCTCCTGTTAGCACCTCCGGGGGGCGCTAACCGAGTGCTAACGACTTACCGCCCGAACGTGATGATTTTAGCGCTGCCCGCGAAATTGACCTGGTGGATTGCAGTAGTGCTAAACACTACCGCCACGATCACCTGCGCCCGGAGATCGTGACGTCATTCAAGCGTGCAACTCCCCGGTAGTGCCCCGGAGCGGAAATGGATTCTCACCCCCTACCTTAGTGCCTGCCGCTAGGAACGACAAGTAGAGGGGGACTTTTTGCAGTCAGCTGGGAGCTGGGGGAGCGCTATTTAAAGGCGTGCGCTTCCTGCTTTTTCCTGTCGGCAAAATATTTTACATACGCAGGTTGAGAGAGGGAGAGAGGTGTCTCACTGTCCTACAAGGAGTTTTGTTCCTCACCAACACTTTTCAGGTTCCCATTTCTGTCAGCCTTACTACTACCATATTTAGAAGATGAAATGGGGGCTGTACTAACTCGGGGCGTCGTCCTCCAGCTTCACCTTCGGAGGCAGCAGAGGCGCAGAGAGAGAGTGGCAAACGTGGCCAGAGGGAGGGGGGCCAACAGGCCTCTGCACAGGAGACTTTACCCTCCCAGGGTATTCTGGGAGCAATTCTCCTATATTCATTTGTCTGGGGAGCAGTGTTTCAGAAGGCTGCGCTTCAGCAAGGAGGTGGTCACTGAGCTCTGTCACCTCCTGCAACCAGATCTGCAGCCTCAGCTCAGGACCAGGACGTCTCTGTCAGTGGCAGTGAAGGTGACGGTGGCTCTGAATTTCTATGCCAGGGGCTCCTTCCAGGCTTCAACTGGGGATATTGCGAATATCTCCCAGTTTGCCATCTATTGTTGCATCCGGGAGGTGACAAATTCTCTGTACAAAAGGAGAAGGGAGTACATCTCTTTCCCCATGACCCGGGACAAACAGCGTGAACGTGCATGTGACTTTGCTAGGATAGCGGGCTTCCCCATGGTTCAGGGCGCAATTGACTGCACGCACGTGGCATTGCGGGCACCTCATGAAAATGCAGAGGTTTTCCGCAACCTCAAAGGCTTCCACTCTCTGTACGTCCAGTTGGTGGGTGACCACAGACAGCGCATACTCGCTGTCAATGCCCGCTATCCTGGCAGCAGTCACGAAGCATTCATCCTGCGCCAGACTGGTGTCGCAGACCTGTTCCAACCACCGCATCAACCTCGTGGCTGGCTCCTCGGGGACAAGGGTTATCCACTCTGCACCTGGCTGATGACACCGCTCCGTAACCCCAACACTCCTGCTGAGCTCGCATACAATGAGAGCCATAGCGCCACTAAAAACCTCATTGGACAGACGATCGGCATGCTGAAGCAACGGTTCTGGTGTCTTGACCACTCTGGAGGAGCCCTGCAGTAATCCCCTGATTTAGTATCGGTTTTCATTGTTGTGTGCTGCATGCTTCACAACCTCACCATTGTGAGGACACAGCCATTGCCACCAGGGATTGGTGCACCACCTCAGGAGGAGAAAGAGGGAGAGGAGGTGGAGGAGGTGGTGAAGGAGGATGAAGAGGAGGATCAGCAGCAACAACGTGGGAGGGAGGCGCTCAATGTTGCTTCTACAAGGACTGTTCGTGAACGCCTCATAAGACACCGCTTCTGATGAATGACAGAGAAGATGGCTTTTGGGATCAACAAGCACATCATTACAGCCATCCCGCAGCCCCTATTACCGGGCAAAGTTCCAATGAGTAAGATGAGAAAAGTTGTCAAGTTTCAATAAAAATATTTGTTTTTGTAACAAACTGTGTCTTATTAAGCACAACCAATAACAAAAAAACACAACAATTCATTAACTAACAAAACTGGTTCTTACCACATCGAGATAAGCGTTAATAGAGTGAACAATATATTAACATACACATCCAACTTTGGGGCAAACATTCCCCCCATTTGTTTGCAAATTTTTAGTTATTCGCCCTTCTTGAATGATCTCCCTCCCCTTCGCACTTCCCTCCTTCCCAGCCTACTGCTCCTCCGTAATGTGGCCCCAGTGGCTGCAACAAGGCTGGCGGAAGGCTGCTGAATGCTGGATCCAGAGACTGGAGATGGCCTTGAAGGACGCCCTCAACCAGCTCTGGGCCTGGAGGGCCCGGCTGCAGACTGCACCAACTCTGCATGGGCAGCAGCAGTCTGGGCTGGCTGGGTTACAGGCTACAGCAAGTGCAATGGCGGAGTGGCAGTGGTGGCAGCAGGAATGCTGTCATCCTGAGAGAGGACAGCACCTTCCTGCCTGACTGACACACTGACACTCCCCCGGGGCAGAACCTCAGCATCCGGAGCAATTTGCTCGAGCACAGATTGCTGGCCTGCTGCGGCACCGTGAGAGCCCCGGTGGACTGTGGGCGACCCAGCGATGATGGCAGCAGTCAGTGCTTATGTGGTATCAATCTGAGAGTGCATCAGAGCAGTCTGAGACTGGATGGCACCACCCAATGACTCAATTCCAGCACTAAGCCATTGCGTTGCCTCGGCCTGTGCTGCAATAGATGCTGCCACCTCACCCATTACACAAAGCATGAGGTCTGGGTCCCCACGGTCTCTCTGCAAGTCAACCATCCTCTGCAACGAGGCAAGGATGGGTTCGAGGGTTTGCGCACAGATGACAGCTGTGCTGGTGGCGAACTCCTCCACGCTCCTAGCCCGTCCATCCATGCTCTCAGGCACCCTTGCCATTGCACTCAGGAGTTCAGTATGCATGCTCATCGCCTGAGTGTTCACAGCCGCGATATCGAGGTCCTCGTCCGAGTCCTGTGCAGCAGAACTCGTGCATCCAATCACCCTCCGGGGAGATGGCCCCCGAGCTTCCTTTTTCCCATGGCGTTGCTGCAGCCCGCTGGGTCCCGGAGCTTCACCCACATCAGATGCAAACCCCCCGCTCCCCTCCAGTCATAGAGTCATAGGGGGAAAAATTAGGTCGCGCCCCATTTGGGGCGCAAATATCGTCTGGACGCAAATATTAGCGCCTGGCGCTAATTATCGCCACTGACTGGAAACTTCACTTTTACCGCCCCGGGAGGTGAGTGGAGCGCTAAATCAGGCGCTGCACACCTGTCTTAAGGCGCAAAGGCCGAGCAGTGAGGCGCTAACTCAGCGCGCGAGCGCAGCGCAGCTGCTGCCAGTTAGCGAGGGAACACAGACACACTGGCGCCGGCCACTTCTTAAAGCAGGGGGGGCCAACTTGCTCCCCAGCCACACCCTGCTCATTGCAGCCTTGAATCTCGGCCTGGAGAGACCTGTGAATCCATTTTGCTGCCAAGGATGGAGAGGGTGAGAGAACGAGCTCATCGCTTCACCGAGCGGGGCTTGGATGCTCTGGTTGGCGCGGTGGAGCGCAGAAGATGTATACTCTTCCCTGAGAGTGGCAGAAGGCCTTTGCCACGCGAGTTCAGAAGAGTGTGGAGGGAGGTGGCTCAGAGCGTCTCCTCCAGGAGCATGGTGCCCAGGACCCATACTCAATGCCGCAAAAAGTTCAGCGACCTCACTCGGGTCGTCAGGGTGAGTGGCTTTTTCTCAATACCTCTCCATCCCTCCATCTCGACCTCACTCTATGGCCAGAGGGTCTTAAAACCCCAATGCACAACACTCATCCAACACCTATGGCCCTTTCATGAAACACACACACACATTCCACACTTTGCATACAGTAAGGGTTATTCACCTATGGGAGGCACATCAGGCAAGACCATGGCTGCATACAGTAAGGGCTATTCACCTATGGGAGGCACATCAGGCAAAACCATGGCTGTATATTTACTCAGATGCTGTCCTTTTTCTTACAGGCCAAGCTGGCGCATAATCGGAGACAGCAGCAACGGACAGCTGGAGGGCGGCCTCAGCTGCAACCCCTCAGCGATCTTGAGGAGTGCGTCCACAGGATTGTGGCAAGCCGGGTGATCGGTCCCGTCGCCACTGGAGACGCCGACCCCGTTCTGGACAGCAATGGTAAGGTCATCACCTTTTTGTCCTCTGTCCTTCCACTTGTCCCTCACAACACCAGCCTTTGACACTTTCAATCCAACTTGCTAACTCGCTGCACTTATTCCTCCCTTACTGCCACCCTGTCCTCACGCTAAAGCCACTCTTGTACCTCCCTGCTTTCAGATGGTGATTCACCAGCTGAGGAGACGGGCCCTGAAGCTGCCAGTGGGAGTGAAGCTGCAGCCGAGGAGGAAGAGGAAGCCGGAGCATCAGTGCCACCCTCTCCCGAGGAAGCCCATGCCCACACTGGGAACACGCCTTCCCTGGAGGGGAGCAGGGGGGAAGGGTCTGATGAGGGTGAAGCTCCAGGACCCAGCGGGCTGCAGCAACGCCATGGGGGTAGGGAAGAACGGGGGCCTTCTCCCCAGAGGGAGAGTATGCCAGACACTCCTACTGCAATGGACGCAGAGGAGGAGCGGCTGATCGCAGAAATGAACACCCAGGCGGTGGGCATGCACACTGAGCTCATGGGTGCAGTGGGAAGGGTGCCCGAATGCATTGAGTCACTGGCAAGGAGCGTGGAGCACTTCGCTGTAGCACAGGCGGATGCCACACTTACGCTTAGTGCTGCAATTCAGTCACTGGCTGCCGTGATCCCATCTCTGACTGCTCTCATGCAGACTCAGATTGAGGCCACGCGAGCACAGACTGCTGCCAACCTCGATGGTTCGTTCACATGTCCCCGGGGCTGTCACCGCGCCGCAGCAGGCCAGCAATCTGTTCTCCAGCAGATTGCTCCGGATGCTGAAGTGCTGCCCCGTGGGAGTGCCAGTGTGTCAGGCGAGCAGGGAGTTGCTGTCCTCTCTCACGATGACAGCATTCCTGCTGCCAACACTGTCACTTCTCCACTGCACTTGCCACCGCCTGTAGGACAGACTGCTGCCGCCCATGCAGAGTTGGTGCAGTCTGCAGCCGGGCCCTCCAGGCCCAGAACTGGTCGAGGCCGTCCTTCAGGGGCATCTGCAGTGTCAGGGTCTGACGAGCAGCAGCCTTCCACCAGCCTTGCTGCAGCCACTGAGGTCCCATTACGGAGGAGCAGTAGGGTTAGAAGGGGGGAAGTGCGCAAGGGAAGGAGATCACCCTCGAAGGGCAAAAAGTAGGAGGTGTGACAAAATGCTGGTCATTTTTTTATTAAAGGTCGAGGTTCATGGTCCAACTTTTGTTTAGTGTTTTGGACATTATCTCCAGGTTGTGAGAACCAGTTATGTTATTGACTGTTTTTTTGTGTTTATTTCTATGAGTTTGTCATGAGGAATTGACACACACAGAGTTTGTAAAATAAATAAGTTTCTGTATTCAAAATATACATGGTTGGTGGTTGGAATTATTGGTGCCTTGGCTGGCTTAGGGGTTGCGTGCTGGGTTCATTGATGTTGTTAGCAATGGCAGAAGCCATTTCCACAGCAGGGGCCCTAGAAGCGCCTTGCTATTAGCCGTTGACGGACGGCCCTTGCAGTTTCACCATTGTGGGCCGCCCTCCCGCCTTGGTGCTGCTGATGATCATCCTCCTCGTCCTCTTCCTCCTCTTCCTCCTCCTCCTCTGGTGGTGCTCCAAGGCCTGGTGGCATTGGCTGGGTCCTGAGGATTGCCATGTTATGCAACATGCAGCACACAACTACGAAGTTGGATACTCGCTCAGGCGAGTACTGCAGGGCTCCTCCAGAATGGTCGAGACAGCGGAACCGTTGCTTCAGCACGCCGATTGTGCGCTCAATTATGTTCCTGGTAGCTTGATGGCTCTCATTGTACCGCAGCTCAGCAGGGGTGTTGGGCGTAAGGAGCGGTGTCATCAGCCAGGTGCTCAATGCATACCCCTTGTCCCCGAGAAGCCAACCAACTGGCTGATGCGGTGCCTCGAAAAGTTCTGCCACAGTAGTCTGGCGCAGGATAAAAGCATCGTGGCAGCTGCCAGGATAGTGGGCATTGACAGCGAGTATCAGCTGTCTGTGGTCACAGACCAACTGAACATTCAAGGAATGGAACCCCTTTCTGTTCCGGAATTCCTCGGCATTCTCATGCGGAGCACGCAAAGCCACATGCGTGCAGTCAATGGCGCCCTGCACCATGGGGAAGCCCGCTATCCTCGCAAAGCCCAGAGCGCGGTCACGCTGCTTGTCTGGGGTCATGGGGAAAGAGATGAACTCTCGTCTCCTTTTAAAGAGGGCATTTGTGACCTGCCGGATGCAGCAATGCACCGCGAACTGGGAGATATTGGCGAGGTCCCCAGCAGCAGCTTGAAATGAGCCAGTAGCGTAGAAGTTGAGAGCCACTGTGACCTTCACTGCCACCGACAGAGACGTCCTGGACCTCAGTTGAGGCTGCAGATCTGGCTGCAGCAGGTGGCAGAGCTCAGTGACCACCTCCTTGCTGAATCGCAGCCTTCGCAAACACAGCTCCTCAGACATATGAATGTAGGAGAGCTGTTCACGATATACCCTGGGAGGGTAAGCTCTCCTGTACATACGCCTGTTGGCCCTCCTCCGTCTGGCCATCATTGCCACTCTCTCTCTGCGTCTCTGTCTCCTCCGATTCAGCTGGAGCAGGACGACGCCCCCAATCAGTGCAGCCCCCATATTCTCTTTGCAAGCAAAATAATGAAGGACAGCAACTAAAGTACCAGCGAAGTTAGGATCAGTAGGCAAAACTACCTCACAAAGCGTTGAGTCAATGCAGAAGTCTCTCTTTCTCTCTCTCCGAATCTCTCTCTCTCAGAACGAGTGGTGCAAAAATGTCGACCACAGAAAAAGACAGGAAGAGGCCCCCTTTAAATAGCGCCCCCCCCAGCCCCACAGCGATTGATAGCGTTCCAGTCTTCCGGTCGTTGGATGCGCCAGGCGGTAAGGCAGGGGGCGCCACTCAATTTCCGCTCCGGGGCGCCACAAGGGCGTTGCACCATGGAATGACGTCACAATCTGCGCGCACAGTTGGTCGCAGCGGTAAGGTTTAGCGCCGCCGCACAATCTCTAGTTAAGTTCCCGAGCGGCGCAAACATCGCTGCGCCCGGGCGTTAGCGGCTTTGCGCCCCATTAGCGCCCTCTTAAGGCGCTAACGGGAGGCGCAACCAACTGAATTTTTACCCCATAGAGTTATACAGCACAGAAAGAGGCCCTTCGGCCCATCGTGTCTGCGCCGGCCATCAAGCCCTGTCTATTCTAATCCCATTTTCCAGCACTTGGTCCGTAGCCGTGTATGCTATGGCGTATCAAGTGCTCATCCAAATGCTTCTTGAATGTTGTGAGGGTTCCTGCCTCTACCACCCTTTCAGGCAGTGAGTTCCAGATTCCAACCACCCTCTGGGTGAAAAAGTTTTTCCTCAAATCCCCTCTAAACCTCCTGCCCCTTACCTTGAAACTATGCCCCCTGGTTATTGACCCCTCTACTAAGGCGAAAAGTTCCTTTCTATCTACCCTATCTATGCCCCTCATAATTTTGTACACCTCAATCAGGTCCCCTCTCAGCCTTCTCTGCTCTAAGGAAAACAATCCCAGCCTGTCCAGTCTCTCTTCATAGCTGAAACGCTCCAGCCCAGGTAACATCCTGGTGAATCTCCTCTGCACCCTCTCCAATGCAATCACATCCCTCCTATAGTGTGGCGACCAGAACTGCACACAGTATTCCAGCTGTGGCCTAACTCGCATTTTGTACAGCTCCATCATAACCTCCCTGCTCTTATATTCTATGCCTCGGCTAATGAAGGCAAGTATCCCATATGCCTTTTTAACCACCTTATCTACCTGTCCTGCTGTCTTCAGGGATCTATGTACATGCACACCAAGGTCCCTCTGATCCTCTGTCCTTCCTAGGGTCCTACCATTCATTGTGTATTCCCTTGCCTTGTTAGTCCTCCTAAAATGCATCACCTCACACTTTTCAGGGTTAAATTCCATTTGCCACTGTTCTGCCCATCTGACCAACCCGTCTATATCGTCCTGTAGCCTAAGGCTTCCCTCCTCACTATTTACCAATCCACCAATTTTCGTGTCATCTGCGAACTTACTGAGCATACCTCCTGCATTCATATCTAAATCATTAATGTACACTACACACAGCAAAGTGAACGCGTGGCCCCAGTATCGGATGTCTCGCCCTCGGGAGACGCAGGCGGTGAGGCTCCGGCTTCCTCTTCCTCCTCCTCTGGCGTGTCGCTGCCACTGGGAGGCTGAGGGACAGGCTGGTCAGCTGGTGGTTCACTACCTGAAAGCAGGAAGGTACAAGAGTGGCTTTAACATGAGGGCAGGAAGGGAGCAAGGAATGGAGACAGTATAGTTAGATGGAAAGTTGCAAAGGCTCGTGTTGTGAGGGGGAAGTGGTATGAGAGAGTACATACAGCTGATGAACAGACCGTTGCAGTCCCCAAGGGGGTCGACCTCTCCAACAGCCACAGCGCTGACGACATGACTGGCGATGAGTCTGTGAACTCGCTCCTCCAGCTGTGTGAGGGGGTGCAGCTCCACCTGTCCTCCTCCCATCCGTTGTTGCTTCCTCCTGTTAAGTGAAAGCTTGACCTGCAAGAAAAAGGACAGCGTGTGAGTGAGTGTGCAGCCATGTGTTTGGCAGACATGCCTACCATAGTTGAATAGCCATTAATGTCTGCAAGGTGTGAGATGTGGATGTGACTTTTAGTAGATGGGCATAGTTGTTGGGTGAGTGTTGGGGACTTGGCACTTTACACCGTCTGTGCACAGAGTGAGGTTGAGACGGTGGAATGTAGAGGTATTTCAAGCATGTACTCACCCTGACCACCTGAGTGAGGTCGTTGAACTTCTTGCGGCACTACGTGTGAGTCCTTTGGACCAGGCTCCTGGATGAAACGTGCTGGGCAACCTCCCTCCACATCCTTGTAAACTCGTGGGGCAATGGCCTCCTGCCACTTTCTGGAAAGAGCACTGCCCGTCGCCATTCAACAACGCCAACCAGAGCCACCAAAGCCTGGTCGCTAAAGCACTGAGCTCTCTCCCTGGGCCTCTGAGTATCCATCACAATTGTTTGAGCAATCTCAATGAGTAGGTGCTTGCAGGCCGAGGTCAAACGCTGCAATGAGCAGGGTGTGGCTGTGCAGTAAGATGGCCCCGCTCCTTTAAGAACTGGATAGCGGCAGTCTGTCTGAGTTCCAGGGTAATTGACATTGCCTGAGCTTCGGTAGCGCTCTGAGGTAGCGCCTCACTCCCCGATGTTAGCACCCTAAGAGAGGTGTGTAGCGCTTGATTTAGCGCTCCAATCACCTCCAGGGGCGATTGAGACTAATTTCGCAGTCGGCGACAATAATTTGCGCTGGGCGCTAAACTTTGCGCCCGGCCGGTATCAGCGCCCCAAAATGGGCGATACCCAATTTTTCCCCCTTTGATTCAGGAAGCAGTCACAGCCCTTAGGTTAGGTAGTGGTACAGGTCTGGTTAGTGGTCAGGGACAGGAGGGTGTGACTGCAACTCAGGCAGGTAAGGGGACCCCAGGTGCAGTGCTGGAGGAGCCTCGGAATTTGTCCTTATCCAACAGGTATGAAGTTCTTGCTGCCTGTGTGGATGAGAGCAAAGTCTGCAGGGTGGGTGAGCAAACTAACCATGGCACCAGGGTACAGGAGGCCATTCAAGTGGGGGGAGTGAAAGGGAATGTATTTGTGGTAGAGGACAGTATAGTCAGGGGGATAGATACTGTTCTCTGCAGCCGCGACCGGGAGTTCCGAAGGCTGTGTTGCCTGCCCGGTGCCAGGCTTAAAGACATCGCCTCGCGGTTGGAGAAGAACTTGAAGTGGGAGGGGGAGGAACCAGTTGCAATGGTCCACGTAGGAACCAATGAAATAGGTAGAACTAGGAACGAGGTCCTGCTGAGAGAGTTTGAGGAGTTGGGGTCCAGATTAAAACGCAGAACCTCAAAGGTAATAATCTCTGGATTGTTACCTGAGCCACGCGCCAATTGGCATAAGGATAAGCAACAACAACAACAACTTGTATTTATATAGCGCCTTTAACGTAGTAAAACGTCCCAAGGCGCTGCACAGCAGATTAGAAGGTTAAATGCGTGGCTCAAAGAGTGGTGTGGGAGGCAGGGGTTTTGCTTCATGGGGCACTGGCACCAGTACTAGGGAAAGAAGGAGCTGTTCCGTTGGGACGGGCTCCAATGAAACTGGGCTGGAACCAGTGTCCTGGTGAATTGAATAACTAGGGCAGTAGACAGGGCTTTAAACTAATGAAGGTGGGGGTGGGAGGATTCAGGAAAGAGTAAATTTAAAAGCAGCAAGAGAAATGTCAAGGCTCTAGAGCAGAGTGGAGTTTTGGGTAAAAATAAGCAGAGTGGGTCAGGAAGGGACAGAGAGAGTAACAAAGGTAATAGGGCATCAGTGACTAAAGTGACATTAGGAAAAAAATAGAAAAAAGTCAAAGCTAAAGGCACTATATCTGAATGTGCGAAGCATTCGCAACAAAATAGATGAATTAATAGCGCTGATAGAAATTAATAGATTTGATCTAATAGCCGTTACGGAGACATGGTTGCAAAGTGACCAAGGTTGGAAACTAAATATTCCAGGATACTTAACTTTTTGAAGAGATCGACAAAATGGAAAGGGAGGATGGGGTAGCCCTGATAATAAAGAATGGGATAAAGACAGTAGAGTGAAAGGATCTTAGCTCCGAAAATCAAGAAGTAGAATCAGTTTGGGTGGAGCTAAGAAACAGCAAGGGGCAGAAAACATTGGTGGGAGTTGTTTATAAGCCCCTAAACAGTAGTTGTAATGTAGAGCAGAGTATAAATCAGGAAATTAGAGGCGCATGTAACAAGGGTAATACAGTAATCATAGGGGACTTTAATCGACATATAAACTGGGCAACCAAATTTGCAGTAATAGTGTGGAGGACGAATTCATGGAATGTATTCAAGATAGTTTTCTAGATCAGTATGTTAAGGAACCAACTGGAGAACAGGTTATTTTAGATCTAGTATTGTGCAATGAGAAAGGGTTAATTAATAATCTTGCAGTAAAGGGGCCTTTAGGAAAGAGTGACCATAATGTGATTTAGTTAAATCTGAAACTAGGGTCTTAAATCTAAACAAAGTTCATTACGTAGGTATGAGGGGCAAGTTGGCTAAGGTAGATTGGGAAACTACATTAAAAGGTATGATGGTAGACAAGCAATGGCTAGCATTTAAAGAATTAATACATAATTTACAACAAATATACATTCCTTTAAGGTACAAAAAACCCACAGGAAAAGTGGTCCAACCATGGCTAACAAGAGAAGTTAAAGATAGTACGAGATCAGAGGAAGAGGCTTATAATTTTGCCAAAAAGAGTAGTAAGCCTGAGGATTGGGAGAATTTTAGAATTCATAAGAACATAAGAAATAGGAGCAGGAATAGGCCACTTGGCCACTCGAGCCTGCTCCACCATTCAATAAGATCATGGCTGATCTTGGGCTCAAAGCCACTTCCCCACCCGCTCCCCATAACCCTGGGAATTCATCAAAGGAGACCAAGAAATTGATAAAGAAAGGGAAAATAGAATGAGAGTAAACTAACGAGAGACATAAAAAGAGACTGTAAAAGCTTCTATAGGTATGTAAAAAGAAAAAGATTAGCGAAAGTAAACGTGGGTCCCTTACAGGCTGAGACAGGAGAAATTATAATGGGGAATAAGGAAATGGCAGAGAAATTAAACAAATACTTTGTGTTTGTCTTCACGGAAGAAGATGCAAACCACCTCCTGAAAATAGTGGAGAACCAAGGCTCTAGCAAGAATGAGGAACTGAAAGAAATTAGTATTAGTAAAAAAATAATACTGGAGAAATGAATGGGACTGAAAGCTGCTAAATCCCCTGGACCTGATGGCCTACATCCTAGAGTTTTGAAAGAGGTGGCTATAGAGATAATGGATGCATTGGTTGTCACCTTCCAAAATTCCATAGATTCTAGAATGGTTCCCGCGGACTGGAAGGCAGCATATGTAACCCCACTATTTAAGAAAGGTGGGAGAGAGAAAACGGAGAACTACAGACCAGTTAGCCTGACATCAGTAGTAGGGAAAATGCTAGAATCTATTATTAAGGACATGGTAACAGGGCACTTAGAAAATAATAATAGGATTGGGCAGAGTCAACACGGATTTATGAAAGGGAACTCGTGTTTGACAAATCTGTTAGAGTTTTTTGAGGTTGCAACGAGCACAATAGATAAGGGGGAACCAGTGGATGTGGTGTATTTGGATTTTCAGAAGGCATTCAATAAGGCGCCACACAAGAGGTTATTAAACAAAATTAGGGCTCATGGGATGGGGGTAATATACTAGCACGGATTGAGGGTTGGTTAATGGACAGAAAACAGAGAGTAGGAATAAATGGGTCATTTTTGGGTTGGCAGGTTGTAACTAGTGGGGTACTGCAAGGATCAGTGCTTGGGCCTCAGCTATTCACAATCTATATCAACGATTTGGATGAGGGGACCAAATGTAATATATCCAAGTTTGCTGATGATACAAAGCTGGGTGGGACTGTAAGTTGTGAGGAGGAAGCAAAGAGGCTTCAAGGGGATATAGACAGGCTAAGTGAGTGGGCAAGAACATGGCAAATGGAATATAATGTGGAGAAATGTGAAGTTATCCACTTTGGTAGGAAAAATAGAAAAGCAGAGTATTTTTTAAATGGTGAGAGATTGGGAAATGTTGGTGTTCAGAGGGACCTGGGTGTCCTTGTATACGAATCACTGAAAGTTAACATGCAGGTACAGCAAGCAATTAGGAAAGCAAATGGTATGTTGGCCTTTAATACAAGAGGATTTGAGTATAAGAGTAAAGACATCTTACTACAATTATATAGGGCCCTGGTGAGATCACACCTGGAGTATTGTGTACAGTTTTGGTCTCCTTACCTAAGGAAGGATATACTTGCCATAGAGGGAGTGCAACGAAGGTTCACCAGACTGGTTCCTGGGATGGGTGGATTGTCCTATGAGGAGAGATTGAGTAGACTAGGCCTATATTCTCTAGAGTTTAGAAGAATGAGAGGGGATCTCATTGAAACATATAAAATTCTTGCAGCGGTTGACAGGGTAGTTGCAGGGAGGATGTTTCCCCTGGCTGGGGAGTCTAGAACCAGGGGTCACAGTCTCAGAATAAGGGGTCGGCCATTTAGGACTGAGATGGGGAGAAATTTCTTCACTGAGGGTGGTGAATCTTTGGAATTCTCTACCCCAAGGGGCTGTGGAGGCTCAGTAGTTAAGAAGGTTAAAGACAGAGATTGATAGATTTTTGGATACTAAGGGAATCAAGGGATATGGGGATAGTGCAGGAAAGTGGAGTTGAGGTAGAAAATCAGCCATGATCTTATTGAATGACACAGCAGGCTCGAATGGCCGACTCCTGCTCCTATTTCTTATGTTCTTATGTTATTCTGGTCGCCATATTATCAAAAGCATATAGAGACACTGGAGAGGGTGCAGAGAAGATTTACAAGGATGATACCAGAAATGCGAGGTTATACCTATCAGGAAAGGATGAACAGGCTGGGTCTCTTTTCGCTTGAAAAAGAGAAGGCTGGTGACCTAATAGAGGCCTATAAAATCATGAAAGGTTTTGATAGAGTGGATACACAGAGAGTGTTTCCACTTGTGGGGAAGAACAAAACTAGAGGCCATCAATATAAGATAGTCACTAAGAAATCTAATAGGGAATTCAGAAGAAACTTCTTTACCCAGAGAGTGGTGAGAATGTGGAACTCGCTACAACAGGGAGTGGTTGAAGCGAATAGTGTAGATACATTTAAGGGGAGGCTAGGCAAGCATATGAGGGAGAAGGGAATAGAGGGTTATGCTGACAGAGTTAGATGAGGAAAGACAGGAGGAGGCTCGAGTGGAGCATAAACGCCGGCATGGACTGGTTGGGACGTATGGCCTGTTCATATGCTGTATATCCTATGTAATCCTATGTAACGCCAGCACCTCAGTGAGGGGCAGGGTAGAGGCTCCCAGTGAGGTAACTGCACCTCAGTGAGGGACAGGGTAGAGGCTCCCAGTGAGGTAACTACACCTCAGTGAGGGGCAGGGTAGAGACTCCCAGTGAGGTAACTGCACCTCAGTGAGGGACAGGGTAGAAGCTCCCAGTGAGGTAACTGCACCTCAGTGAGGGACAGGGTAGAAGCTCCCAGTGAGGTAACTGCACCTCAGTGAGGGGCAGGGTAGAGGCTTCCAGTGAGGTAACTGCACCTCAGTGAGGGGCAGGGTAGAGGCTTCCAGTGAGGTAACAGCAACTTGCATTTATATGGCACCTTTAACATAGAAAAACATCCCAAATCGCTTCACTGGATGTAATTAGACGAAAATGTCACAGAAGGAATTATTAGGAGGTGCGACCAAAAGCTTGGTCAAAGACATGTTGTTAAGGAGGGTGTTAAAGGAAGAGAGGAAGGTGAAGAGGCGGAGGGAATTAGCATTTGGGCTAGACGGCTGAAGCCATGGCCACCAATGGTTCGACAAAGTGTGTGGGGTGGACGGATGCACAAGAGGCCAGATTGAGAGACAGAGACGGTAATGGTGGAGGGTTGTAGGGCTGGAGGAGGTTACAGAGACAGGAGGTGGCGAGGCCATGAAGGGATTTGAACACGAGGATGAGAATTTTATATTGGAGGTGTGGGGGTATTTGGAGCCAATGTAGGTCAGCGAGGATATGGGTAATGGGTGAACGGGACCTCGTGCAGGATAGATAGCGAAGTCTTGTTTGAGCTGAAGTTTGAGAATTAACTCTCCCAATGCACATACACGGGGAGAAATTCAGCTTACGGTTGCCTGTTTTGCGGCTGTGAAATTCCTGTGTGTCTAAAACAACATTGGCCCGTATAGTCCATGCAAAGCACGTGCTGAAAACTGGTATTTCTTATCTGTCAAGAATGCTCTTGACAGATCGGATGCCTGCCCTAGAGAAGGGCCTCTGCGGGCGGATAGTTCCGCTTTCTGGAGAACCTCCGCCTGCTGAAAACCCTTAGAAATCTTACACCTGGTAAAAGCAGGCGTAAGGATTACTTTTACCAGCATAAGAGTTGAAAAAAAGTTTTTTAAAAAATTTCACTCATTTATATTTTTAAAATACTTTTAAAAAAGGTAAGTTTATTTTTAGCCCCGTTAAAAAATATAATTATTTTATCAAAAAATTAAATTTTTGTTTAAAATATTTAATTTATTGTCATGTTAATTCATTTTAAAAACGTGATGGTTTTTTAAAAAATGTATTGAATGTTTTACTGTGTTTTTGGGGTGATCTCCATTCATATATTTGACAGGTCCATCTGTCAAAAATATGAAGGGAGATTCCCTTCTGCTATTGGCTGGCCTGGCCCACGTGATCCCAGGGACGCTTGCGAAATGCATGCGCCTCTCGGATACGTGGGCCCTGCACATTTCGAGTTTGGAGAGGCCCAGGAGCGGAAGTATACGCACCTCGGGAGCTCTCAGGTAAGTCTGTAGATTCTTTTCCGATAGGAGGCCTCCGCACGCAGGAAGCCTCCAATCGGAAATTACAGGCCATTGTTACCCTCCAGCCTGGAAAGGACAGTCGGTGATGTTTGTGGCCGAACACATAACTCATTCGTGTGATGGTCCCTGTCCCAGTATTCTGATGCGGGTGTTAACCTGCTTATTTTAAATGAGTCGGTGACTCCCATAAACCCTTAGCCAGAGGAGTGTCACATGATGCATCGTCCTGCTCCCATCACCAACTGTTTTTCTCAGCTTCCATCTGGGAACCGACAGCAGAGATTTGGCGAATGCCACAGGCCACTGCTCCCATCAAAGGCTGAAAGTAGCAGCAAGAGTTCAAACAAATGGATAAATGGCAAGGATGGCAAAGTGTGAATCCCCGTAGTCCTGTGCTCTGGATCTTGTTATAACGTGCAGTCTTTTCTGAACATAGGAACATAGGACCAGGAGTAGGCCATTCAGCCCCTCCAGCCTGTTCCGCCATTCAATGAGATCATGGCTGATCTGCGACCTAACTCCATTTTCTGAAAATTTAATGAAGCTTAGAATAAATAAAACCGGGGAAACCATGGAATCCTTCTTGAGATCAACACAACAGATATGGAGAGCTGATTGGTCAACTTCTGTGGATCAAAAAATAAATGTGGTTAAAGGAAAATTGCCACAAGTTGATTAACAACTTTATTGATAAAGGTAGTGGAGTTGTGGCCTCGGCTTCCTGCCCCTCCCCCTTTGATTGGGGCCTATCTCTGAAGGGGGGAGGGGCACTTCGGTGGGATACCCCACTGACTCTGCCCGACCTTCTGGCCTCAGGGTCCTTATCATGCATGCTATGTTTCATATCTTTAGCAACCCATTCCATTCGTCCGAAGGAGGCGCACGTGGGTCTAATATTTAAGAACAGGAAGAAATCAGGCCCTGGGGAATTATACGTCCAGTTCGTTTGTTGGTTGTGGGGAAGATTCCGGAAGACATTTGCCTGGAATCTCCACAGGGGTTCTTCCCATCTCTCGCCGTAAGGAAACTCCATAGAAATAAGTTACGGCGGGAGATGAGGGATATGCTGCAGGTTTGTACCCCAGTATTTGACATGTGATGGAGACGTCAGCAGCTGTTAGACAATCCCAGGATCTAGGAGACTAACCCGAGTGAGGTCTTTGACGAGGTGACGATGCTAATGGATGATGGCAGGAAGCTTGCTGTCATACACCTTGATTTTCAGAAAGCCTTTGATAAGGTGTCGCATTGAAGGCCATTGGGTAAGATCTCATCCTGTAGGATTGGTGGTCATATTTAGCTGGAGAATGAATTGGTTACAATCTGGTTGGCAGAGTAACATTCAATGGAAGTAGCTCTCCATGGGCCAATCAGAAGCTGAGGAACGCAGGGACCGGTTAACCTTCAGAAATGACTTGGCTGAGAGCATTAATGGCAAAATTTCAAAGAATGGTATGGGCGGTCGGAATTAATCAGTGAAACAGCTGTAGATACCATGGGGGAATGGGTCCATGGTTGTCCTTCACTCTGGATATATGCAGTTGTAGAAATATGAACTGGTGCCTTTAGAAAATGGTCGAGGACTGCGAAAACTGCAGCCAGTGAGATCTCAAATAAACAAAAACTTGAAGCTGGGGGCCTAGAGCTGCTCAAATAACATAGTTAACAGACCTGCAAGAGATGACAAGCTTGTAGGATGATCGAGTCAACAACAATAATTAACTCAAGATACGGGTGACAATCTAGTCTAACGGTTGAGCAGTCGCAAATCACATAATAAGGGACCTCTGGAATTCCCTAAAGGACCAAGGATACCGATTGGCTAAGGATGAACACATCTCAGACAAAATGGCCAAACCTGCACACGGCACACCTTGACCATTCTGTTGTGATGATCACAGAAGCTGTGAGCTAACGGTCAAGAGGTCTCATGACTAATTAGAGCAACCTTGTGCAAACGGTCTTATCAGGGGCGGGGGGGGGGGGGGGGGGGGCGGCGGCACATAGGTAGTAAAATATAGGTATAAAAGAAGGGAGCCAAGAGCTAGTTGAGCAGCGAGAACCTGGCAGCGAGAACCTGGGAATCACACTCGAGAAGGGAGGAGCCACAAGTCCGGGACTTGTTTTAGGACACCAGCGCGAAGGCTGATCAATTTTCAAATGGGTAATATTGTTTTAAGCTAGCACACAGGGAAGTGAGTCCAGTGTCATTTTCCTTGTAAATTATTCAAACAACTTGTTAACCAATAAAGTGCTGAATGTATGCAACTTACTGAGTCCGACCGATATTTGACACTCTGAACTAAGAACCATCATTGTTGAACTGTTGTTGAGCTGACTACTTATTACTAGCTCAATAGATACAGTGAATTTGGGACAACACAGTGTTATGATTTTGGGCTCTGGGTAACTCCAAGCATGTGTATAAAATACACGGGCACCTGCAAAAGTTACAGAGCAGGATAGTGACCAGGGGGTCATAGTCAATAAATACTGAAGGTCCACATACAGTGTGATGAGGCTATTGGGAAAACAAATTGTGTTTCTGGTAGTCCTTTGCGGGCAGTATGATATAAAAACAGGAATACTGTAAGGTTGCACAAGAGCCTGCTCTAGATGTATTTAAAGGACTGTGTCCAGTATTGGTCCCTGGGGGATGTTGAGGAGAAAGTTCAGAGGAGGGTGCCCTAGATAATAAGGGCTCGGCCATTTAGGACTGAGATGAGGGGACATTTTTTTCATCCAGAGGGCTGTGGATGCTCAGTTGTTGAGTACATTCAAGGTTGAGATCGAAAGATGTTTGGACTCTAGGGGAATCAAGGGATATGGAGATAGGGCGGGATGGTGGAATTGAGGTCGAAGGTCAGCCATGATCTTATTGAATGGCGGAGTGGGCTCGAGGGGCCGTATGGCAGAGCGGGCTCGAGGGACCGTATGGCGGAGCGGGCTCGAGGGGCCGTATGGCAGAGCGGGCTCGAGGGGCCGTATGGCGGAGCGGGCTCGAGGGGCCGTATGGCGGAGCGGGCTCGAGGGGCCGTATGGCGGAGCGGGCTCGAAGGGCCGTATGGCGGAGCGGGCTCGAGGGGCCGTATGGCGGAGTGGGCTTGAGGGACCGTATGGCGGAGCGGGCTCGAGGGGCCGTATGGCAGAGCGGGTTCGAGGGGCCGTATGGCGGAGCGGGCTCGAGGGGCCGTATGGCGGAGCGGGCTCGAGGGGCCGTATGGCGGAGCGGGCTCGAGGGACCGTATGGCGGAGCGGGCTCGAGGGACCGTATGGCGGAGCGGGCTCGAGGGGCCGTATGGCGGAGCGGGCTCGAGGGGCCGTATGGCGGAGCGGGCTCGAGGGGCCGTATGGCGGAGCGGGCTCGAGGGGCCGTATGGCCGACTCCTGCTCTTACTTCTTATGTTTCTTATGTTCTTATACCCAATTTTACGGCTCTTAGTTATGAGGATAGTTATATGTTGAGAAGTTTTTTTTTCACAGAGTTACTGACCTCTGGGACAGATTACCCAAGTGTGTGACGAGTATGAGTTCCTTGCAGCCCTTCGAGGGAGAGCAGAATAGAGGAAAACATTTGTTATAAATGGTAGGTTGCTGGGATTAATGTTTCTTGTACATTACTGCAGTGTCCTGGAGCTTGATTTATTGTCTTCAGGGGTTGGAAAGGAATTTCCCAGACTTTAGATTGTGTGACAGAGCGGCGGGGGATGGTCGGGGGATGGGCGGGGGCAGGGGGATGGTCGGGGGTGGGGGGATGGTCGGGGGTGGGGTGATGGTCGGGGGGATGTGCGGGGGATGGTCGGAGGCGGGGGATGTGTGGGGGATGGTCGGGGCCGGGGGATGGTCGGGGGGCTGGGCGGGGGGTGGTCGGGGGGCTGGGCGGGGGATGGTCGGGGGGCGGGGGATCTGCGGGGGATGGTCGGGGGGCTGGGCGGGGGATGGTCGGGGGCGGGGGATGGTGGGGGGATGGTCGGGGGCGGGGGCTGGGCGGGGGATGGTCGGGGGATGGGCGGGGTGGAGGGATGGTCGGGGGCGGGGGATGGTCGGGGTGGGGGGATTGTTGGGGGGATGGGCGGGGGCTGGTCGGGGGCAGGGGATGGTCGGGGTTACGGTCGGGGGATGGTCGGGGGGGCTGGGCGGGGGATGGTCGGGGGCGGGGGATGGTCGGGGGCGGGGATGGTGGGGGGATGGTCGGGGGCGGGGGATGGTCGGGGGCGGGGAATGGTGGGGGGATGGTCGGGGGCGAGGGATGTGCGGGGGGTGGTCGGGGGGCTGGGTGGGGGATGGTCGGGGGCGGGGGATGGTGGGGGGATGGTCGGGGGCGGGGGATGGTCAGGGGCGGAGGGATGTTGATGGTTTATGTAAGCGCTACCACGCCTGGATGGGGCAGGACATGACAGGCCAGTTGCTCTTGTCTGATCCTTTAGCTCATGAGATTAGATTATCAAAGCACAGATCTGGTAAGAGTCCGAGGAGATCCAGGACCTGTACAAAGAGATTTAGAGAGAAGACATCAATCAGCACAATGCAGCGAGTTATTTTAATTCCTTCTCCACCTTGTTGGAGGTGACCTGGGCCTCCTCCTGCCCTGCTTTCTCCAGGGCCTCGCTCTTGAAGTGGTTACTCATGCCTGGGAGCGAGTGGGGTCGGTCCTATCACACTGAACAGCACCTTCATTTTCCCAGTTTAAGTAAAAATGAAAATAAGAGGTAAAGCACAAATCTGCTGCCACTGTGAAGGTATCTGAGAGTGGACAGGAAGGAGACAACCCACCAAGTGTCCCTCTCCACACCTACACTGCCATTTCTTTCAAATGGAAAATCCCAAACCCAAATGGACTGAATGAGGCCCCAGAATGTTCACCTGGATTATTTCCATTTCGAGCACACAGTTTGGGCTGTGGATATGGTGCCTCTCGCCTCAAAGGGACGTAAAAGATTAAATTATGAGGACAAGCTGCATAAACTTGGCATGTATCCCTTTGAGTTTAGAAGATTGAGAGATGATCTAATCAAAGTATTTAAAATGATAAAGGGATTTAATAGGCCACATACAGAAGAACGAGTTCCCCTGGTGGGGAATCCACAACAAGAGGGCATAATCTTAAAATTAGAGCCAGGCCATTCAGGGGTGAAATTAGGAAGAACTATTTCACACAAAGAGTGGTAGAAATTTGGAACTTTCTCCCCTAAAAAGCTGTTGTAGCTGGTCAATTGGAGCTTTCACGACTGAGATTGATAGATTTTTGTTGAGTAAGGGTATCAGGGGATATGGAGCAAAGGCGAGTACATGGAGTTGAGATCAGCCATCATCTAATTGAATGGCGGAACAGGCTTGAGGGGTGCCAATCAAGCGGGCTGCTTTGTCCTGGATGGTGTTGAGCTTCTTGAGTGTTGTTGGAGCTGCACTCATCCAGGCAAGTGAGAGTATTCCATCACACTCCTTACTTGTGCCTTGTAGATGGTGGAAAGGCTTTGGGAAGTCAGGAGATGAGACACTCGCCGCAGAATACCCAGCCTCTGACCTGCTCTTGTATTCACAGTATTTATGTGGCTGGTCCAGTTAAGTTTCTGGTCAATGGTGACCCATGTAGCCAAGGCCACATTCCTTGAGTGGCGCCTCAGCACTCCTAGTGCTCTGTTGGGGAATAGACTGCTGGACTGCTGTGACACCCTGGAAGCCCCTTTCAACAGTGACACCCAGAGGCAAGATGGCAGCATATTGTACTGAGACCTTCCATCATGGTGGGATCCAATGTGTTGCTAATGAAGCTGACCACTCATTCCACGTTGGATAAAATGGACTCCTCCATACTCCTCAACATTGTGCACAAGATCTGCGGTCGGCTGCCCAGTGCACCAAGCATTTCCTGCTTAGCCTTCTTCGGTATCCTGACCCATCAAAGTCTGCATCTGAGTGTTCTGCAGCAGAACTAGCATGTGACCTCGCCCTCCGGAGAGCTGGCACCTGCGCTCAGTGAGTCACCACATGCTAAACTCCCCTCTAAGGTCGCGTTGTGTCAGTATCTGAGCTGGTGGTTGCATGAAAGACTTGCATTTCTATAGCGCCTTTCACAACCACCGGATGTCACAAAGCACTTTACAGCCAATGAAGTACTTTTGGAGTGTAGTCACTGTTGTAATGTAGGAAATACAGCAGCCAATTTGCACACAGCAAGCTCCCACAAACAGCAATGTGATAATGACCAGATAATCTGTTTTAGTGAGGTTGATTGAAGGATAAATATTGGCCAGGACCCCCAGGGATAACTCCCCTGCTCTTCTTCGAAATAGTGCCATGGGATCGTTTACGTCCGCCTGAGAGAGCAGACAGGGCCTCGGTTTAACGTCTCATCCAAAAGACGGCACCTCTGACAGCGCAGCACTCCCTCAGCACTGCAGTGTCAGCCTAGATTTTTGAGCTCAAGTTTCTGGAGTGGGACTGACCCACAACCTTCTGACTCAGAAGTAAGTGTGCTACCAACTGAGCCACAGCTGACACTGAGTGAGATCAAGTGACAGTGCGTCTTCATGTTCACTCAATAACAACAACAACTTGCAATTATATAGCGCCTTTAATGTAGTAAAACCTCCCACGGTGCTTTACAGGAACGTTATCAAGAAAAATTTGACACCAGCCATATAAGGAGATATTAGGACAGATGACCAAAAGCTTGGTCAAAGAAGTAGGTTTTAAGGACCGTCTTAAAGGAGGAGAAAGCGGTAGTGAGGGGGGAGAGGTTGAGAGAGAGAATTCCCGAGCTTAGGGCCTAGGCAGCTGAAGGCATGGTCACCAATGGTGGAGCGATGAATTGGAGGAGTGCAGAGATCTCGGGGGGTTGTGGGGCTGGAGGAGGTTACAGAGATAGGGAGGGGCGAGGCCATGGAGGGATTTGAAAATAAGGATGAGAATTTTAAAATTGAGGTGTTGCCGGACCAGGAGCCAATGTAGGTCAGTGAGCACAGGGGTTATGGGTGAATGGGACTTGGTGCGAGTTAAGATACGGGCAGCACAGTTTTGGATGACCTCAAGTTTATGGAGGGTGGAAGAGTGGAGCCAGCCAGGAGTGCATTGGAATAGTCAAGTCCAGGGGTAACAAAGGCACAGATGAGGGTTTCAGCAGCAGACGAGCTGAGGCAGGGGCGGAGTCAGGCAATGTTACGGAGGTGGAGATTGGTGGTCTTGGTGATGGAGCGGATATGTGGCCGGAAGCACATCTAGGGGTCAGATACAACACCAAGGGTACGGATGGTCTGGTTCAGCCTCAGACGGTTGCCAGGGAGAGGGATGGAGTTCGGTGGCTGGGGAACGAAGTTTGTGGCGGGGACCGAAGACAATGGCTTTTGGGGGAGAAATTCAGTATCGCCCCATTTGGGGCGCAATTATCGGCCGGGCGCAAAGTTTAGCGCCTGGCACTAATTATCGCCTCCGACTGCAAACTTGGCTTTTATCGCCCCTGGAAGTGACTGGAGCGCTAAATCAGGCGCTACACACCTGTCTTAAGGCACAAAGTCCGAGCAGTGAGGCGCTACCTCAGAGCGCGGGCGCAGCGCAGGTGATGTCAGTTAGCGATGGAATACAGACACACTGGCGCCGGCCAGTTCTTAAAGGGGAGGGTCGATCATGCTCTCCAGCCACACCCTGCTCATTGGAGCCTTGAATCTCGGCCTGGACAGACCTGTGACTACATTTTCCAGCCAAAGACTATGGAGAGGGTGAGAGAACGAGCTCAGCGCTTCAGCGAGCGGGCCTTGGATGCTCTGGTTGGCGCAGTGGAGCGCAGAAGATCTATACTCTACCCTGAGAGTGGCAGGAGGCCTTTGCCGCGCGAGTACAGAAGAGTGTGGAGGGAGGTGGCTCAGAGCGTCTCCTCCAGGAGCATGGTGCCCAGGACCCATATACAATGTCGCAAAAAGTTCAATGACCTCACTCGGGTTGTCAGGGTGAGTGGCTTTTTTTCAATACCTCTCCATCCCTCCATCTCAACCTCACTCTATGGCCAGAAGATCTTAAAACCCCAATGCACAACACTCATCCAACACCTATGGCCCTCTCATAAAACACACACGCACATTCCATACCTTGCATACAGTAAGGGCTATTCACCTATGGGAGGCACATCCGGCAAGACCATGGCTTTATACTTACTCAGACGCTGTCCTTTTTCTTGCAGGCCAAGCTATCTCATCACAGGAGACAGCAGCAACGGACGGATGGAGGCCGGCCTCAGTTGCAACCCCTCAGCGATCTTGAGGCACGCGTCCACAGGATTGTGGCAAGCCAGGTGATCGGTCCCGTCGCCCCTGGAGAGGTCGACCCCATTCGGGACAGCAATGGTAAGGTCATCACCTTTTTCTCCTCTCTCATTCCACTTGTCCCTCACAACACCAGCCTTTGACACTTTCAATCCAACTTACTAAATCGCTCCACTCCTTTCTCCCTTACTGCCCCCCTGTCCTGACGCTAAAGCCACTCTTGTACCTTGCTGCTTTCAGATGGTGATTCACCAGCTGAGGAGACGGGCCCTCAAGCTGCCAGTGGGAGCGAAGCCGCAGGTGAGGAGGAAGAGGAAGCCAGAGCCTCAGCACCACCCTCTCCCGAGGAAGCCCATGCCCACACTGGGACCGCGTCTTCCCTGGAGGGGAGCAGGGGGGAAGGGTCTGATGAGGGTGAAGCTCCAGGACCCAACGGGCTGCAGCAACGCGATGGGGGTAGGGAAGCTCGGGGGCCTTCTCCCCGGAGGGAGAGCAGGCCAGCGAGTCCTGCTGCACTGGACGCAGAGGAGGAGCGGCTCATCGCTGAAATGAACACCCAGGCGGTGGACATGCACACTCAGCTCATGGGTGCAGTGGGAAGGGTGCCCGAATGCATTGAATCACTGGCAAGGAGTGTGGAGCACTTCGCTGCAGCACTGGCTGCTGCCATCCAGTCTCAGACTGCTCTCATGCAGTCTCAGATTGATGTCACTCAAGCACTGACTGCTGCCATCCTCGATGGTTCGGCCACATTTCCCCGGGGCTCTCACCGCGCCGCGGCAGGCCAGCAATCTGTGCTCCAGCAGATTGCTCCGGATGTTGAGGTGCTGCCCCGTGGGAGTGCCAGTGTGTCGGTCGAGCAGGGAGTTGCTGTCCTCTCTCAAGATGACAGCATTCCTGCTGCCACCACTGTCACTTCCCCATTGCACTTGCCACCACCTGTAGCCCAGACTGCTGCCGCCCATGCAGAGTTGGTGCAGTCTGCAGCCGGGCCCTCCAGGCCCAGAGCTGGTCGAGGCCGTCCTTCAAGGGCATCTGTAGTCTCAGGATGTGACAATCAACAGCCTTCCACCAGCCTTGCTGCAGCCACTGAGGTCCCATTACGGAGGAGCAGTAGGGTGGGAAGGGGAGAAGTGCGCAAGGGAAGGAGATCACCCTCGAAGGGCAAACAGTAGGAGGTGTGACGAAATGTTGGGAATTTTTTTATTAAAGGCCGAGGTTCGTGTTCAAACTTTTGTTTAGTGTTTTGGACATTATCTCCAGGTTGTGAGAACTAGTTATGTTAATGACTGTTTTTTTGTGTTTCTTTCTATTAGTTTATCATGAAGAAATGACACACACAGAGTTTGTAAAATAAAAAAGTTTTTGTATTCAAAATGTACAGGTTTGGCCTTTGGAATCATTGCTGCCTTGGCCGGCTTTGGGGTTGCGGGTTGCTTTCATTCATGTTGTTCTCCATGCCAGAAGCCATTTCCTGAGTAGGGGCCTAGAAGCGGCTTGTTATCAGTCGTTGACGGACGGCCCTTGCAGTTTCAACATTGTGGGCCTCCCTCCCGCCTTGGTGCTGCTGCTGATCATCCTCCTCCTCTTCCTCCTCCTCCTCCTCCGGTGGTGCTCCAAGGCCTGGTGGCATTGGCTGGGTCCTGAGGATTGCAAGGTTATGAAGAATACAGCAAACAACTATGAAGAGGGAGACTCGCTCAGGCGAGTACTGCAGGGCTCCTCCTGAGTGGTCCAGACAGCGGAACCGTTGCTTGAGCATGCTGATCGTCTGCTCAATGATGTTCCTGGTGGCGAGATGGCTCTCATTGTACCGCAGCTCAGCAGGGGTGTTGGGGTTACGGAGCGGAGTCATCAGCCAGGTGCAGAGTGGATAACCCTTGTCCCCGAGGAGCCAACCACTTGGCTGATGCGCTGCCTGGAAAAGCTCTGGCACAGGATGAATGCATCGTGGCTGCTGCCATAGCGGGCATTGACAGCGAGTATCAGCTGTCTGTGGTCACACACCAACTGGACATTGAAGGAGTGGAACCCCTTGCGGTTTCGGAAAACCTCTGCATTCTCATGCGGTGCCCGCAATGCCACATGCGTGCAGTCAATGGCGCCCTGCACCGTGGGGAAGCCCGCTATACTCGCAAAGCCCATTGCGCATTCATGCTGTTTGGCCCGGGTCATCGGGAAAGAGATGTACTGGCGTCGCCTTTTATACAGGGCATTTGTCACCTCCCGGTTACAGCAATGGACCGCGAACTGGGAGATATTGGCAATGTCCCCAGTAGCTGCTTGAAAGGAGCCGGTAGCATAAAAATTCAGAGCCACTGTCACCTTCACTGCCACCGACAGAGACGTCCTGGTCCTCAGTTGAGGCTGCAGATCTGGCTGCAGCAGGTGGCAGAGCTCAGTGACCACCAACTTGCTGAAGCGCAGCCTGCGCAAACACTGCTCCTCAGACAAATGAATGTAGAAGAATTGTTCCCGGAATACCCTGAGAGGGTGAGGTCTGCTGTGCAGAGGCCTGTTGGCCCTCCTCCGTCTGGTCATGATTGCCACTCTCTCTCTGCATCTCTGATGCCGATGATTCTGCAGGCGCAGGACGACGCCCCGAATCAGTGCAGCCCCCGAGTATCTTGACAATCGAAGTAATGAAGGTCAAATCCAAAAGAACTTGCAAAGTGATGCTCAGTAGCCAAAACTACTTCACCCAGCGTTGACTCTCTGCAGAAGTCTCTCTCTCTCTCTCTCTCTCTCAGAATCTCTCTCTCTGTCAGAATGAGTGGTGCAAAAATGTCTCCCACAAAAAAAGGCAGGAAGAGTGCGCCTTTAAATAGCGCCCCCCCAGCCCCTCACCGACTGGGAAACGTTCCACTCTCCCTGTCGTTGCTTGCAGCCGGCGGAAAGGAGGGGGGCGCCACTCAATATCCGGTCTGGGGCACCACCGGAGCATTGCACGCTCGACTGACGTCACGATCTGCGGGCGCCGGAGATCGGGGCGCTAAACTTTTGCGCCGCCACAAAAACTCTAGTCAATTTCGCAAGCGGCGCAAACATCGCCGCGCCCGGGTGCTAGTTGCTTTGCGCCCCATTAGCGCCCTCTTAGGGTGCTAATGGGAGGTGCAAACCAACCGAATTTTTCCCCCTTGGTCTTTCCAATATTTAGTTGGAGGAAATTTCTGCTCATCGAATACTGGATGTTGGACAAGCAGCGTGACAAATTAGAGACAGTGGAGAGATCGGTAGAGGTGGTGGTGAGGTAGAGCTGAGTGTCGTCAGGGCACATGTGGAACCTGACGTCATGTTTTCGGATGATGTCGCTGAGGGGCAGCAGGTAGATGAGAAATAGGAGGGGGACAAGGAGA
Source organism: Squalus acanthias (assembly GCA_030390025.1). Classification (NCBI taxonomy): domain Eukaryota; kingdom Metazoa; phylum Chordata; class Chondrichthyes; order Squaliformes; family Squalidae; genus Squalus; species Squalus acanthias. The sequence continues at coordinate 72,861,717 of CM059434.1, read as the reverse complement.
GATTCTTGGGGGACACCAGAGGTAACGGTGCGGGAGAGGGAAGAGAAGCCATTGCAGGTGATTCTCTGGCTATGACTGAATAGAAAGAATGGAACCAGGCGAGTGCAGTCCCACCCAGCAAAGAGTTGGAGGAGGATGGTGTGGTCAACCATGTTAAAGGCTGCAGACAGGTTGAGAAGGACAAGGAGAGATAGTTTACCATGGTCACAGTCACATAGGATGTCATTTGTGACTTTGATAAGGGTCGTTTCAGTACTGTGGCGGGCCGGAAACCTGATTGGAGGGATTCAAACATGGAGTTGCGAGAAAGATGGGCACGGATTTGGGAGGCAACAACACATTCAAGATTGGAGAGGAAAGGAAGGTTGGAGATGGGGCGGTGGTTTGCAAGGATAGCAGGGTCAAGGGTGGGTTCTCTTCCTCCACTGGCTGAGGGGCTTCCACATTCTGACGAGCTGAAATGAAAAAGGGACAAGGAGTAGGTTGGGTGTGAGGGAGAGCAGAGAGGACCAGTCTTTCGGATGAGTCCTGAAATCGAGGCCCTGTCTGATCTCTCAGGTGGACGTAAAACATCCCATGGCACTATTTTGAAGAAGAGCAGAGGAGTTCTCCCTGGGTCCTGGACAATATTTATCCCTCAATCAACATCAGTAAAACAGATTATCTCCAGTCATTATCACATTGCTGTTTGTGGGAGTTTGCTGTTTGCAAATTGGCTGCCGCGTTTCCTAAATTACAACAGTGACTACACTTCAAAAGTACTTCATTGGCTATAAAGTGCTTTGGGACTTCCTAAGGTCGTGAAGGCGATATATAAATGTAAGTCTTTCTTTTAGTGCTGAATGTGTGAGGATGAGGTGAGGAATGTTTAGTGGAGTGTGTTGTTCTGATTGCAGGATGGTGGGAGAGGGGAGTGTTGTGCGTGTTGCAATTAATGTGGCTGTGCATGGTCCGACAGTGATTAGAAAGTATTTCAACAGTGCTCTTACCTTGACAACTCCACTCAAATCATTAAACTTTTTACTGAATTGCATCCATGTTCTTGGAATAATGCTTCTGCCATTGACCTCAGTGGCGATCTCTCCCACCGCCTCCACATCAGCAGCCTGGAGGGCTTCCTGCCCGCTGGGGAATAAAGGATGTCTCTCCTCCTTTCCACTCCCTGCACCAAGGCCTCCAGTGCAGCATCAGAGAAACTTAATGCCCACTCTCCCCCTCCTTCAGACATTTGAATGATACAGCAGTTCTTACAGCCAGAATCCACCTCCTCTTTAAGAGGTGCTGGCTACCTTTAAGTAGTGTGTGCTCCTCCCAATATCGGGCCTCCCCAAGAGGTGTCTTGATATTCCAGGCCATGTGTTGATCTCTGAGATGTGCAGAATATCAGGAACAGTGACTAACCCGCAGACCCTGGTGTCCTGCACCCTGCCCAGGAAGGTCACAGTGAGCACCAATGCTGAAGGTGTGAGTGCAGCTTGCAGCCATTGATCCATTGACTCAGCCCCAAACTCTGCTGGCTCCCTGCTGCCTGTTGTAACTCTTCTCTCCAGCCCTGCTCCACTTCTTCTCTAAGCCAGTGGTGTATTTTACTTCTGTTAAATGTTCATTTCTCTTGATCAATTTGTTTTTCTGATGAAGTTAACTTACTTGTGCTTTCCTACTGATTGGTCAGTGACTGTGGGACCCTTTCCTCGGATCAGCTCAGTAACTGGTGATGTGTTTAACCCAGGTGTTACCTGGCTCAGCTCCCCGCCCAACTCCTCCTCTCGCTCACACTCCTGATCTCAGTGCTGATTAAACGACAGATAAACAAGCCACTTGTTTCAATAAAATATTCATTACATTTTTGCAGCTATATTTCCAATAATTTGAGTTGATACCAAACATTTGTACAATTAAATAATGAAACATTTACACACAGAGAGACACAAGGTTTAGCGTTACATGTCACTATGGTTTAAATTCTCTCTTTTTAACTGGGAGTGAAGTTGTCTTCATGCGGTTGGGGTTTTGTCGTCACAGTTTATCAGTCTTGGGGCCTGTTTTCCAGCTGTGCGGCTGGGGTTCGGGGTAGACCAGGAATCCGGTGAAGGTGATGTATTTGCCGTGGTTGCTGTAGGCTCCGTAGCCATCATGCTGGTAACTGTACAGCCAGACATGGTCCCCCCTCTGCAGTGACAGCATCAGGCTCTGGCTCTGCATCTCCCGCCGCTTGGAGTGGCTGTCATCGTAGATCATGGCCTGCACCTCGTCCTCGTTCTTCATCAGCTTGACCGACATGGTCTTGTAGGGCAGCTTGCCGATGTTAAAGGAGAAGTAGTAGGCCCCGGGCACGCGGCACGTAAACACCCCCAGGGAGGTGTTAAAGTCCTCGCCGATGTTGACGAACTCCGTGTCAAAGGGCATGGGGTCATGCTTGTACCTGTCGCCGTTGTCTCCCAGGAGGCTCTCTGTCCTGGCGGCAGAGAAGGCCGACCGTGGGGCAGGTTGCTCAATCAGAGCAGGCCCTCCCGCGGTCGGCTGCTCCTCTCCCGCCGGGGCCGACTGCTCGGCCAGGGTGGGCATGTCCTCCCGCAGGTGGTTCCCGGCCGGCTCGACACTGTTCCTTTCCGTGCTCTCATGCCAGGTCTCCAGCTGACGGGGGGTCTCGGTCTGCTGGGATGCGCCACTCTTCCCAGAGTCGGGGTCGCTGTCGGGATAGATCAGGTAGCCGTTGAAGGTGGTGTAGGGCCCCATGTTGCTGTACAGCGCGTACTTCGGGTCACCATGCAAGCGGAGCCACACGGTGTCGCCACGGTCCAGCCGCAGCATGGCACTCTGACTCCGCACCTTGCGCTCCTGCCGATGGTGCTCGTCGTACACGATGACTTGCACCTCATTCCTGTTCTTCATTAGCATCACCGACAGGCTCTTCTTGGGGTACTTGCCCACGGTGAAGGAGAAGTAGTAGGCCCCGGGCACGCGGCAGGTGAAGAGGCCCGTGCGGGGGTCAAAGTCACGCCCGATGTTCACGTACACCTTGTCGAAGGTCACCACCATCCGGGGCCCCCCCACCATGCTGTTGGTCCTGGCCGCCGAGAACGCGGACCTGTCCTCTGCTGCCTGCTCCATTGGCACACTCAACACCTCCTGGCACATCACGTGACACAGCAAGCCAATCAGCAGCTGCGTTTGTGGCAACATCATTTCCTGTGAAATATATATTTTTAAAATTAGATATCGCTTAAGTAAAACTCAGAGGATTGGGCCTAGATCAGGGAGCCTGGGCACCAGGCCTAACGTGGATTCTAACAGAGGCCCCCTTAGTCAGCTTTATTAGTGCAGTGTCCGCCATGGCTCAGTGATAGCACTCTCCCCTCTGAATCAAAGGGTTGTGGGTTCAAGCCCCACTCCAGAGACCTGAGCCCATAATCCACCATCTACAAGGCACAAGTAAGGAGTGTGATGGAATACTCTCCACTTGCCTGGATGAGTGCAGCTCCAACAACACACAAGAAGCTCGACACCATCCAGGACAAAGCAGCCCGCTTGATTGGCACCCCATCCACCACCTTAAACATTCACTCCCTCCACCACCGGTGTACCGTGGCTGCAGTGTGTACCATCTATAAGATGCACTGCAGCAACTCGCCAAGGCTTCTTCGGCAGCACTTCCCAAACCCGCAACCTCTTGCACCTAGAAGGACAAGGGCAACAGGCACATGAGAGCACCACCACCTCCAAGTTCCCCTCCAAGTCACACACCATCCTGACTTAGAAGTATATTGCCGTTCTTTCATTGTCACTGTGTCCAAATCCTGGAACTCCCTCTCTAACAGCACTGTGGGAGTACCATCACCACACGGACTGCAGCGGTTCAAGAAGGCGGCTCACCACCACCTTCTCAAGTGCAACTAGGGCTGGGCAATAAATGCCGGCCTTGCCTCCAACGCCCACATCCCATAAGCGAATTTTTTTTAAATCCAGACTGACATTCCAGTGCAGTACTGAGGGAGTGCTGCACTGTCAGAGGTACCATCTTTCAAATGAGACGTTAAGCCGAAGTCCCGTCTGCCCTCTCAGGTGGACATAAAAGATCCCTTGGCACTATTTCAAAGAAGAACAGCATTGTCCTGACCACCAAAATCGGATTAACTGCTTGTTGATCTGTTTGTGGGATCTTACTGTGTGCTCCTTGACTGCTGCAGTTGCTCGCAGTTATTGCACTTCAAAATAGCTCATTGGCTGGGAAGTGCTTTGGGATGTCTAGAGGATGTGATAAAGCATGTTGTAAATGGGTTGTAGACGGTACCTCCGACAGTGCAGCACTCCCTAAGTCCCGCAATGGGAGTGTCAGCCTAGATTATGGCCTCAAGTCTCAGGAATGGGGCTTGAACCCACAGCCCTCTGACTCAGAGGTGAGAGTGCTATCACTAAATCCATAATCTTTCTTTGTATTATAACTGTCCTCAATGTTAGGGGACGTCTGTAAATTTCTGAAAAATTAGTTGTGTACACAATGTACGTGGGTGGGGAATGTACTATTCAGGAAGGAAACTGGCCAAAGCACAGACCTGCTGAACCCACTATTATTAGAGGGATAGAGACTGAGATTTGGCTCAGGCCCCATTTGACTGACCTGTAGCTGAGTGTTGTTCATGAACTTAAAGCTTTCCCAATTTATATCTCCCGCCTTGTGTAACTCCCCTTTAATTGTCCCCATCCCTTTAAATTTGACTGGCACATGTTTACATGAGTGTACAACCAATGGAGTTTGCACCTGGAATTGTGAATCGATAAATCCAAGTTCAACATGAAATTTGTGTGTTACCAGCATGTGGTGAAGTAGAATACAATTATTTTAGACTAGAACTAAAGATAAAAATCATGGAGTTCGACTGAAAGTGCTTTCAGACATGGGGGCAATTCTAATGGCTGCCTGCCCATTGCTCGCCTGATAAATGAGTGGGTGGAAGATTAAGGCAGCGTTTATTTGCAACATCAGTGGGTTGGACCAGATTTCTGATTGGAGGACAAGGCACACCCAACAGTTTGTCTGGAATGTGTAATTTGATCCTGCCTGCTTTAGAGTACCTGAAATGTGTAATTTGATCCAGTCTTGTCGGACAGCCTATAGAAAGTGGTAGTGTAGATAGCTTTGTGAAGATCCTCTGTTATCTAGTATTCTGCAATGGTAATTATAGTTGTCCTGTAATGAAGTGACCATGTGTGTGGGGCCCATGTGCGTGGGGTACGTGTCTGTGATGTGCGTGTGTGAGGATGCATGTGTGGGGTGTGTGTATGTGGGATGTGTTTGTGGGGTGCGTCTGTGGGTACGTGTGTAGGGTTTATTTGTGTGTGGGGTGTGTGTGTGTGTGGGGTGGGTGTGTGTGTGTGTGAGGTGTGTGTGTGTGGGGTGTGTGTGTGTGGGGGGTGCATTTGTGTGTGGGGTGTATGTGTGTGTGTGGGGTGTGTGTGTGTGGGATGTGTTTGTGTGTGGGGTGTGTGTGTGTGGGGGGTGCGTTTGTGTGTGGGGTGTGTGTCATAGAGTCATAGAGTTATACAGCACAGAAAGAGGCCCTTCGGCCCATCATGTCCACGCCAGATCAAGCCCTGTCTATTCTAATCACATTCTCCAGCACTTGGTCCATAGCCTTGTATGCTATGGGGTTTCAAGTGCTCATCTAAATGCTTCTTGAATGTTGTGAGGGTTCCTGCCTCTACCACCCTTTCAGGCAGTGAGTTCCAGATTCCAACCACCCTCTGGGTGAAAAAGTTTTTCCACAAATCCCCTCTAAACCTCCTGCCCCTTACCTTGAAACTATGCCCCCTGGTTATTGACCCCTCTACTAAGGGGAAAAGTTCCTTTCTATCTACTCTATCTATGCCCCTCATAATTTTGTACACCTCAATCAGGTCCCCCCTCAGCCTTCTCTGCTCTAAGGAAAACAACCCCAGCCTGTCCAGTCTCTCTTCATAGCTGAAGCGCTGCAGCTCAGGTAACATCCTGGTGAATCTCCTCTGCACCCTCTCTAATGCAATCACATCCTTCCTATAGTGTGGCGACCAGAACTGCACACAGTATTCCAGCTGTGGCCTAACTAGCATTTTGTACAGCTCCACCCTAACCTCCCTGCTCTTATATTCTATGCCTCGGCTAATGAAGGCAAGTATCCCATATGCCTTTTTAACCACCTTATCTACCTGTCCTGCTGCCTTCAGGGATCTATGTACATGCACACCAAGGTCCCTCTGATCCTCTGTCCTTCCTAGGGTCCTACCATTCATTGTGTATTCCCTTGCCTTGTTAGTCCTCCAAAAATGCATCACCTCACACTTTTCAGGGTTAAATTCCATTTGCCACAGTTCTGCCCATCTGACCAACCCGTCTATATCGTCCTGTAGCCTGAGGCTTCCCTCCTCGCTATTTACCACTCCACCAATTTTCGTGTCATCTGCAAACTTACTGATCATACCTCCTACATTCATATCTAAATCATTAATGTACACTACAAACAGCAAAGGACCCAGCACCGATCCCTGCGGTACACCACTGGACACAGGCTTCCAGTCACAAAAACAACATTCGACCATCATCTCTGCCTCCTGCCACTAAGCCAATTTTGGATCCAATGTGCCAAATTACCCTGGATCCCATGGGCTCTTACCTTCTTGACCAGTCTCCCATGCGGGACTTTGTCAAAAGCCTTAGCTGAAGTCCATGTAGACTACATCAACTGCACTACCCTCATCCACATACCTAGTCACCCCTTCGAAAAAATTCAATCAAATCGGTTAGACATGATCTCCCCCTGACAAAACCATGCTGACTATCCCTGATTAATCCTTGCCTCTCCAGGTGGAGACTAATTCTGTCCCTCAGAATTTTTTCCAATAATTTCCCTACCACTGATGTTAGGCTCACTGGCCTGTAATTCCCTGGTTTATCCCTACTACCCTTCTTGAATAATGGTACTACGTGTTTGTGGGGTGTGTGTGTGGGTGGGAAGGGATTCAGTTCTCTGTCTGCATTGAAAGTTCATCAGTACAGTCACACCATGACAGCCCGTTCACTTGCTCTGTGTGTGGAGAAGGATTCACTTAGACATCCAACCTGCTGACACACTGGCGAGTTCACACTGATGAGAGACTGTTTAAATGTTCTGACTGTGGGAAGAGCTTTAAAAGCCCCTGTATCTGATGATACACCAGCGTACACACACTGGAGAGAGGCTGTTTTCCTGCTCCGTGTGTGGGAAGAGATTCACTCGGTGCAACAACCTGCTGGCACCGCAGCGAGTTCACACTGGGGAGAGGCCCTTTGCCTGCTCAGTGTGTGAGAAGAGGGATTCACTCCGGTTGGAAGAACATGATCCACGTCTAAAAAGCTCCTGACCTTCTCTCCCTCCTCCTCTCTCCCGCTCCGAGCTCCTCTCCCCCCCCCGAGCTCCTCTCCCCCCCCCCGAGCTCCACTCTCCCCCCCCGAGCTCCACTCTCCCCCCCCCGAGCTCCACTCCCCCCCCGAGCTCCACTCCCCCCCCGAGCTCCACTCTCCCCCCGAGTTCCTCTCCTCTCCCCCCCGAGCTCCACTCTCCCCCCCGAGCTCCACTCCCCCCCCGAGCTCCACTCTCCCCCCCCCGAGCTCCACTCTCCCCCCCCCCCGAGCTCCTCTCCCCCCCCGAGCTCCTCTCCCCCCCCCGAGCTCCACTCTCCCCCCGAGTTCCTCTCCTCTCCCCCCCGAGCTCCACTCTCCCCCCCCGAGCTCCACTCTCCCCCCCCCCGAGCTCCACTCCCCCCCCGAGCTCCACTCCCCCCCCGAGCTCCACTCCCCCCCCGAGCTCCACTCTCCCCCACCCCGAGCTCCTCTCCCCCCCCGAGCTCCACTCTCCCCCACCCCGAGCTCCTCTCCCCCCCCGAGCTCCACTCTCCCCCCGAGTTCCTCTCCTCTCCCCCCCGAGCTCCACTCTCCCCCCCCCCCGAGCTCCACTCTCCCCCACCCCGAGCTCCTCTCCCCCCCCGAGCTCCACTCTCCCCCCGAGTTCCTCTCCCCCCCCCCCGAGCTCCACTCTCCCCCGCCCCGAGCTCCACTCTCCCCCGCCCCGAGCTCCACTCTCCCCCCCCCCCGAGCTCCTCTCCCCCCGAGTTCCTCTCCTCTCCCCCCCGAGCTCCACTCTCCCCCCCCCCGAGCTCCTCTCCCCCCCCCCGAGCTCCTCTCCCCCACCCCGAGCTCCACTCCCCCCCCGAGCTCCACTCTTCCCCCGAGTTCCTCTCCTCTCCCCGCCGAGCTCCACTCTCCCCCCCCCGAGCTCCACTCTTCCCCCGAGTTCCTCTCCTCTCCCCGCCGAGCTCCACTCTCCCCCCCCCCGAGCTCCTCTCCCCCCCCGAGCTCCTCTCCCCCCCCCGAGCTCCACTCTCCCCCCGAGTTCCTCTCCTCTCCCCCCCGAGCTCCACTCTCCCCCCCCCGAGCTCCACTCTCCCCCCCCCCGAGCTCCTCTCCCCCCCCCGAGCTCCTCTCCCCCCCCCCGAGCTCCACTCTCCCCCCCCGAGCTCCACTCTCCCCCCCCGAGCTCCACTCTCCCCCCCCGAGCTCCACTCCCCCCCCGAGTTCCTCTCCTCTCCCCCCCGAGCTCCACTCTCCCCCCCCCGAGCTCCACTCTCCCCCCCCCGAGCTCCACTCCCCCCCCGAGCTCCACTCCCCCCCCGAGCTCCACTCCCCACCCCGAGCTCCTCTCCCCCCCCGAGCTCCACTCTCCCCCCGAGTTCCTCTCCTCTCCCCCCCGAGCTCCACTCTCCCCCCCCGAGCTCCACTCTCCCCCCCCGAGTTCCTCTCCTCTCCCCCCCCGAGCTCCACTCTCCCCCCCCGAGCTCCACTCCCCCCCCGAGTTCCTCTCCCCCCCCGAGCTCCACTCTCCCCCCCCGAGCTCCACTCTCCCCCCCGAGCTCCACTCTCCCCCCCCGAGCTCCACTCCCCCCCCGAGTTCCTCTCCTCTCCCCCCCCGAGCTCCACTCTCCCCCCCCGAGCTCCACTCCCCCCCCGAGTTCCTCTCCCCCCCCGAGCTCCACTCTCCCCCCCCGAGCTCCTCTCCCCCCCCCGAGCTGCTCTCTCCCCCCCCGAGCTCCACTCTCCCCCCCCGAGCTCCACTCTCCCCCACCCCGAGCTCCACTCTCCCCCCCCGAGCTCCACTCTCCCCCCCCCCGAGCTCCACTCTCCCCCCCCGAGCTCCACTCTCCCCCCCCGAGCTCCACTCTCCCCCCCCGAGCTCCACTCTCCCCCACCCCGAGCTCCACTCTCCCCCCCCGAGCTCCACTCTCCCCCCCCCCGAGCTCCACTCTCCCCCCCCCCCGAGCTCCACTCTCCCCCCCCGAGCTCCACTCTCCCCCCCCGAGCTCCACTCTCCCCCCCCGAGCTCCACTCTCCCCCCCCGAGCTCCACTCTCCCCCCCCGAGCTCCACTCTCCCCCCGAGCTCCACTCTCCCCCCCCGAGCTCCTCTCTCCCCCCCCGAGCTCCTCTCCCCCCCCCGAGCTCCTCTCCCCCCCCCGAGCTCCTCTCCCCCCCCGAGCTCCTCTCCCCCCCCCGAGCTGCTCTCTCCCCCCCCGAGCTCCTCTCCCCCCCCCGAGCTCCTCTCCCCCCCCGAGCTCCTCTCCCCCCCCGAGCTCCTCTCCCCCCCCCGAGCTGCTCTCTCCCCCCCCGAGTTCCTCTCCCCCCCCCCGAGCTCCACTCTCCCCCCCCCCGAGCTCCACTCTCCCCCGCCCCGAGCTCCACTCTCCCCCCCCCCGAGCTCCTCCCCCCCCCCGAGCTCCACTCTCCCCCCCCCCCGAGCTCCTCTCCCCCCCCGAGCTCCACTCTCCCCCCCCCCGAGCTCCTCTCCCCCCCCGAGCTCCACTCTCCCCCCCCCCGAGCTCCTCTCCCCCCCCGAGCTCCACTCTCTCCCCCCCCGAGCTCCTCTCCCCCCCCGAGCTCCTCTCCCCCCCCGAGCTCCTCTCCCCCCCCCGAGCTCCTCTCCCCCCCCGAGCTCCTCTCCCCCCCCCGAGCTGCTCTCTCCCCCCCCGAGCTCCTCTCCCCCCCCCCGAGCTCCTCTCCTCTCCCCCCCAAGCTGCTCTCTCCCCCCCCGAGCTCCTCTCCCCCCCCCGAGCTCCACTCACCCCCCCCCCGAGTTCCACTCTCCCCCCGAGCTCCTCTCCCCCCCCGAGCTCCTCTCCCCCCCCCGAGCTGCTCTCTCCCCCCCCGAGCTCCTCTCCCCCCCCCGAGCTCCACTCACCCCCCCCCCGAGTTCCACTCTCCCCCCGAGTTCCTCTCCTCTCCCCCCCAAGCTGCTCTCTCCCCCCCCCGAGCTACTCTCCCCCCCCGAGCTCCTCTCTCCCCCCCAAGCTGCTCTCTCCCCCCCCCGAGCTACTCTCCCCCCCCGAGCTCCTCTCTCCCCCCCGAGCTCCTCTCTCCCCCCCCCGAGCTCCTCTCCCCCCCCCGAGCTCCTCTCCCCCCCCCCGAGCTCCTCTCCCCCCCCCGAGCTCCTCTCCCCCCCCGAGCTCCTCTCCCCCCCCGAGCTCCTCTCTCCCCCCCGAGCTCCTCTCTCCCCCCCCCGAGCTCCTCTCCTCCCCCCGAGCTTCTCTCCCCCCCCCCCGAGCTCCTCTCCTCCCCCCGAGCTTCTCTCCCCCCCCCCCGAGCTTCTCTCCCCCCCCGAGCTCCTCTCCTCCCGAGCTTCTCTCTCCTCCCCCGAGCTCCTCTCCTCCCCCCGAGCTTCTCTCCCCCCCCCCGAGCTTCTCTCCCCCCCCGAGCTCCTCTCCTCCCGAGCTTCTCTCTCCTCCCCCCGAGCTCCTCTCCTCCCCCCGAGCTTCTCTCCCCCCCCCCCGAGCTTCTCTCCCCCCCCGAGCTCCTCTCCTCCCGAGCTTCTCTCTCCTCCCCCCGAGCTTCTCTCCCCCCCCAAGCTGCTCTCCTCTCCCCCCCGAGCTCCTCTCCCCGCTGAGCTCCTCTCCTCACCCCCGATCTCCTCTCCCCACCCCAGCTCCAGTCCTCTCCACCTTCTAGATTTGTTAAGAATCTCATTTTTAATAACCTAGATTTATTACCCACTAAGACAAATTACAGTTTAAACTGGAGATACAGAACTGGGTTTCCTTTCTCTCGCCAATTGAGTTGTTCGAAAGCTTGTAATGTGAGGAGGACGCTGCTTTCAGTCCGGATTTATCCCGACCAGCCCTATTTGAATCTGTAATCCATTATTTCTCACAGCTGGGACTGGTCTGACTGTCTGATTTGTCCCAGCATGACACCCCACTGACATTGACTATCAGCTGTCAGTGTTCAGGGGGAGCAGAGAGCACAGAGGCTGGTCACAAAGCCCCGTGGAGATGCTATCAGCGTTGGAGTGCTTCCCAACAGAGAGCGAACACAGACTCTTATTGTTGCAATCCTGTCTTTTACCTGGTCTGTCACAAGCTCAACATCTCAAAATGCACAAAACAGTGAAAGTGGCACAAATCTCAGACAGAGGAGCCTGTTGGAGCCCTCCATGGGATTAGACCACATCCTGAGAAAAACCCCTGCATCAATGTGAGAATGAATTCCAGGCTGGAATCTAGTCAGGGGCTCAGATAGCTTACATTCTATCAGGACCATGTTGGTAGACTGTGCTATATCATGATGATATTGGCTAACCACAGGCTGTGGGATGGCTGGATTACTCCCAGGTCAAGCTTGCCCTGTACCTCCAGAGCTATCTGTTCCCTTGCACTCATTGACACGGGGTGTACATGTAGCTGCACTTCAGGGCCAGCCCCAAATCCCCACGGGCCCTCCCCCCACTGTACATTGGGCAGGAAGGCCTACGGATTAGGTCAGAACCCAGATAGGTTGTCTTCCTATAACTCGCTGATATTCACCCTGAAGCCATAGCCAGAATCCCCCTGCACAGCACAAGGTGCGGTCAGGCTCCCCAGTTGTAATAGCCCCAATCTCTCTCCCTATCTCCTTGGACTCTGGTTTGGACTTCGGTTCCGTGTGAAGGTGACAACTCTGGACTGGGAGCCTCAGTCAGAGCTGATCTGTACTTGGATTCACACGTTAAAACTGACTGGTACAGACCGACCTGAACCAAACCGAGAGATCGCACAAAGGGCAGCGGCTCAGTGTTTGGGGCAGATCGTCCCAAACTCAGCTCAGCACCAACAATTCTAAACCACTCCCTGAGCTCAGACTCAATATCGGAGAGTTTCCGTGGAATTATAGAAATTACAGCACAGGAGGAGGACATTTGGCCCCTCGTGCTGGAGCTCTCTCCTGTAACCCCATTCACACTGATCCTTTTATATTCCTCAATTTCAAATATTTATCCCATTCTCTTAAATGATGTTCTACTCTCCCTCAATAGCCACTTGTGGCGAAGGATCCCATGGTCTAATAACCTTCAGTTCAAGGACCTTCTTTCTCCCTTGGTTCTTCCAATGAGAATCCTGAGTCTCCGTCCCCTTGTTCCCCATTCGCCCACCAGTAGAAACAATCTTACAGCATTTACCCACAATAAAGTCCCTTCATCCACACCTTTACTTCCTGCTTCTCTCGGTGCCACTCCCACTCATCACATTGCTGCTGCTCCTGGCACTGCAGAAAATGCTGGTTCCCACAACAACCCACTCCATTCCCCAGTCTTCTTCTATCCTCATCCCCTGACCTCCAGTCTTTCTCTCTCTCTCTCTCTCATCGTGCTCCCATTCCCAACTCTCACTCCCCGGTCACTCTCCCCTGACCCCCTGTCTACTGTGACTCTCTTCCATTCCCCCGAGCTCCAACCCCATGCCCCCTAGTCCCTGTTCACCCTCTTCCAACCCAGCCTCGCACCTCTCCCCTGCGGTCACAGAGAAGGAGGGTGAGTATATCTGCTCCCAGGCTGGTAGCACACCTGTGTCCTGAAAGCTGGTCCCAATCTCTTGCACTGATTGTACTGTCCAGCGGGTGGCAGCAGCACTGCATCCTGAGACACAGCTCACAGAGCCTGGCTGATCGACAACACCTCCCGATCCTACTGAAAGGAACGGTAGGACATCAGGGCCAGGAGCAAGGAGAACACGAACCTCTGTAACAAAATAACTTTCAAAACTGCCTTATCGAGCTTGTTCCTGAGGGGGTGTAACCTGTGCCAGCACTGACGGTCCCTGTCTCGGACTTGGCAGCAGTTGACCCGTTACTGACCTGTCAGTTCAGCTCATCTCCGGCATAAAGCCAGCAACATGACTGAACCGCTCGATTAGATTCCAGCCTGTAACTCACTCCCGGGTATCTGTTCTATATATAAACCACCCGAACCCCTCGATTAGATTCCAGCCTGTAACTCACTCCCGGGTATCTGTTCTATATATAAACCCTCCGTACCCCTCGATTAGATTCTAGCCTGTAACTCACTCCCGGGTATCTGTTCTATATATAAACCACCCTAACCCCTCGATTAGATTCCAGCCTGTAACTCACTCCCGGGTATCTGTTCTATATATAAACCCTCCGTACCCCTCGATTAGATTCCAGCCTGTAACTCACTCCTGGGTATCTGTTATTCTATATATAAACCCCCCGAACCCCTCGATTAGACTCCAGCCTGTAACTCACTCCCGGGTATCTGTTCTATATATAAACCACCCTAACCCCTCGATTAGATTCCAGCCTGTAACTCACTCCCGGGTATCTGTTCTATATATAAACCCCCCGAACCCCTCGATTAGACTCCAGCCTGTAACTCACTCCCGGGTATCTGTTCTATATATAAACCACCCGAACCCCTCGATTAGATTCCAGCCTGTAACTCACTCCCGGGTATCTGTTCTATATATAAACCACCCGAACCCCTCGATTAGACTCCAGCCTGTAACTCACTCCCGGGTATCTGTTCTATATATAAACCCTCCGTACCCCTCGATTAGATTCTAGCCTGTAACTCACTCCCGGGTATCTGTTCTATATATAAACCCTCCGTACCCCTCGATTAGATTCCAGCCTGTAACTCACTCCCGGGTATCTGTTCTATATATAAACCCTCCGTACCCCTCGATTAGATTCCAGCCTGTAACTCACTCCCGGGTATCTGTTCTATATATAAACCCTCCGTACCCCTCGATTAGATTCCAGCCTGTAACTCACTCCCGGGTATCTGTTCTATATATAAACCCTCTGTACCCCTCGATTAGATTCCAGCCTGTAACTCACTCCTGGGTATCTGTTATTCTATATATAAACCCCCCGAACCCCTCGATTAGACTCCAGCCTGTAACTCACTCCCGGGTATCTGTTCTATATATAAACCACCCTAACCCCTCGATTAGATTCCAGCCTGTAACTCACTCCTGGGTCTCTGTTCTATATATATAAACCCCCCGAACCCCTCGATTAGACTCCAGCCTGTAACTCACTCCCGGGTATCTGTTCTATATATAAACCACCCTAACCCCTCGATTAGATTCCAGCCTGTAACTCACTCCTGGGTCTCTGTTCTATATATAAACCACCCGAACCCCTCGATTAGATTCCAGCCTGTAACTCACTCCTGGGTCTCTGTTCTATATATAAACCACCCGAACCCCTCGAATAGATTCCAGCCTGTAACTCACTCCTGGGTCTCTGTTCTATATATAAACCACCCGAACCCCTCGATTAGATTCCAGCCTGTAACTCACTCCTGGGTCTCTGTTCTATATATAAACCACCCGAACCCCTCGAATAGATTCCAGCCTGTAACTCACTCCCGGGTATCTGTTCTATATATAAACCACCTGAGCCCCTCGATTAGATTCCAGCCTGTAACTCACTCCCGGGTATCTGTTCTATATATAAACCACCCGAACCCCTCGAATAGATTCCAGCCTGTAACTCACTCCCGGGTATCTGTTATTCTATATATAAACCACCCGAGCCCTTCGATTAGATTCCAGCCTGTAACTCACTCCTGGGTTTGCGTTATTCTATATATAAACCACCCGAACCCCTCGATTAGATTCCAGCCTGTAACTCACTCTCGAGTATCTGTTCTATATATAAACCTCCCAAATCCCTCGATTAGATTCCAGCCTGTAACTCACTCCCGGATATCTGTTCTATATATAAACCACCCGAACCCCTCGATTAGATTCCAGCCTGTAATTCACTCTCGAGTATCTGTTCTATATATAAACCTCCCGAACCCCTCGATTAGATTCCAGCCTGTAATTCACTCTCAAGTATGCGTTATTCTATATATAAACCACCTGAGCCCCTCGAGTAGATTCCAGCCTGTAACTCACTCTCGAGTATCTGTTCTATATATAAACCACCCGAACCTCTCGATTAGATTCCAACCTGTAACTCACTCTCGAGTATCTGTTCTATATATAAACCACCTGAGCCCCTCGATTAGATGCCAGCTTGTAACTCACTCCCCAGTATGCGTTATTCTGTGTATAAACTGGTGTAACTCATTAAATCGCTGAGCCAAACATTAATACAAGACACACTGGTGAAAATTTACACGTGGTAATCATGAGGCAGCTGGGACTATGGGTGACTAGTGTGGCAGGAGGTGGAGGACCGGTTAATCGCAGCAGAAAGAGTAGACAAGGGTAATGCTGTGGATGTGATATGTTTGGACTTTCAAAAGGCCTTCCTTAGGGTACCTCATAGTAGATTCATGACTAAGGTCAGAGCATGTGGATTCAGGGACAAGTAGCAGAATGGATAGCAAACTGGCTACAAAACAGAAAACAGAGAATATGGGTTAAGGGTAGCTACTCAGACTGGCAGAAGGTGGGACGTGGTGTTCCACAGGGATCGGTGCTGGGACCACTGTTAATCACTAGTTACATAAATGATTTGGACTTGGGAATTGGAACTACAATATCAAAATTTGCGGATTACACTAAATTGGGGTGGAAGAGTAGTTTTTTTTATTTATTCAATTAACAGGATGTGGGCATTGGTCGACATTTATTGCCTATCCCTAATTGCCCTTGAGAAGGTGGTGGTGAGTCACCTTCTTCAACTGCTGTCGTCCTTGTGGTGAAGCTGCTGACTTTGTCATAGCTGTTTGTTACAACTGAAAGGCTCGGCCATTTCAGAGGGCAGTTAAAAGTCAACCACATTGCTGTGGGTCTGGAGTCACATATAGGCCAGACCAGCAGGTTTCCTTCCCTAAAGGACATTAGTGAACCAGAGTTTTTACGACAATCCAATAGTTTCATGGGCATCATTACTGGTTCTAGCTTTTTAATTCCAGATTTATTTAATTAACTGAATTTAAATTCCCCCGGCTGCTGTGGTGGGATTTGAACTCACGTCGCTGTGATTACTAGTCCAGTGACATAACCACTACGCTACCATACCCCGATACTTAATACTGAGAAAGACTGTGACAAAATACAAGAAGACGTTAGCAAACTTGCAGCATGAGCATGTAATTGGCAAATTAATTTTATATAGCTAAGTGTGAGCTGGTGGATTTTGGTGAGAAGAATAAAGAGGCCACCAACTGCTTGTATAATAAGAGTCTAAATGTGGTAGAGGAGCAAAGCAAGCTCGGGGTATAGATTCACAAATCATTAAAAGTAGCAATGCTGGTTAACAAAGTCATAAAAAGTGCAAACACAGCACCGAGTTTCATTTCTAGAGGGATAGAATTCAAAGGCAGAGAAGTTATATTAAACTTGTATAGAGCCTTGGTAAGAACACACTTCAAGCAATGCACACAGTTCTGGTCTCTATATTACAAAAAGGATATAGAAGCACCGGAGAAAGTGCAACAAAACTTTACAAGGATGATACCAAAACTGAGAGGGTACAAACTATCAGGAAAGGCTGAAAAGTCTGAGGGGGAAAAATTCAGTTGGTTGCGCCTCCCGTTAGTGCCTTAAGAGGGCGCTAATGGGGCGCAAGGCAACTAGCGCCCGGGCACAGCGATGTTTGCGCCGCTCGCGAAATTAACTAGACATTTTGCGGCGGCGCTAAACTTTACCGCCGCGATCTCCTGCGCACGCAGATCTTGACGTCATACGAGGGTGCAACGCCCTTGTGGCGCCCCGGAGCAGAAATTGAGTGGCGCCCCCATCCTTTCCACCTGGCGCAACCAACGACCGGAAGACTGGAACGCTCCCCAGTCGCTGTGGGGCTGGGGGGGCGCTATTTAAAGGGGGCCTCTTCCTGTCTTTCTCTGTGGTTGACATTTTTGCACCACTCGTTCTGAGAGAGAGAGAGAGAGATTCGGAGAGAGAGAAAGATAGACTTTTGCATTGAGTCAACGCTGTGTGAGGTAGCTTTGGCTACTGATCATAACTTTGCAGGTACTTTGGTTTTTGGCCTTCATAACTTTGATTGCCAAGAGACTATGGGGGCTGCACTGATTGCGGGCGTCGTCCTGCGCCACCAGAATCGGAGGACACAGAGACGCAGAGAGAGAGTGGCAATCATGGCCAGACGGAGGAGGGCCAACAGGCCTCTGTACAGGAGACCTTACCCTCCCAGGGTATTTCGGCAACAGTTCTCCTACATTAATTTGTCTGAGGAGCAGTGTTTGCGCAGGCTGCGTTTCAGCAAGGTGGTGGTCACTGAGCTCTGCCACCTGCTGCAGCCAGATCTGCAGCCTCAACTGAGGACCAGGACGTCTCTGTCGGTGGCAGTGAAGATCACAGTGGCTCTGAACTTTTATGCCACTGGCTCATTTTAATCAGCTACTGGGGACATCGCCAATATCTCCCAGTTCGCGGTGCATTGCTACATCTGTCAGGTCACAAATGCCCTCTTTAAAAGGAGACGAGAGTACATCTCTTTCCCCATGACCCCAGACAAGCAGCAAGAACGCGCAATGGGCTTTGCTAGGATAACGGGTTTCCCCATGGTGCAGGGCGCCATTGACTGCACGCATGTGGCTTTGCGTGCTCCGCATGAGAATGCCGAGGATTTCCGCAACAGAAAGGGGTTCCATTCCTTAAACGTTCAGTTGATCTGTGACCACAGACAGCTGATACTCGCTGTCAATGCCCACTATCCTGGCAGCTGCCACGATGCATTCATTCTGCGCCAGACTACTGTGGCAGAACTTTTCCAGGCACCGCATCAGCCAGTTGGTTGGCTTCTCGGGGACAAGGGATATCCACTGAGCACCTGGCTGATGACACCGCTCCGTACGCCCAACACCCCTGCTGAGCTGCGGTACAACGAGAGCCATCAAGCTACCAGGAACATCGTTGAGCACACAATCGGCGTGCTCAAGCAACGGTTCCGCTGTCTGGACCATTCTGGAGGAGCCCTGCAGTACTCGCCTGAGCGAGTTTCCCACTTCGTAGTTGTGTGCTGCCTGCTGCATAACATGGCAATCCTCAGGACCCAGCCAATGCCACCAGGCCTTGGAGCACCACCAGAGGAGGAGGAGGAAGAGGAGGAGGAAGAGGAGGAGGATGATCATCAGCAGCACCAAGGCGGGAGGGAGGCCCACAATGTAGAAACTGGAAGGGCCGTCCGTCAACGGCTGATAGCAAGCCGCTTCTAGGGCCCTGCTGAGGAAATGGCTTCTGCCTTTGAGAACAACATGAATGAAACCAACCCGCAAACCCTCAGCCGGCCAAGGCAGCAATGATTCCAAAGACCAAACATGTACATTTTGAATACAAAAGCTTATTTATTTCACAAACTGTGTGTGTGTCATTTCCTCATGACAAACTAATAGAAAGAAACACAAAAACACAGTCATTAACATAACTGGTTCTCATAACCTGGAGATAATGTTCAAAAGTTTGACCACGAACCTCAGCCTTTAATAAAAAAATGACCAACATTTTGTCACACCTCCTACTTTTTGCCCTTCGAGGGTGATCTCCTTCCCTTGCGCACTTCCCCCCTTCCCACCCTACTGCTCCTCCGTAATGGGACCTCAGTGGCTGCAGCAAGGCTGGTGGAAGGCTGCTGATTGTCAGAACCTGAGACTGCAGATGCCCTTGAAGGACGGCCTCGACCAGCTCTGGGCCTGGAGGGCCCGGCTGCAGACTGCACCAACTCTGCATAGGCGACAGCAGTCTGTCCTACAGGCAGTGGCAAGTGCAGTGGAGAAGTGACAGTGGTGGCAGCAGGAATGCTGTCATCTTGAGAGAGGACAGCAACTCCCTGCTCGACCGACACACTGGCACTCCCACGGGGCAGCACTTCAGCATCCGGAGCAATCTTCTGGAGCACAGATTGCTGGCCTGCTGCGGCGCGGTGAGAGCCCCGGGGAAATGTGTACGAACCATCGAGGATGGCAGCAGTCAGTGCTCGCGTGGCCTCAATCTGAGTCTGCAGGAGAGCAGTCAGAGATGGGTTCATGGCAGCCACTGACTGAATTGCAGCACTAAACATTTGTGTGGCATCCGCCTGTGCTACAGCGAAGTGCTCCACACTCCTTGCCAGTGATTCAATGCATTCGGGCACCCTTCCCACTGCACCCATGAGCTGAGTGTGCATGTCCACCGCCTGGGTGTTCATTTCAGCGATGAGCCGCTCCTCCTCTGCGTCCAGTGCAGTAGGAGCTCACTGGCATACTCTCCCTCCGGGGAGAAGGCCCCCGAGCTTCCCTACCCCCATGGCTGTTGCTGCAGCCCGCTGGGTCCTGGAGCTTCACCCTCATCAGACCCTTCCCTCCTGCTCCCCTCCAGGGAAGGCGTGTTCCCAGTGTGGGCATGGGCTTCCTCGGGAGAGGGTGGCGCTGATGCTCCGCCTTCATCTTCCTCCTCGGCTGCAGCTTCACTCCCACTGGCAGCTTGAGGGCCCGTCTCCTGAGCTGGTGAATCACCATCTGAAAGCAGCGAGGTACAAGAGTGGCTTTAGCGTGAGGACAGGGGGGCAGTAAGGGAGGAAGGAGTGGAGCGATTTAGTAAGTTGGATTGAAAGTGTCAAAGGCTGGTGTTGTGAGGGACAAGTGGAAGGACAGAGGACAAAAAGGTGATGACCTTCCCATTGCTGTCCAGAACGGGGTCGGCGTCTCCAGTGGCGACGGGACCGATCACCCGGCTTGCCACAATCCTGTGGACGCGCGCCTCAAGATCGCTGAGGGGTTGCAGCTGAGGCCGCCCTCCACCCGTCCGTTGCTGCTGTCTCCTATTATGAGATAGCTTGGCCTGCAAGAAAAAGGACAGCGTCTGAGTAAATATACAGCCATGGTCTTACCTGATGTGCCTCCCATAGGTGAATAGCCCTTACTATATGCAGCCATGGTCTTGCCTGATGTGCCTCCCATAGATGAATAGCCCTTACTGTATGCAGCCATGGTCTTGCCTGATGTGCCTCCCATAGGTGAATAGCCCTTACTGTATGCAAAGTGTGGAATGTGCGTGTGTGTTTCATGAGAGGGCCATAGGTGTTGGATGAGTGTTGGGCATTGGGGTTTTAAGACCCTCTGGCCACAGAGTGAGGTTGAGATGGAGGGATGGAGAGGTATTGAAAAAAAGCCACTCACCCTGACGATCCGAGTGAGGTCGTTGAACTTTTTTCGACATTGTATATGGGTCCTGGTCGCCATGCTCCTGGAGGAGACGCTCTGAGCCACCTCCCTCCACACTCTTCTGTACTCGCGCGGCAAAGGCCTCCTGCCACTCTCAGGGAAGAGTATAGATCTTCTGCGCTCCACCGCGCCAACCAGAGCATCCAAGGCCCGCTCGCTGAAGCGCTGAGCTCGTTCTCTCACCCTCTCCATAGTCCTTGGCTGGAAGATTTAGGCACAGGTCTCTCCAGGCCGAGATTCAAGGCTCCAATGAGCAGGGTGTGGCTGGAGTGAAAGATCGACCCTCCCCTTGTCTGTGTTTCATCGCTAACTGACAGCACCTGCGCTGCGCCCGCGCCCTGAGTTAGCGCCTCGCTCCTCGGCCTTTGCGCCTTAATACAGGTGTGTAGCGCCTGATTTAGCGCTCCAATCACAACCAGGGGCGATAAAAATCAAGTTTGCAGTTGGAGGCGATAATTAGCGCCAGGCGCCAATCTTTGCGCCCGGCCGATAATTGAGCCCCAAATGGGGCGATACTGAATTTCTCCCCCTGAGTCTCTTTACTCCAGAAAAGAGAAGGCTGAGGCGACCTGATAGGGGTCTTTAAAATTATGAAGGGGTTCGATAGGGTAGACAAAGGGAAGATGTTTCCTCTTGTGTGGAGTCTAAAACTAGAAGGTCATAAATATAAATTAGTCATTGATAAATCGAATAAGGAATTCAGGAGAAACTTCTTTACCCAGAGAATGGTGAGAATGTGGAACTTGCTACCATAAATAGTTGAGGCAAATAGTATAGATGCATTTAAGGGGAAGCTAGATAAGCATATTAGGGAGAAAGGAAGAGAAGGATATGTTGCTAGGGTGAGATGAAGAGGGGTGGAAGGAGTCTCGTGAAGAGCATAAACAGCAGCATGGACCTATTGGGCCGAATGGCCTGTTTCTGTCCTGTAAATTCTACGCTGAAAATCAGCAGCACTCTCCAGAGAACATGGCCCAGATGTGGCCCAGGATCCGGTGAGTTTCAGATTGAGGTGGAGTCAGGAGGAGGATTGCTCCCCCCGATTCCTGACCACCGCTGTCAGCCGTGATGGGCCCACCTCCCTGCCAGCACTCACCTGAGACCTCTGCCAGTGAGGCAGGTGGCCCGAGCCTCATTCATGTGAGCTGCCTGTGTAGGGGCAACAGGCACTGCCGGCTCACCCGCACTATTTAGCTGATGCCCGAGGTTCAATTTCAGGCCAGCCTCAGGCCTATTGTTCGGGAGCACTTTGTGGCCTCATCCTACCTTTGTACCCGAAACTGGGCACCAAAGAATTTCTACCCGGTTGAGTGCTGGGTAAGTGTTGCTGGATTGAAAAGATAACGTCGGATCCATACTCAAAAAAGGGGCTAACTGAGACCCAGGATACCACAGATCCATTCTTCTTTAATCAATAAAGCAATAGAATGGTGCGAATTATCAGGATTACCAGTTCGATAATAATCTAGTAAACAGCAGCAATGTGGCTGCAGCATGAATAAAAACAAAATGATGGCAATACACAGCAGGCTGATCAGGATCGCTAACTGGTTTACTGTTGGGGTGTAGAGCCTTCACAAGGGCTGAAGGTGAAAGTCATCCTGGGCTTTTTGTGAAAGAGACACCCCAAGCTGAGAGTGGGGTACTGAGCATGCCAGAGAGCCTTGGAGAAAGTCACTAAAGGCAGCGACAGAAGCTGAGTACAGTGTGAAACCCATCTGTGGATAAGCAGCAGGTACTCGCGGTGGGGGGTGCAGGGGGGGGGGCGCGCATGGCGGGGGCCCTCGGGATTGGAGTTGGGAGCCCCTACCCCATCCCAAAATGGGTATCCAGTAACAAAAGGAGTTGTATAGTTTCAGTGAATGGGCGAACCTGCGACAGATGGGATTTAATATGGACAGGTGGAAGGAAATTTGCACTATGGGGGTGGAGAATCACCTAGAGGCAAACAGAATGTCATCAGCTGCTGCTAAGATAAAAGGGTAGGGTCCAACAAGCAATCCCAAGGTTAAAGGACAGAGACTAACTCACTGTACACTGAGAAATGTGAGCATCTCTCACAGATACCTGTCTGTTATCGTATTTATACTCTGAGACATTCCTATCTGAACTTTCATATCCAGTTATCATTTTCATTCGATCTGTCAAATTCATGCTGAACTATCCCTGGGCTACTGCCAAATTCATGCCAAAGTATCACTTAATTAATGTATGATTGCTGTCCAACCCAAGCACAATTATCATGTGATTATAGAGTCTTTGAGTCATAACGGCACAGAAGGAGGACATTCAGCCCATCGAGTCCGTGCCAGCTCTCTGTAGAGAAATCCAGTCAGTCCCATTCCCCCGCTCTATCCCCGTAGCCCTGCAAGTTTATTTCCCTCAAGTGCCTATCCAGTCTCCCCTTGAAAACATTGAGTGTCTCCGCCTCCACCACTTCCGTCAGCAGCGAGATCCAGGTCCTCACCACTCGCTGCGTAAAAAAGTTTTTCCTCACGTTCCCCTCCTGTATCTCTTGCCCAAAACCTTAAATCTGTGTCCCCTAGTCCTTGTACCATCAACTCGTGGGAACAACCTTTCTCTGTCGAGCCGTCATAATCTTGTACACCTCTATCAAATCACCCCTCAACCTCCCTTGCTCTAATGAAAACAAATCCAGCTTCTCCAACCTATCCTTGTAGCTAAGATCTCCCATCCCCGGAACCATTCTGGTAAATCTCCTCTGCACCCTCTCAAGGGCCTTCACATCCTTCCTAAAGTGTGGTGACCAGAACTGGACGCAATACTCCAGTTGTGGCCTAACCAGCGCTTTATAAAGGTTCAGCATAACTTCTCTGCTTTTGTACTCAATGCCTCTATTTATGAATGATGTGGAGATGCCGGTATTGGACTGGGGTGGACAAATGTGAGAAGTCGCACAACGCCAGGTTATAGTCCAACAGCTTTATTTGAAATCACAAGCTTTCGGAGCGCTGCTCCTTCGTCAGGTGAAAGCTTGTGATTTCAAATAAAGCTGTTGGACTATAACCTGGTGTTGTGTGTCTTCTATTTATGAAGCCCAAGATCCCATATGCTTTAATAACAACAGAAAACGCTGGAAAAACTCAGCAGGCCAGGCAGCATCCGTGGAGAGAGAAAGAGAGTTAACGTTTCAGGTCGATGACCTTTCGTCATGATCCCATATGCTTTGTTAACCACACTCTCAATATGTCCTGCCACCTTCAGGGATCTATGCACATTAACTCCCAGGTCCCTCTGTCCCTGCACACTCTTTAAAACTGTGCCATTAAGTGTATATTGCCTCTCCCTGTTCCTTCTGCCAAAATGCATCACCTCACACTTCTCCGTATTAAATTCCATCTGCCACTTGTCTGCCCATTCTGCTAGCCTATCTATGTCCTGTTGCAGTCGATTGGTATCATCTTCACTGTTTGCCATACCCCCAAGTTTGGTGTCATCGGCAAATTTAGATATTCTACTCTGTATTCCAATATCCAAGTCATTTATATATATCAAAAAAGCAGTGGCCCCAGCACTGACCCTTGGGGAACACCACTGTCTACCATCCTCCAGTCTGAAAAACAGCCATTTACCACAACTCGCTGTTTTCTGTCCTTAAGCCAATTCCTTATCCAAGCTGCCACTGACCCACCTATTCCATGAGCCTCAATTTTGTTAACCAGCCTTCTATGTGGTACTTTGTCAAACGCCTTCTGAAAATCCATATAGACAACATCCATTGCATTCCCTTCATCAATCCTCCCTGTTACTTCATCAAAAAATTCAAATTCAAATAGATTAGTCAAACACGATCTGCCTTTTACAAATCCGTGTTGGCTCTCCTTAATTAGCTTAATCTAAATTTGCCCATTAATTTTTTCCTTGATTATTGTTTCTAAAACTTTACCCACCACTGATGTTAAACTGACCAGCCTTTAGTTACTAGGATTATCCTTACACCCTTTCTTGAACAACGGTGTCACATTTGCCACTTTTCAATCCTCAGGCACCTCCCCCGCATCTAGGGAAGATTAGAAAATTATGGCAATCCCTTCCACTATCTCCTCCCCCACTTCCCTTAGCAACCTGGGATGCAAGCCATCTGGACCAGGCGACTTGTCCACTCTAAGCATACCCAATCTTTCTAGTACATCCTGTCTATCAATTTTCACCCCTTCCATTGCTGCTTCTTTGCTTCTACCTTTTCCACTTCTACTGATATTTTGTCAGCATCCACCTCCTTAGTAAACACCGATACAAAGTACTCATTGAGTATTCTAGCCTTGCCCTGTGCCTCTAAGCATATATCACCTTCTTTGTCCCTAATAGGCTCCACCTCACCTCTTACTACCCGCTTACTGTTTACATGCCGGTAGAAGATTTTTGGGTTCCCTTTTATGTTAACTGTCATTCTACTCTCATATTCTCTCTTTGCCAATCCTATTTTCATCTTCACTTCCCCTCTCAACTTATTGTATTTGGTCTGGTTCTCCCTTGAAGAATTCACCTGACATGCATCGTACACCCTCTTTTTTTGTTTCATCATCTTCTCTATCTCCCTCGTCATCCAAGGAGCCCTTGCTTTGGTTCCCTTACCCTTCCCTCTTGTTGGAATGTACCTAGCCTATACTTGGAACATCTCCTCCTTAAAGATCACCCATTGTTCCGTTACAGTTTTTCCTGTCAGTCTTTGGTTCCATTTTACCCTGGCTAGATCCTTTCGCATCCCATTGAAGTTAGCCCTATTCCAGTTTAGAAGTTCCACTCTAGATTGTTCCTTGCACCTCTCCATTGCTAATCTAAATCTTATGATACGATGATCACTTGTACCCAAGTGTTCTCCCACAGACACTTGGTCGACCTGGCCCACCTCATTCCTCAGCACCAGATCCAGCAATGCCTCCTTCCTAGTTGGGCCAAGAATATATTGGTCAAGGAAATTCTCCTGAACACATTTCAGAAATTCCTCCCCCTCCTTTCCCTTTACCCTAGCATTATCTCAATCGATATTTGGGTAATTAAAGTCCCCCAATATCACCACTGTATAGCTCTTGCATATCTCTGCGATTTCCCTGCAGATTTGCTCCTTTACCTCCCTCTCACGATTTGGAGGCCGATAGAATACCCCCAATAGTGAGAATACCCTTTTTGCTCCACAACTCTAACCAAATGGATTCTGTCCTTGTCCCCTCAAGAACATCCTCCCTTTCCAACACTACAATGTCTTCCTTAATCAGCACTGCCTCCCCACCCCCCTTGTTTCCTTCCCTACCTTTTCTGAACACCTTGTACCCTTGAATATTAAGTGCCCAGTCCTCACCGTTTTTAAGCCACGTTTCCGTTATTGCCACAACATCATATTGCCACACAGCTAATTGTGCTTGTAGCTCACCAACCTTATTCACCACACTTTGTGCATTTACGTATATGCATTCTAAACCCATTTTTGAGTTTTTCGTAGTCTTTCTTAGTCTGCTCCTATCTAATATGGTACTACTTCCGCCTCTAGTAATACTTTCTTCTCTAGTACTGAGTGATAACTGTCTAAATCATTGCCATTGATCAATGCTGCCTGTTTACTGTACAATGCAAGCCCAGTTATCACTCTATACTGCCTCCGTTCTGTCCTTTTCAGAACCAATTGTCATTTAATTGCTATCTGATTACTGTCAGATTGAGGCCCAATCATCACTTGATTTCTAAACAGTTCGTGCACAATTACTATTTGGTCACGGTCCAGTTCATGCTCAGTTATCAGTTGATTGCTATGGGATTACTATTCAAGACATATAAAATGATTATTAAATTAGACTGATAGCTATCCAGTCCATGGCCAGTTATAGACAGATTACTGACCAATGGTAGCCCAATTATCATTCTATTATTATCTGACTACTGTTCCATTCTGACGTGCGCTCCTTGCGCTGCCTGCGCTTGGCTTCCGCTTGCTCCCGGCGAAGAGACTCGAGGTGTTCGGCGCCTTCCCGGATGCTTCTCCTCCACTTTGTGCGGTCTTGGGCCAGGGATTCCCAGGTGTCGGTGGGGATGTTACACTTTTTCAAGGAGGCTTTGAGGGTGTCCTTGAAGCGTTTCCTCTGCCCACCTGGGGCTCTCTTGCTGTGCCAGAGCTCCGAGTAGCACGTCAACCCAAGCACCCCACCCACCTGCCCCTTCAACCACCGTCTGCTCCACCTGTGACAGAGACTGTAGGTCCCGCATTGGACTCATCAGTCACCTGCGAACTCATTTTTAATGTGGAAGCAAGTCATCCTCGGTTCCAAGGGACTGCCTAAGAAGAAGGCTGTTCCATTCATATGCAATATCACCTCGAAGGGTCATCGACCTGAAACATTAACTCTGTTTCTCTCTCCACAGATGCTGCCTGACCTGCTGAGTATTTCCAGCATTTTCTGTTTTTATTTCAGATTTCCAGCATCCGCAGTATTTTGCTTTTGTATCACCTCATTACTGCCCAATTTACAACCTGATTGTGATGTGATTACTCTCTAATTCACAGTGAATTATGCCAATTAATATCTTATTACTTCCAAACTCATTCACAATTATCATTTGATTACTATATGATTTAGTGTCCAATTAATTATAAATTCTGGCATGATTATTCCCTAATATACGCTTTATTTCATATCAACTTGTCTCTTGGTTATTTGTTACTGTCCAACTACTTCAAAGTATCATTATTTTTAGCTGCCCGATTCCTACTCAATGCATGCCCAATTATCTTGAGATTACGGTTGAAGTCATGCATAATCATTTAATTATTATCAGATTACTGCCCAAGTCATGGCCAATTCTCAGGGATTTACTATCTGATTATTGTCCAATCCATGACGTATTATTACTTGATTACTCTCTCTGCACAATTATTCCTTGATTACTATCTGTTTACTGTTCAAGTCATCTCCAATTATCACTTGATTACTGATTTGTTATTGCCTAATTCATGTACAATTATGGCTATTGCCATATCATACCTGCACAATTCATAGCCATTCCCAACTGATTACTGCTGAAGTTATGTTGAATTATCACTTGATTATTATAGTTACTGTCCAATTTCGACAACATTTTCACTTGATTACTATCTGATTATCATCGTTCTTACCCAAATACTTTCTTCTTGTCCAATTGAAGCACAATTATTACATCATTACAATCTTTTAACTGACCAATTTATTATCAAATAACAACTGGCTGATACAACACTGCTGTTCAGCACTAGCCCAATTGTCACTTAATTGTTATCTGATCACTGTCCAATTCGTGCCCAATTATCACTTGATTATCATCTAACTTACACACAACCATCACTTAAGTGCTATCAAGTCACTGCAAAATTCATGTGCCATTGCCATTAAATTACAATCTGGTTGTTGCTGAATTCATAAACAATAGTCCATTGCTTATTGTGTGATTATTGTGCTAGCCAGTCCCAAATATCATTTTATTGCTATCTCAATTACCGTTTAATTCAAGCCCAGTGATCATTTCATTACTATTTTGTTGCTGCCAATTCATGCTGTATGGTCAATGGGCTACTGTCTGATTGATATCCATGTCAATCCCAATTATAGCTTGACAATAACTAACTGTGTCAAGCCCAATTATAATTTGACTAATACTATCTGTGTCAAGCCCAATTATCACTCGATCATTACTAACATTGTCAAGCCCAATTATCACTTGATTACTGACTGATTGTTGTCCAATTTGTGCCCGATTGTCACTCATTTGTAGAGGACCAAACAACCTTTTGTCTCTTTTAAAATAGTGAAAATCTCTTTTCATCTAATTAAACAATGGACTGTAGGTTTTAGTGAAAGAATGACCTATTTATGTGTATGATATTGACTATGTATATGTGGCCCCTGAATGCATATGTTACCTGCTTAATGTGTATTCCTGGTGTAACTATCACCAGCTGTGTAATTCATGTCGATGTATCTGTAGGTGTGCTGTCACAGACCCTGTTGTGCATTCTCCCCTAAATGAAAGGATAGAAGTTTAG
Source organism: Squalus acanthias (assembly GCA_030390025.1). Classification (NCBI taxonomy): domain Eukaryota; kingdom Metazoa; phylum Chordata; class Chondrichthyes; order Squaliformes; family Squalidae; genus Squalus; species Squalus acanthias. The sequence continues at coordinate 72,833,234 of CM059434.1, read as the reverse complement.
GAATGTAGAAACAGGAGTAGGTCATTCAGCCCATTGAGACTGCCCTGTCACATATTGGTTGTAAATGCTTTGGGATATCCTCAGGCTGTGAAGGCGCTATATAAATGCAAGTCTTTCTTATTATTTATTTTACACTGCTGGTCTGCTGTACTGAGCTGGCCTGGTGTTCTGAGCTGGGCTGGTGTTCTGAGCTGGGCTGGTGTTCTGAGCTGGTCTGTTGTACTGAGCTGGCCTGGTGTTCTGAGCTGGCCTGGTGTTCTGAGCTGGGCTGGTGTGCTCTGCTGGGCTGGTGTGCTCTGCTGGGCTGGTGTTCTGAGCTGTGCTGGTGTTCTGAGCTGGTCTGGTGTACTCTGCTGGGCTGATGTTCTGAGCTGGGCTGGTGTACTCTGCTGGCCTGGTGTACGCTGCTGGGCTGGTGTTCTGAGCTGGGCTGGTGTGCTCTGCTGGGCTGGTGTGCTCTGCTGGGCTGGTGTTCTGAGCTGGTCTGGTGTACTCTGCTGGGCTGGTGTTCTGAGCTGGGCTGGTGTATGCTGCTGGGCTGGTGTTCTGAGCTGGGCTGGTGTACTCTGCTGGGCTGGCATACTCTGCTGGGCTGGTGTGCACTGCTGGACTGCTGTAGTAATCTGGGCTGGTGTATTCTACTGGGCTGTTGTACTCTACTGGTCTGATGTACTGAGTTGGGCTTGTGTACTCTGCTGGTCTGGTGTACTGAGCTGGGCTGGTGTACTCTGCTGGGCTGGTGTACTCTGCTGGGCTGGTGTACTCTGCTGGGCAGATGTACTGAGCTGGGCTGGTGTACGCTGCTGGGCTGGTATACTGGGCTGGTGTGCTCTGCTGGGCAGATGTACTCTGCTGGGCTGGTATACTGGGCTGGTGTGCTCTGCTGGGCTGGTATACTGAGCTGGGCTGGTGTGCTCTGCTGGGCAGATGTACTCTGCTGGGCTGGTGTATTCTGCTGGGCTGGTGTATTGTGCTGGGCTGGTGTATTGTGCTGGGCTGGCGTACTGAGCTGGCCTGGTGTACTCGGCTGTGCTGGTGTACTATGCTGGTCGGGTGTGCTGGGCAGGTGTACTCTGCTGGTGTGCTGGGCTGTGCTGGTGTGCTGGGCTGTGCTGGGCTGGGCTGGTGTACTGGGCTGGGCTGGTGTTCTGAGCTGGTCTGGTGTACACTACTGGCCTGGAGTACTCTGCTGGGCTGCTGTACTGAGCTGGGCTGGTGTACTCTGCTGGGCTGGAGTTCTGAGCTGGGCTGGAGTTCTGAGCTGGGCTGGTGTACTCTGCTGGGCTGGTGTACTCTGCTGGGCTGGTGTACTCTGCTGGGCTGGTGTACTCTGCTGGGCTGGTGTACTCTGCTGGGCTGGTGTTCTGAGCTGGGCTGGTGTACTCTGCTGGGCTGGTGTACTCCGCTGGGCTGGTGTAGTGATCTGGGCTGGTGTATTCTACTGGGCTGTTGTACTCTACTGGTCTGATGTACTGAGTTGGGCTTGTGTACTCTGCTGGGCTTGTGTACTCTGCTGGTCTGGTGTACTGAGCTGGTCTGATGGACGCTGCTGGGCTGGTGTACTCTGCTGGGCAGATGTACTGAGCTGGGCTGGTGTACTCTGCTGGGCAGATGTACTCTGCTGGGCTGGTATACTTGGCTGGTGTGCACTGCTGGGTTGGTATACTGAGCTGGGCTGGTGTGCTCTGCTGGGCTGGTGTTCTGAGATGGTCTGCTGTACTGAGCTGGGCTGGTGTACTCTGCTGGGCTGGTGTACTCTGCTGGGCTGGTGTTCTGAGCTGGGCTGGTGTACTCTGCTGGGCTGGTGTTCTGAGCTGGGCTGGTGTACTCTGCTGGGCTGGTGTTCTGAGCTGGGCTGGTGTACTCTGCTGGGCTGGTGTTCTGAGCTGGGCTGGTGTAGTGAGCTGGGCTGGTGTATTCTATTGGGCTGTTGTACTCTACTGGTCTGATGTACTGAGTTGGGCTTGTGTACTCTGCTGGGCTTGTGTTCTCTGCTGGTCTGGTGTACTGAGCTGGTCTGATGGACGCTGCTGGGCTGGTGTACTCTGCTGGGCAGATGTACTCTGCTGGGCTGGTATACTGGGCTGGTGTGCACTGCTGGGCTGGTATACTGAGCTGGGCTGGTGTTCTCTGCTGGGTTGGTGTGCTGGGCTGGTGTACTCTGCTGGGCTGGTGTACTCTGCTGGGCTGGTGTACTCTGCTGGGCTGGTGTACTCTGCTGGGCTGGTGTACTGAGCTGGTCTGATGGACGCTGCTGGGCTGGTGTACTCTGCTGGGCAGATGTACTCTGCTGGGCTGGTGTGCACTGCTGGGCTGGTATACTGAGCTGGGCTGGTGTGCTCTGCTGGGCTTGTGTTCTGAGCTGGTCTGCTCTACTGAGCTGGGCTGGTGTTCTCTGCTGGGCTGGTGTACTGTGCTGGGCTGGTGTACTGAGCTGGGCTGGTGTACTCTGCTGGGCTGGTGTACTCTGCTGGGCTGGTGTACTCTGCTGGGCTGGTGTACTCTGCTGGGCTGGTGTACTCTGCTGGGCTGGTGTTCTGAGCTGGGCTGGTGTACTCTGCTGGGCTGGTGTACTCCGCTGGGCTGGTGTTCTGAGCTGGGCTGGTGTTCTGAGCTGGGCTGGTGTACTCGGCTGTGCTTGTGTACTCTGCTGGGCTGGTGTGCTGGGCTGGTGTACTGAGCTGGGCTGGTGTTCTCTGCTGGGCTGGTGTACTCTGCTGGGCTGGTGTACTGAGCTGGGCTGGTGTTCTCTGCTGGGCTGGTGTTCTGAGCTGGGCTGGTGTTCTGATCTGGGCTGGTTTATTGTGCTGGGCTGGCGTACTGAGCTGGCCTGGTGTACTCGGCTGTGCTTGTGTACTCTGCTGGTTGGGTGTGCTGGGCTGATGTACTCTGCTGGTGTGCTGCGCTGGGCTGGTGTACTGGGCTGGGCTGGTGTTCTGAGCTGGCCTGGTGTACTCTACTGGCCTGGTGTACTGAGCTGGCCTGGAGTACTCTGCTGGGCTGGTGCACTGAGCTGGGCTGGTGTACGCTGCTGGGCTGGTGTTCTGAGCTGGTCTGGTGTGCACTGCTGGACTGGTGTAGTGATCTGGGCTGGTGTATTCTACTGGGCTGTTGTACTCTACTGGTCTGATGTACTGAGTTGGGCTTGTGTACTCTGCTGGGCTTGTGTACTCTGTTGGGCTGATGTACTCTGCTGGTGTACTGGGCTGGGCTGGTGTACTGGGCTGGGCTGGTGTTCTGAGCTGGCCTGGTGTACTCTACTAGACTGGAGTACTCTGCTGGGCTGGTGTAGTCTGCTGGGCTGTTGCCCTCTGCAGGCCTGGTGTACAATGCTGGGCTGATGTTACTGTACTCTGCTGGGCTGGTATACTGAGCTGGGCTGGTGTGCTCTGCTGGGCTGGTGTTCTGAGCTGGGCTGGTGTTCTCTGCTGGGCTGGTGTTCTCTGCTGGGCTGGTGTTCTGAGCTGGCCTGGTGTGCTCTGCTGGTCTGGTGTACTGAGCTGGCCTGGTGTACTCTGCTGGTCTGGTGTACTGAGCTGGCCTGGTGTACTCTGCTGGGCTGGTGTACTCTGCTGGGCTGGTGTACTTTGCTGGGCTGGTGTACTCTGCTGTTCTAGTGTACTGAGCTGGGCTGGTGTACTGAGCTGTGCTGGTATACTCTGCTGGTCTGGTGTGCACTGGTTTAGTGATCTGGGCTGGTGTATTCTACTGGTCTGGTGTACTCTGCTGGCCTGGTGTACTTTGCTGGCCTGGTGTGCTCTGCTGGGCTGGTGTGCTCTGCTGGGCTGGTGTGCTCTGCTGGGCTGGTGTACTGAGCTGGTCTGCTGTACTGAGCTGGCCTGGTGTTCTGAGCTGGGATGGTGTGCTCTGCTGGGCTGGTGTACTGAGCTGGTCTGGTGTATTCTGCTGGGCTGGTGTACTCTGCTGGGCTGGTGTACTCTGCTGGGCTGGTGTCTTCTGTTGGTCTGATGTACTCTGCTGGGCTTGTGTACTCTGCTGGGTTGATGTACTCTGCTGGGCAGATGTACTGAGCTGGGCTGGTGTACGCTGTTGGCCTGGTGTACTGAGATGGGCTGATGCACTGAGTTGGGCTTGTGTACTCTGCTGGGCTTGTGTACTCTGCTGGTCTGGTGTACTGAGCTGGTCTGATGGACGCTGCTGGGCTGGTGTACTCTGCTGGGCAGATGTACTGAGCTGGGCTGGTGTACTCTGCTGGGCAGATGTACTCTGCTGGGCTGGTACACTTGGCTGGTGTGCACTGCTGGGCTGGTAAACTGAGCTGGGCTGGTGTGCTCTGCTGGGCTGGTGTTCTGAGATGGTCTGCTGTACTGAGCTGGGATGGTGTTCTCTGCTGGGCTGGTGTACTCTGCTGGGCTGGTGTACTCTGCTGGGCTGGTGTTCTGAGCTGGGCTGGTGTACTCTGCTGGGCTGGTGTTCTGAGCTGGGCTGGTGTAGTGAGCTGGGCTGGTGTATTCTATTGGGCTGTTGTACTCTACTGGTCTGATGTACTGAGTTGGGCTTGTGTACTCTGCTGGGCTTGTGTTCTCTGCTGGTCTGGTGTACTGAGCTGGTCTGATGGACGCTGCTGGGCTGGTGTACTCTGCTGGGCAGATGTACTCTGCTGGGCTGGTATACTGGGCTGGTGTGCACTGCTGGGCTGGTATACTGAGCTGGGCTGGTGTTCTCTGCTGGGCTGGTGTGCTGGGCTGGTGTACTCTGCTGGGCTGGTGTACTCTGCTGGGCTGGTGTACTCTGCTGGGCTGGTGTACTGAGCTGGTCTGATGGACGCTGCTGGGCTGGTGTACTCTGCTGGGCAGATGTACTCTGCTGGGCTGGTGTGCACTGCTGGGCTGGTATACTGAGCTGGGCTGGTGTGCTCTGCTGGGCTTGTGTTCTGAGCTGGTCTGCTGTACTGAGCTGGGCTGGTGTTCTCTGCTGGGCTGGTGTTCTCTGCTGGGCTGGTGTACTGTGCTGGGCTGGTGTACTGAGCTGGGCTGGTGTACTGAGCTGGGCTGGTGTACTCTGCTGGTCTGTTTACTCTGCTGGGCTGGTGTACTCTGCTGGGCTGGTGTACTCTGCTAGGCTGGTGTACTCTGCTGGGCTGGTGTTCTGAGCTGGGCTGGTGTACTCTGCTGGGCTGGTGTACTCCGCTGGGCTGGTGTTCTGAGCTGGGCTGGTGTTCTGAGCTGGGCTGGTGTTCTGAGCTGGGCTGGTGTTCTGAGCTGGGCTGGTGTACTCTGCTGGGCTGGTGTACTCCGCTGGGCTGGTGTTCTGAGCTGGGCTGGTGTAGTGAGCTGGGCTGGTGTACTCTGCTGGGCTGGTGTACTCCGCTGGGCTGGTGTAGTGAGCTGGGCTGGTGTATTCTACTGGGCTGTTGTACTCTACTGGTCTGATGTACTGAGTTGGGCTTGTGTACTCTGCTGGTCTGGTGTACTGAGCTGGTCTGATGGATGCTGCTGGACTGGTGTACTCTGCTGGGCAGATGTACTGAGCTGGGCTGGTATACTCTGCTGGGCAGATGTACTCTGCTGGGCTGGTATACTGGGCTGGTGTGCACTGCTGGGCTGGTATACTGAGCTGGGCTGGTGTTCTCTGCTGGGCTGGTGAGCTGGGCTGGTGTACTCTGCTGGGCTGGTATACTCTGCTGGGCTGGTGTGCTGGGCTGGTGTTCTCTGCTGGGCTGGTGTACTCTGCTGGGCTGGTGTACTCTGCTGGGCTGGTGTACTGAGCTGGGCTGGTGTACTGAGCTGGGCTGGTGTTCTGAGCTGGGCTGGTGTTCTGATCTGGGCTGGTTTATTGTGCTGGGCTGGCGTACTGAGCTGGCCTGGTGTACTCGGCTGTGCTTGTGTACTCTGCTGGTTGGGTGTGCTGGGCTGATGTACTCTGCTGGTGTGCTGCGCTGGGCTGGTGTACTGGGCTGGGCTGGTGTTCTGAGCTGGCCTGGTGTACTCTACTGGCCTGGTGTACTGAGCTGGCCTGGAGTACTCTGCTGGGCTGGTGTACTGAGCTGGGCTGGTGTACGCTGCTGGGTTGCTGTACTGAGCTGGGCTGGTGTACGCTGCTGGGCTGGTGTTCTGAGCTGGTCTGGTGTGCACTGCTGGACTGGTGTAGTGATCTGGGCTGGTGTATTCTACTGGGCTGTTGTACTCTACTGGTCTGATGTACTGAGTTGGGCTTGTGTACTCTGCTGGGCTTGTGTACTCTGTTGGGCTGATGTACTCTGCTGGTGTACTGGGCTGGGCTGGTGTTCTGAGCTGGCCTGGTGTACTCTACTAGACTGGAGTACTCTGCTGGGCTGGTGTAGTCTGCTGGGCTGTTGCCCTCTGCAGGCCTGGTGTACAATGCTGGGCTGATGTTACTGTACTCTGCTGGGCTGGTATACTGAGCTGGGCTGGTGTGCTCTGCTGGGCTGGTGTTCTGAGCTGGCCTGGTGTACTCTGCTGGGCTGGTGTTCTCTGCTGGGCTGGTGTTCTGAGCTGGCCTGGTGTGCTCTGCTGGTCTGGTGTACTGAGCTGGCCTGGTGTACTCTGCTGGTCTGGTGTACTGAGCTGGCCTGGTGTACTCTGCTGGGCTGGTGTACTCTGCTGGTCTGGTGTTCTGAGCTGGGCTGGTGTATTGTGCTGGGCTGGCGTACTGAGCTGGCCTGGTGTACTCGGCTGTGCTGGTGTACTCTGCTGTTCGGGTGTGCTGGGCTGGTGTACTCTGCTGGGCTGGTGTACTCTGCTGGTGTACTGGGCTGTTGTTCTGTGCTGGCCTGGTGTACTGAGCTGGCCTGTTGTACACTACTGGCCTGGAGTACTCTGCTGGGCTGGTGTACGCTGCTGGCCTGGTGTTCTGAGCTGGGCTGGTGTAGTGATCTGTGCTGGTGTATTCTACTGGGCTGTTGTACTCTACTGGTCTGATGTACTCTGCTGGGTTGATGTACTCTGCTGGGCAGATGTACTGAGCTGGGCTGGTGTACGCTGCTGGCCTGGTGTTCTGAGCTGGGCTGGTGTACTCTGCTGGGCTGGTGTACTCTGCTGGGCTGGTGTACTGAGCTGTGCTAGTGTACGCTGTTGGGCTGGTGTACTCTGCTGGGCTGGTGCACTCTGCTGGGCTGGTGTACTCTGCTGGCCTGGCGTACAATGCTGCGCTGATGTTACTGAGCTGGGCTGATGCACTGAGCTGGCCTGCTGTACGCTGCTGGGCTTGTGTACTCTGCTGGGTTGATGTACTCTGCTGGGCAGATGTACTGAGCTGGGCTGGTGTATGCTGCTGGCCTGGTGTTCTGAGCTGGGCTGGTGTACGCTGTTGGCATGGTGTTCTGAGCTGGTCTGGTGTACTCTGCTGGGCTGGTGTACTGAGCTGTGCTGGTGTACGCTGTTGGGCTGGTGCACTCTGCTGGGCTGGTGTACTCTGCTGGCCTGGCGTACAATGCTGGGCTGATGTTACTGAGCTGGGCTGATGCACTGAGCTGGCCTGCTGTACTCTGCTGGGCTGGTGTCCTCTGCTGGTCTGGTGTATTCTGCTGGTCTGGTGTATTCTGCTGGGCTGATGTTCGCTACTGGGCTGGTGTACTGAGCTGGGCTGGTGTACTCTGCTGGTCTGGTATGCTGAGCTGGTGTGCTGGGCTGGTGTACTCTGCTGGTCTGGTATACTGAGCTGAGCTGGTGTGCTGGGCTGGTGTACTGAGCTGAGCTGGTGTACTGAGCTGGGCTGGTGTACTCTGCTGGGCAGATGTACTCTGCTGGGCTGGTATACTGAGCTGGGCTGGTGTGCTCTGCTGGGCTGGTGAGCTGGGCGGGTGTGCTCTGCTGGGCTGGTATACTGAGCTGGGCTGATGTACTCTAGTGGCCTGGTGTACTGAGCGGGGCTGGTGTACTGAGCTGGGCTGGTGTGCTCTGCTGGGCTGGTGTACTCTGCTGGGCTGGTGTGCACTGCTGGACTGGTGTAGTGATCTGGGCTGTTGAACTCTGCTGGGTTGATGTACTGAGCTGGTCTGATGTACTCTGCTTGTCTGGTGTGCTGGGCTGGTGTACTGAGCTGGGCTGGTGTACTCTGCTGGGCTGGTGTACTCTACTGGGCTGGTGTACTCTTCTGGCCTGATGTACTCTGCTGGGCTGGTGTACTTTGCTGGGCTGGTGTACTCTGCTGTTCTAGTGTACTGAGCTGGGCTGGTGTACTGAGCTGGTCTGGTGTACTCTGCTGGTCTGGTGTGCACTGCAGGACTGGTTTAGTGATCTGGGCTGGTGTACTCTGCTAGTCTGGTGTACTTTGCTGGCCTGGTGTACTTTACTGGCCTGGTGTACTCTGCTGGGCTGGTGTACAATGCTGGGCTGATGTTACTGTTCTGGGCTGATGTTACTGTTCTGGGCTGATGTACTGAGCTGGGCTGGTGTACTCTGCTGGTGTACTGAGCTGAGCTGGTGTGCTGAGCTGAGCTGGTGTACTAAGCTGGGCTGGTGTACTCTGCTGGGCTGGTATACTGAGCTGGGCTGGTGTGCTCTGCTGGGCTGGTGTACTGAGCTGGCCTGGTGTACTCTGCTCGGCTGGTGTACTGAGCTGGGCTGGTGTACTGTGCTGGCCTGGTGTTCTGGGCTGGTGTGCTCTGCTGGGCTGGTGTACTGAGCTGGTCTGGTGTGCTGAGCTGAGCTGGTGTACTAAGCTGGGCTGGTGTACTCTGCTGGGCTGGTATACTGAGCTGGGCTGGTGTTCTCTGCTGGGCTGGTGTACTGAGCTGGGCTGGTGTACTGAGCTGGGCTGGTGTACGCCGCCGGGCTGGTGTTCTGAGCTGGGCTGGTGTAGTGATCTGGGCTGGTGTACTCTGCTGGGCTTGTGTACTCTACTGGTCTGTGTACTCTGCTGGGCTGGTGTTCTGAGCTGGGCTGGTGTACTCTGCTGGGCTGGTGTACGTTGTTGGGCTGGTGTACGCTGTTGGGCTGGTGTACTCTGCTGGGCTGGTATACTCTGCTGGGCTGGTGTACGCTGCTGGGCTGGTGCACTCTGCTGGGCTGGTGTACTCTGCTGGGCTGGTGTACAATGCTGGGCTGATGTTACTGAGCTGGGCTGATGCATTGAGCTGGCCTGCTGTACTCTGCTGGGCTGGTGTCTTCTGTTGGTCTGATGTACTCTGCTGGGCTTGTGTACTCTGCTGGGTTGATGTACTCTGCTGGGCAGATGTACTGAGCTGGGCTGGTGTACGCTGCTGGCCTGGTGTTCTGAGCTGGGCTGGTGTACGCTGTTGGCCTGGTGTACTCTACTGGTCTGTGTATTCTGCTGGGCTGATGTACTCTGCTGGGCTGGTGTACGCTGTTGGGCTGGTGTACTCTGCTGGTTGGTGTACTGAGCTGTGCTGGTGTACGCTGTTGGGCTGGTGTACTGAGATGGGCTGATGCACTGAGCTGGCCTGCTGTACTCTGCTGGGCTGGTGTCCTCTGCTGGTCTGGTGTATTCTGGTCTGGTTTATTCTGCTGGGCTGATATTCGCTACTGGGCTGGTGTACACTGCTGGTCTGGTGTACTGAGCTGGTGTACTGAGCTGGTCTGGTGTACTGAGCTGAGCTGGTGTACTCTGCTGGGCAGATGTACTCTGCTGGGCTGGTATAATGAGCTAGGCTGGTGTGCTCTGCTGGGCTGGTGTACTTAGCTGGGCTGGTGTGCTCTGCTGGGCTGGTATACTGAGCTAGGCTGATGTACTCTAGTGGCCTGGTGTACTGAGCGGGGCTGGTGTTCTGAGCTTGGCTGGTGTGCTCTGCTGGACTGGTGTAGTGATCTGGGCTGGTGTATTCTACTGGGCTGTTGTACTCTGCTGCGCTGGTGTACTCTGCTGGGCTTGTGTACTCTGCTGGCCTGGTGTGCACTGCTGGACTGGTGTAGTGATCTGGGCTGTTGTAGTGATCTGGGCTGTTGTAGTGATCTGGGCTGTTGTACTCTGCTGGGCTGATGAACTCTGCTGGGTTGATGTACTGAGCTGGTCTGATGTACTCTGCTTGTCTGGTGTACTCTGCTGGGCTGGTGTACTCTGCTGGGCTGGTGTACTCTTCTGGCCTGATGTACTCTGCTGGGCTGGTGTACTTTGCTGGGCTGGTGTACTCTGCTGTTCTAGTGTACTGAGCTGGGCTGGTGTACTGAGCTGTGCTGGTATACTCTGCTGGTCTGGTGTGCACTGCAGGACTGGTTTAGTGATCTGGGCTGGTGTATTCTACTGGTCTGGTGTACTCTGCTGGTCTGGTGTACTTTGCTGGCCTGGTGTGCTCTGCTGGGCTGGTGTGCTCTGCTGGGCTGGTGTGCTCTGCTGGGCTGGTGTGCTCTGCTGGGCTGGTGTGCTCTGCTGGGCTGGTGTGCTCTGCTGGGCTGGTATACTGAGCTAGGCTGATGTACTCTAGTGGCCTGGTGTACTGAGCGGGGCTGGTGTTCTGAGCTTGGCTGGTGTGCTCTGCTGGACTGGTGTAGTGATCTGGGCTGGTGTATTCTACTGGGCTGTTGTACTCTGCTGCGCTGGTGTACTCTGCTGGGCTTGTGTACTCTGCTGGCCTGGTGTGCACTGCTGGACTGGTGTAGTGATCTGGGCTGTTGTAGTGATCTGGGCTGTTGTACTCTGCTGGGCTGATGAACTCTGCTGGGTTGATGTACTGAGCTGGTCTGATGTACTCTGCTTGTCTGGTGTACTCTGCTGGGCTGGTGTACTCTGCTGGGCTGGTGTACTCTTCTGGCCTGATGTACTCTGCTGGGCTGGTGTACTTTGCTGGGCTGGTGTACTCTGCTGTTCTAGTGTACTGAGCTGGGCTGGTGTACTGAGCTGTGCTGGTATACTCTGCTGGTCTGGTGTGCACTGCAGGACTGGTTTAGTGATCTGGGCTGGTGTATTCTACTGGTCTGGTGTACTCTGCTGGTCTGGTGTACTTTGCTGGCCTGGTGTGCTCTGCTGGGCTGGTGTGCTCTGCTGGGCTGGTGTGCTCTGCGGATCTGGTGAACTGAGCTGGGCTGCTGCACTCTGCTGGGCTGCTGCACTCTGCTGGGCTGGTGTACTCTGCTGGGCTGGTGTACTGAGCTGGTCTGCTGTACTGAGCTGGCCTGGTGTTCTGAGCTGGGATGGTGTGCTCTGCTGGGCTGGTGTACTGAGCTGGTCTGGTGTATTCTGCTGGGCTGGTGTACTCTGCTGGGCTGGTGTACTCTGCTGGGCTGGTGTCTTCTGTTGGTCTGATGTACTCTGCTGGGCTTGTGTACTCTGCTGGGTTGATGTACTCTGCTGGGCAGATGTACTGAGCTGGGCTGGTGTACGCTGTTGGCCTGGTGTACTGAGATGGGCTGATGCACTGAGCTGGCCTGCTGTACTCTGCTGGGCTGGTGTATTCTGCTGGTCTGGTGTATTCTGGTCTGGTTTATTCTGCTGGGCTGATATTCGCTACTGGGCTGGTGTGCTGGGCTGGTGTACTCTGCTGGGCTGGTATAATGAGCTAGGCTGTGTGCTCTGCTGGGCTGGTGTGCTCTGCTGGGCTGGTATACTGAGCTAGGCTGATGTACTCTAGTGGCCTGGCGTACTGAGCTGGCCTGGTGTACTCGGCTGTGCTGGTGTACTATGCTGGTCGGGTGTGCTGGGCAGGTGTACTCTGCTGGTGTGCTGGGCTGTGCTGGTGTGCTGGGCTGTGCTGGTGTGCTGGGCTGGGCTGGTGTACTGGGCTGGGCTGGTGTTCTGAGCTGGTCTGGTGTACACTACTGGCCTGGAGTACGCTGCTGTACTGAGCTGGGCTGGTGTACTCTGCTGGTCTGGTGTACTCTGCTGGGCTGGAGTTCTGAGCTGGGCTGGTGTACTCTGCTGGGCTGGTGTACTCTGCTGGGCTGGTGTACTCTGCTGGGCTGGTGTACTCTGCTGGGCTGGTGTTCTGAGCTGGGCTGGTGTACTCTGCTGGGCTGGTGTACTCCGCTGGGCTGGTGTAGTGATCTGGGCTGGTGTATTCTACTGGGCTGTTGTACTCTACTGGTCTGATGTACTGAGTTGGGCTTGTGTACTCTGCTGGGCTTGTGTACTCTGCTGGTCTGGTGTACTGAGCTGGTCTGATGGACGCTGCTGGGCTGGTGTACTGAGCTGGGCAGATGGACGCTGCTGGGCTGGTGTACTCTGCTGGGCAGATGTACTGAGCTGGGCTGGTGTACTCTGCTGGGCAGATGTACTCTGCTGGGCTGGTATACTTGGCTGGTGTGCACTGCTGGGCTGGTAAACTGAGCTGGGCTGGTGTGCTCTGCTGGGCTGGTGTTCTGAGATGGTCTGCTGTACTGAGCTGGGATGGTGTTCTCTGCTGGGCTGGTGTACTCTGCTGGGCTGGTGTACTCTGCTGGGCTGGTGTTCTGAGCTGGGCTGGTGTACTCTGCTGGGCTGGTGTTCTGAGCTGGGCTGGTGTACTCTGCTGGGCTGGTGTTCTGAGCTGGGCTGGTGTAGTGAGCTGGGCTGGTGTATTCTATTGGGCTGTTGTACTCTACTGGTCTGATGTACTGAGTTGGGCTTGTGTACTCTGCTGGGCTTGTGTTCTCTGCTGGTCTGGTGTACTGAGCTGGTCTGATGGATGCTGCTGGGCTGGTGTACTCTGCTGGGCAGATGTACTCTGCTGGGCTGGTATACTGGGCTGGTGTGCACTGCTGGGCTGGTGTGCACTGCTGGGCTGGTATACTGAGCTGGGCTGGTGTTCTCTGCTGGGCTGGTGTGCTGGGCTGGTGTACTCTGCTGGGCTGGTGTACTCTGCTGGGCTGGTGTACTCTGCTGGGCTGGTGTACTGAGCTGGTCTGATGGACGCTGCTGGGCTGGTGTACTCTGCTGGGCAGATGTACTCTGCTGGGCTGGTGTGCACTGCTGGGCTGGTATACTGAGCTGGGCTGGTGTGCTCTGCTGGGCTTGTGTTCTGAGCTGGTCTGCTGTACTGAGCTGGGCTGGTGTTCTCTGCTGGGCTGGTGTTCTCTGCTGGGCTGGTGTACTGAGCTGGGCTGGTGTACTGAGCTGGGCTGGTGTACTCTGCTGGTCTGTTTACTCTGCTGGGCTGGTGTACTCTGCTGGGCTGGTGTACTCTGCTAGGCTGGTGTACTCTGCTGGGCTGGTGTTCTGAGCTGGGCTGGTGTACTCTGCTGGGCTGGTGTACTCCGCTGGGCTGGTGTTCTGAGCTGGGCTGGTGTTCTGAGCTGGGCTGGTGTTCTGAGCTGGGCTGGTGTTCTGAGCTGGGCTGGTGTTCTGAGCTGGGCTGGTGTACTCCGCTGGGCTGGTGTTCTGAGCTGGGCTGGTGTAGTGAGCTGGGCTGGTGTACTCTGCTGGGCTGGTGTACTCCGCTGGGCTGGTGTAGTGAGCAGGGCTGGTGTATTCTACTGGGCTGTTGTACTCTACTGGTCTGATGTACTGAGTTGGGCTTGTGTACTCTGCTGGTCTGGTGTACTGAGCTGGTCTGATGGACGCTGCTGGACTGGTGTACTCTGCTGGGCAGATGTACTGAGCTGGGCTGGTATACTCTGCTGGGCAGATGTACTCTGCTGGGCTGGTATACTGGGCTGGTGTGCACTGCTGGGCTGGTATACTGAGCTGGGCTGGTGTTCTCTGCTGGGCTGGTGAGCTGGGCTGGTTTACTCTGCTGGGCTGGTATACTCTGCTGGGCTGGTGTGCTGGGCTGGTGTTCTCTGCTGGGCTGGTGTTCTCTGCTGGGCTGGTGTACTCTGCTGGGCTGGTGTACTCTGCTGGGCTGGTGTACTGAGCTGGGCTGGTGTACTGAGCTGGGCTGGTGTACTGAGCTGGGCTGGTGTTCTGAGCTGGGCTGGTGTTCTGATCTGGGCTGGTTTATTGTGCTGGGCTGGCGTACTGAGCTGGCCTGGTGTACTCGGCTGTGCTTGTGTACTCTGCTGGTTGGGTGTGCTGGGCTGATGTACTCTGCTGGTGTGCTGCGCTGGGCTGGTGTACTGGGCTGGGCTGGTGTTCTGAGCTGGCCTGGTGTACTCTACTGGCCTGGTGTACTGAGCTGGCCTGGAGTACTCTGCTGGGCTGGTGTACTGAGCTGGGCTGGTGTACGCTGCTGGGTTGCTGTACTGAGCTGGGCTGGTGTACGCTGCTGGGCTGGTGTTCTGAGCTGGTCTGGTGTGCACTGCTGGACTGGTGTAGTGATCTGGGCTGGTGTATTCTACTGGGCTGTTGTACTCTACTGGTCTGATGTACTGAGTTGGGCTTGTGTACTCTGCTGGGCTTGTGTACTCTGTTGGGCTGATGTACTCTGCTGGTGTACTGGGCTGGGCTGGTGTTCTGAGCTGGCCTGGTGTACTCTACTAGACTGGAGTACTCTGCTGGGCTGGTGTAGTCTGCTGGGCTGTTGCCCTCTGCAGGCCTGGTGTACAATGCTGGGCTGATGTTACTGTACTCTGCTGGGCTGGTATACTGAGCTGGGCTGGTGTGCTCTGCTGGGCTGGTGTTCTGAGCTGGCCTGGTGTACTCTGCTGGGCTGGTGTTCTCTGCTGGGCTGGTGTTCTGAGCTGGCCTGGTGTGCTCTGCTGGTCTGGTGTACTGAGCTGGCCTGGTGTACTCTGCTGGTCTGGTGTACTGAGCTGGCCTGGTGTACTCTGCTGGGCTGGTGTACTCTGCTGGTCTGGTGTTCTGAGCTGGGCTGGTGTATTGTGCTGGGCTGGCGTACTGAGCTGGCCTGGTGTACTCGGCTGTGCTGGTGTACTCTGCTGTTCGGGTGTGCTGGGCTGGTGTACTCTGCTGGGCTGGTGTACTCTGCTGGTGTACTGGGCTGTTGTTCTGTGCTGGCCTGGTGTACTGAGCTGGCCTGTTGTACACTACTGGCCTGGAGTACTCTGCTGGGCTGGTGTACGCTGCTGGCCTGGTGTTCTGAGATGGCCTGGTGTTCTGAGCTGGGCTGGTGTAGTGATCTGTGCTGGTGTATTCTACTGGGCTGTTGTACTCTACTGGTCTGATGTACTCTGCTGGGTTGATGTACTCTGCTGGGCAGATGTACTGAGCTGGGCTGGTGTACGCTGCTGCCCTGGTGTTCTGAGCTGGGCTGGTGTACTCTGCTGGGCTGGTGTACTGAGCTGTGCTAGTGTACGCTGTTGGGCTGGTGTACTCTGCTGGGCTGGTGCACTCTGCTGGGCTGGTGTACTCTGCTGGCCTGGCGTACAATGCTGCGCTGATGTTACTGAGCTGGGCTGATGCACTGAGCTGGCCTGCTGTACGCTGCTGGGCTTGTGTACTCTGCTGGGTTGATGTACTCTGCTGGGCAGATGTACTGAGCTGGGCTGGTGTATGCTGCTGGCCTGGTGTTCTGAGCTGGGCTGGTGTACGCTGTTGGCATGGTGTTCTGAGCTGGTCTGGTGTACTCTGCTGGGCTGGTGTACTGAGCTGTGCTGGTGTACGCTGTTGGGCTGGTGCACTCTGCTGGGCTGGTGTACTCTGCTGGCCTGGCGTACAATGCTGGGCTGATGTTACTGAGCTGGGCTGATGCACTGAGCTGGCCTGCTGTACTCTGCTGGGCTGGTGTCCTCTGCTGGTCTGGTGTATTCTGCTGGTCTGGTGTATTCTGCTGGGCTGATGTTCGCTACTGGGCTGGTGTACTGAGCTGGGCTGGTGTACTCTGCTGGTCTGGTATGCTGAGCTGGTGTGCTGGGCTGGTGTACTCTGCTGGTCTGGTATACTGAGCTGAGCTGGTGTGCTGGGCTGGTGTACTGAGCTGAGCTGGTGTACTGAGCTGGGCTGGTGTACTCTGCTGGGCAGATGTACTCTGCTGGGCTGGTATACTGAGCTGGGCTGGTGTGCTCTGCTGGGCTGGTGAGCTGGGCGGGTGTGCTCTGCTGGGCTGGTATACTGAGCTGGGCTGATGTACTCTAGTGGCCTGGTGTACTGAGCGGGGCTGGTGTACTGAGCTGGGCTGGTGTGCTCTGCTGGGCTGGTGTACTCTGCTGGGCTGGTGTGCACTGCTGGACTGGTGTAGTGATCTGGGCTGTTGAACTCTGCTGGGTTGATGTACTGAGCTGGTCTGATGTACTCTGCTTGTCTGGTGTGCTGGGCTGGTGTACTGAGCTGGGCTGGTGTACTCTGCTGGGCTGGTGTACTCTACTGGGCTGGTGTACTCTTCTGGCCTGATGTACTCTGCTGGGCTGGTGTACTTTGCTGGGCTGGTGTACTCTGCTGTTCTAGTGTACTGAGCTGGGCTGGTGTACTGAGCTGGTCTGGTGTACTCTGCTGGTCTGGTGTGCACTGCAGGACTGGTTTAGTGATCTGGGCTGGTGTACTCTGCTAGTCTGGTGTACTTTGCTGGCCTGGTGTACTTTACTGGCCTGGTGTACTCTGCTGGGCTGGTGTACAATGCTGGGCTGATGTTACTGTTCTGGGCTGATGTTACTGTTCTGGGCTGATGTACTGAGCTGGGCTGGTGTACTCTGCTGGTGTACTGAGCTGAGCTGGTGTGCTGAGCTGAGCTGGTGTACTAAGCTGGGCTGGTGTACTCTGCTGGGCTGGTATACTGAGCTGGGCTGGTGTGCTCTGCTGGGCTGGTGTACTGAGCTGGCCTGGTGTACTCTGCTCGGCTGGTGTACTGAGCTGGGCTGGTGTACTGTGCTGGCCTGGTGTTCTGGGCTGGTGTGCTCTGCTGGGCTGGTGTACTGAGCTGGTCTGGTGTGCTGAGCTGAGCTGGTGTACTAAGCTGGGCTGGTGTACTCTGCTGGGCTGGTATACTGAGCTGGGCTGGTGTTCTCTGCTGGGCTGGTGTACTGAGCTGGGCTGGTGTACTGAGCTGGGCTGGTGTACGCCGCCGGGCTGGTGTTCTGAGCTGGGCTGGTGTAGTGATCTGGGCTGGTGTACTCTGCTGGGCTTGTGTACTCTACTGGTCTGTGTACTCTGCTGGGCTGGTGTTCTGAGCTGGGCTGGTGTACTCTGCTGGGCTGGTGTACGTTGTTGGGCTGGTGTACGCTGTTGGGCTGGTGTACTCTGCTGGGCTGGTATACTCTGCTGGGCTGGTGTACTGAGCTGTGCTGGTGTACGCTGCTGGGCTGGTGCACTCTGCTGGGCTGGTGTACTCTGCTGGGCTGGTGTACAATGCTGGGCTGATGTTACTGAGCTGGGCTGATGCATTGAGCTGGCCTGCTGTACTCTGCTGGGCTGGTGTCTTCTGTTGGTCTGATGTACTCTGCTGGGCTTGTGTACTCTGCTGGGTTGATGTACTCTGCTGGGCAGATGTACTGAGCTGGGCTGGTGTACGCTGCTGGCCTGGTGTTCTGAGCTGGGCTGGTGTACGCTGTTGGCCTGGTGTACTCTACTGGTCTGTGTATTCTGCTGGGCTGATGTACTCTGCTGGGCTGGTGTACGCTGTTGGGCTGGTGTACTCTGCTGGTTGGTGTACTGAGCTGTGCTGGTGTACGCTGTTGGGCTGGTGTACTGAGATGGGCTGATGCACTGAGCTGGCCTGCTGTACTCTGCTGGGCTGGTGTCCTCTGCTGGTCTGGTGTATTCTGGTCTGGTTTATTCTGCTGGGCTGATATTCGCTACTGGGCTGGTGTACACTGCTGGTCTGGTGTACTGAGCTGGTGTACTGAGCTGGTCTGGTGTACTGAGCTGAGCTGGTGTACTCTGCTGGGCAGATGTACTCTGCTGAGCTGGTGTACTAAGCTGGGCTGGTGTACTCTGCTGGGCTGGTATACTGAGCTGGGCTGGTGTGCTCTGCTGGGCTGGTGTACTGAGCTGGCCTGGTGTACTCTGCTCGGCTGGTGTACTGAGCTG
Source organism: Squalus acanthias (assembly GCA_030390025.1). Lineage (NCBI taxonomy): Eukaryota > Metazoa > Chordata > Chondrichthyes > Squaliformes > Squalidae > Squalus > Squalus acanthias. The sequence continues at coordinate 72,815,522 of CM059434.1, read as the reverse complement.
GCCTGGCTTACTCTGCTGGGCTGGTGTTCTCTGCTGGACTGGTGTACTGTGCTGGCCTGGTGTTCTGAGCTGGGCTGGTGTGCTCTGCTGGGCTGGTGTACTGAGCTGGTCTGGTGTGCTGAGCTGAGCTGGTGTACTAAGCTGGGCTGGTGTACTCTGCTGGGCTGGTATACTGAGCTGGGCTGGTGTACTGAGCTGGGCTGGTGTACTGAGCTGGCCTGGCTTACTCTGCTGGGCTGGTGTTCTCTGCTGGCCTGGTGTTCTGAGCTGGGCTGGTGTGCTCTGCTGGGCTGGTGTGCTCTGCTGGGCTGGTGTACTCTGCTGGTCTGGTGTTCTGAGCTGGCCTGGTGTACTCTGCTGGCCTGGTGTACTCTGCTGGGCTGGTGTACTCTGCTGGGCTGGTGTATTGTGCTGGGCTGGCATACTGAGCTGGCCTGGTGTACTCGGCTGTGCTGGTGTACTCTGCTGGTCGGGTGTGCTGGGCTGGTGTACTCTGCTGGGCTGATGTACTCTGCTGGTGTACTGGGCTGGTGTTCTGAGCTGGCCTGGTGTACTGAGCTGGCCTGGTGTACACTACTGGCCTGGAGTACTCTGCTGGGCTGGTGTACTCTGCTGGGCTTGTGTACTCTACTGGTCTGTGTACTCTGCTGGGCTGGTGTTCTGAGCTGGGCTGGTGTACTCTGCTGGGCTGGTGTACGTTGTTGGGCTGGTGTACGCTGTTGGGCTGGTGTACTCTGCTGGGCTGGTATACTCTGCTGGGCTGGTGTACTGAGCTGTGCTGGTGTACGCTGCTGGGCTGGTGCACTCTGCTGGGCTGGTGTACTCTGCTGGGCTGGTGTACAATGCTGGGCTGATGTTACTGAGCTGGGCTGATGCATTGAGCTGGCCTGCTGTACTCTGCTGGGCTGGTGTCTTCTGTTGGTCTGATGTACTCTGCTGGGCTTGTGTACTCTGCTGGGTTGATGTACTCTGCTGGGCAGATGTACTGAGCTGGGCTGGTGTACGCTGCTGGCCTGGTGTTCTGAGCTGGGCTGGTGTACGCTGTTGGCCTGGTGTACTCTACTGGTCTGTGTATTCTGCTGGGCTGATGTACTCTGCTGGTCTGGTGTACTCTGCTGGGCTGGTGTACGCTGTTGGGCTGGTGTACTCTGCTGGTTGGTGTACTGAGCTGTGCTGGTGTACGCTGTTGGGCTGGTGTACTGAGATGGGCTGATGCACTGAGCTGGCCTGCTGTACTCTGCTGGGCTGGTGTCCTCTGCTGGTCTGGTGTATTCTGGTCTGGTTTATTCTGCTGGGCTGATATTCGCTACTGGGCTGGTGTACACTGCTGGTCTGGTGTACTGAGCTGGTGTACTGAGCTGGTCTGGTGTACTGAGCTGAGCTGGTGTACTCTGCTGGGCAGATGTACTCTGCTGGGCTGGTATAATGAGCTAGGCTGGTGTGCTCTGCTGGGCTGGTGTACTTAGCTGGGCTGGTGTGCTCTGCTGGGCTGGTATACTGAGCTAGGCTGATGTACTCTAGTGGCCTGGTGTACTGAGCGGGGCTGGTGTTCTGAGCTTGGCTGGTGTGCTCTGCTGGACTGGTGTAGTGATCTGGGCTGGTGTATTCTACTGGGCTGTTGTACTCTGCTGCGCTGGTGTACTCTGCTGGGCTTGTGTACTCTGCTGGCCTGGTGTGCACTGCTGGACTGGTGTAGTGATCTGGGCTGTTGTAGTGATCTGGGCTGTTGTACTCTGCTGGGCTGATGAACTCTGCTGGGTTGATGTACTCTGCTTGTCTGGTGTAATCTGCTGGGCTGGTGTACTCTGCTGGGCTGGTGTACTCTTCTGGCCTGATGTACTCTGCTGGGCTGGTGTCTTCTGTTGGTCTGATGTACTCTGCTGGGCTTGTGTACTCTGCTGGGTTGATGTACTCTGCTGGGCAGAGGTACTGAGCTGGGCTGGTGTACGCTGCTGGCCTGGTGTTCTGAGCTGGGCTGGTGTACGCTGTTGGCCTGGTGTACTCTACTGGTCTGTGTATTCTGCTGGGCTGATGTACTCTGCTGGGCTGGTGTACGCTGTTGGGCTGGTGTACTCTGCTGGTTGGTGTACTGAGCTGTGCTGGTGTACGCTGTTGGGCTGGTGTACTGAGATGGGCTGATGCACTGAGCTGGCCTGCTGTACTCTGCTGGGCTGGTGTCCTCTGCTGGTCTGGTGTATTCTGGTCTGGTTTATTCTGCTGGGCTGATATTCGCTACTGGGCTGGTGTACACTGCTGGTCTGGTGTACTGAGCTGGTGTACTGAGCTGGTCTGGTGTACTGAGCTGAGCTGGTGTACTCTGCTGGGCAGATGTACTCTGCTGAGCTGGTGTACTAAGCTGGGCTGGTGTACTCTGCTGGGCTGGTATACTGAGCTGGGCTGGTGTGCTCTGCTGGGCTGGTGTACTGAGCTGGCCTGGTGTACTCTGCTCGGCTGGTGTACTGAGCTGGCCTGGCTTACTCTGCTGGGCTGGTGTTCTCTGCTGGACTGGTGTACTGTGCTGGCCTGGTGTTCTGAGCTGGGCTGGTGTGCTCTGCTGGGCTGGTGTACTGAGCTGGTCTGGTGTGCTGAGCTGAGCTGGTGTACTAAGCTGGGCTGGTGTACTCTGCTGGGCTGGTGTACTGAGCTGGGCTGGTGTACTGAGCTGGGCTGGTGTACTGAGCTGGCCTGGCTTACTCTGCTGGGCTGGTGTTCTCTGCTGGCCTGGTGTTCTGAGCTGGGCTGGTGTGCTCTGCTGGGCTGGTGTGCTCTGCTGGGCTGGTGTACTCTGCTGGTCTGGTGTTCTGAGCTGGCCTGGTGTACTCTGCTGGCCTGGTGTACTCTGCTGGGCTGGTGTACTCTGCTGGGCTGGTGTATTGTGCTGGGCTGGCATACTGAGCTGGCCTGGTGTACTCGGCTGTGCTGGTGTACTCTGCTGGTCGGGTGTGCTGGGCTGGTGTACTCTGCTGGGCTGATGTACTCTGCTGGTGTACTGGGCTGGTGTTCTGAGCTGGCCTGGTGTACTGAGCTGGCCTGGTGTACACTACTGGCCTGGAGTACTCTGCTGGGCTGGTGTACTCTGCTGGGCTTGTGTACTCTACTGGTCTGTGTACTCTGCTGGGCTGGTGTTCTGAGCTGGGCTGGTGTACTCTGCTGGGCTGGTGTACGTTGTTGGGCTGGTGTACGCTGTTGGGCTGGTGTACTCTGCTGGGCTGGTATACTCTGCTGGGCTGGTGTACTGAGCTGTGCTGGTGTACGCTGCTGGGCTGGTGCACTCTGCTGGGCTGGTGTACTCTGCTGGGCTGGTGTACAATGCTGGGCTGATGTTACTGAGCTGGGCTGATGCATTGAGCTGGCCTGCTGTACTCTGCTGGGCTGGTGTCTTCTGTTGGTCTGATGTACTCTGCTGGGCTTGTGTACTCTGCTGGGTTGATGTACTCTGCTGGGCAGATGTACTGAGCTGGGCTGGTGTACGCTGCTGGCCTCGTGTTCTGAGCTGGGCTGGTGTACGCTGTTGGCCTGGTGTACTCTACTGGTCTGTGTATTCTGCTGGGCTGATGTACTCTGCTGGTCTGGTGTACTCTGCTGGGCTGGTGTACGCTGTTGGGCTGGTGTACTCTGCTGGTTGGTGTACTGAGCTGTGCTGGTGTACGCTGTTGGGCTGGTGTACTGAGATGGGCTGATGCACTGAGCTGGCCTGCTGTACTCTGCTGGGCTGGTGTCCTCTGCTGGTCTGGTGTATTCTGGTCTGGTTTATTCTGCTGGGCTGATATTCGCTACTGGGCTGGTGTACACTGCTGGTCTGGTGTACTGAGCTGGTGTACTGAGCTGGTCTGGTGTACTGAGCTGAGCTGGTGTACTCTGCTGGGCAGATGTACTCTGCTGGGCTGGTATAATGAGCTAGGCTGGTGTGCTCTGCTGGGCTGGTGTACTTAGCTGGGCTGGTGTGCTCTGCTGGGCTGGTATACTGAGCTAGGCTGATGTACTCTAGTGGCCTGGTGTACTGAGCGGGGCTGGTGTTCTGAGCTTGGCTGGTGTGCTCTGCTGGACTGGTGTAGTGATCTGGGCTGGTGTATTCTACTGGGCTGTTGTACTCTGCTGCGCTGGTGTACTCTGCTGGGCTTGTGTACTCTGCTGGCCTGGTGTGCACTGCTGGACTGGTGTAGTGATCTGGGCTGTTGTAGTGATCTGGGCTGTTGTACTCTGCTGGGCTGATGAACTCTGCTGGGTTGATGTACTCTGCTTGTCTGGTGTAATCTGCTGGGCTGGTGTACTCTGCTGGGCTGGTGTACTCTTCTGGCCTGATGTACTCTGCTGGGCTGGTGTACTTTGCTGGGCTGGTGTACTCTGCTGGGCTGGTGTATTCTGCTGTTCTAGTGTACTGAGCTGGGCTGGTGTACTGAGCTGTGCTGGTATACTCTGCTGGTCTGGTGTGCACTGCAGGACTGGTTTAGTGATCTGGGCTGGTGTATTCTACTGGTCTGGTGTAGTCTGCTGGCCTGGTGTAGTCTGCTGGGCTGGTGTGCTCTGCTGGGCTGGTGTGCTCTGCTGGGCTGGTGTGCTCTGCTGGGCTGGTGTGCTCTGCTGGGCTGGTGTGCTCTGCGGATCTGGTGAACTGAGCTGGGCTGCTGCACTCTGCTGGGCTGCTGCACTCTGCTGGGCTGGTGTACTCTGCTGGGCTGGTGTACTGAGCTGGTCTGCTGTACTGAGCTGGCCTGGTGTTCTGAGCTGGAATGGTGTGCTCTGCTGGGCTGGTGTACTGAGCTGGTCTGGTGTATTCTGCTGGGCTGGTGTACTCTGCTGGGCTGGTGTCTTCTGTTGGTCTGATGTACTCTGCTGGGCTTGTGTACTCTGCTGGGTTGATGTACTCTGCTGGGTAGATGTACTGAGCTGGGCTGGTGTACGCTGTTGGCCTGGTGTACTGAGATGGGCTGATGCACTGAGCTGGCCTGCTGTACTCTGCTGGGCTGGTGTATTCTGCTGGTCTGGTGTATTCTGGTCTGGTTTATTCTGCTGGGCTGATATTCGCTACTGGGCTGGTGTACTGAGCTGGGCTGGTGTACTCTGCTGGGCAGATGTACTCTGCTGGGCTGGTATAATGAGCTAGGCTGGTGTGCTCTGCTGGGCTGGTGTACTGAGCTGGGCTGGTGTGCTCTGCTGGGCTGGTATACTGAGCTAGGCTGATGTACTTTAGTGGCCTGGTGTACTGAGCGGGGCTGGTGTTCTGAGCTTGGCTGGTGTGCTCTGCTGGACTGGTGTAGTGATCTGGGCTGGTGTATTCTACTGGGCTGTTGTACTCTGCTGGGCTTGTGTACTCTGCTGGGCTGGTGTACTCTGCTGGCCTGGTGTGCACTGCTGGACTGGTGTAGTGATCTGGTCTGTTGTACTCTGCTGGGCTGATGAACTCTGCTGGGTTGATGTACTGAGCTGGTCTGATGTACTCTGCTTGTCTGGTGTGCTGGGCTGGTGTACTCTGCTGGGCTGATGTACTCTGCTTGTCTGGTGTACTCTTCTGGCCTGATGTACTCTGCTGGGCTGGTGTACTTTGCTGGGCTGGTGTACTCTGCTGTTCTAGTGTACTGAGCTGGTCTGGTGTACTGAGCTGTGCTGGTATACTCTGCTGGTCTGGTGTGCACTGCAGGACTGGTTTAGTGATCTGGGCTGGTGTACTCTGCTGGTCTGGTGTACTCTGCTGGCCTGGTGTACTCTGCTGGGCTGGTGTGCTCTGCTGGGCTGGTGTGCTCTGCTGGGCTGGTGTGCTCTGCTGGGCTGGTGTGCTCTGCTGGGCTGGTGTGCTCTGCTGGGCTGGTGTACTCTACTGGGCTGGTGTACTCTGCGGATCTGGTGAACTGAGCTGGCCTGGTGTACTCGGCTGGGCTGGTGTACTGTGCTGGGCTGATGTTACTGAGCTGGTCTGGTGTACTCTGCTGGGCTGGTGTACTCTGCTGGGCTGGTGTACTGTGCTGGGCTGATGTTACTGAGCTGGTCTGGTGTACTCTGCTGGGCTGCTATACTCTGCTGGGCTGGTGTACTCTGCTGGGCGGTTGCACTCTGCTGGGCTGCTGCACTCTGCTGGGCTGCTGCACTCTGCTGTGCTGGTGTACTCTGCTGGGCTGGTGTACTGAGCTGGTCTGCTGTACTGAGCTGGCCTGGTGTTCTGAGCTGGGCTGGTGTGCTCTGCTGGGCTGGTGTACTGAGCTGGTCTGGTGTATTCTGCTGGGCTGGTGTATTCTGCTGGGCTGGTGTACTCTGCTGGGCTGGTGCACTCTGCTGGGCTGCTGCACTCTGCTGGGCTGCTGCACTCTGCTGGGCTGGTGTTCTGAGCTGGGCTGGTGTACTGAGCTGGTCTGCTGTACTGAGCTGGTCTGCTGTACTGAGCTGGCCTGGTGTTCTCTGCTGGGCTGGTGTACTGTGCTGGCCTGGTGTTCTGAGCTGGGCTGGTGTGCTCTTCTGGCCTGATGTACTCTGCTGGGCTGATATTCGCTACTGGGCTGGTGTACACTGCTGGTCTGGTGTACTGAGCTGGTGTACTGAGCTGAGCTGGTGTACTCTGCTGGGCAGATGTACTCTGCTGGGCTGGTATACTGAGCTAGGCTGATGTACTCTAGTGGCCTGGTGTACTGAGCGGGGCTGGTGTTCTGAGCTTGGCTGGTGTGCTCTGCTGGACTGGTGTAGTGATCTGGGCTGGTGTATTCTACTGGGCTGTTGTACTCTGCTGCGCTGGTGTACTCTGCTGGGCTTGTGTACTCTGCTGGCCTGGTGTGCACTGCTGGACTGGTGTAGTGATCTGGGCTGTTGTAGTGATCTGGGCTGTTGTACTCTGCTGGGCTGATGAACTCTGCTGGGTTGATGTACTGAGCTGGTCTGATGTACTCTGCTTGTCTGGTGTACTCTGCTGGGCTGGTGTACTCTTCTGGCCTGATGTACTCTGCTGGGCTGGTGTACTTTGCTGGGCTGGTTTACTCTGCTGTTCTAGTGTACTGAGCTGGGCTGGTGTACTGAGCTGTGCTGGTATACTCTGCTGGTCTGGTGTGCACTGCAGGACTGGTTTAGTGATCTGGGCTGGTGTATTCTACTGGTCTGGTGTAGTCTGCTGGGCTGGTGTGTTCTGCTGGGCTGGTGTGCTCTGCTGGGCTGGTGAGCTCTGCTGGGCTGGTGTACTCTGCGGATCTGGTGAACTGAGCTGGGCTGCTGCACTCTGCTGGGCTGCTGCACTCTGCTGGGCTGGTGTACTGAGCTGGTCTGCTGTACTGAGCTGGCCTGGTGTTCTGAGCTGGGATGGTGTGCTCTGCTGGGCTGGTGTACTGAGCTGGTCTGGTGTATTCTGCTGGGCTGGTGTACTCTGCTGGGCTGGTGTCTTCTGTTGGTCTGATGTACTCTGCTGGGCTTGTGTACTCTGCTGGGTTGATGTACTCTGCTGGGCAGATGTACTGAGCTGGGCTGGTGTACGCTGCTGGCCTGGTGTTCTGAGCTGGGCTGGTGTACGCTGTTGGCCTGGTGTACTGAGATGGGCTGATGCACTGAGCTGGCCTGCTGTACTCTGCTGGGCTGGTGTATTCTGCTGGTCTGGTGTATTCTGGCCTGGTTTATTCTGCTGGGCTGATATTCGCTACTGGGCTGGTGTACTGAGCTGAGCTGGTGTACTGAGCTGGGCTGGTGTACTCTGCTGGGCAGATGTACTCTGCTGGGCTGGTATAATAAGCTAGGCTGGTGTGCTCTGCTGGGCTGGTGTACTGAGCTGGGCTGGTGTGCTCTGCTGGGCTGGTATACTGAGCTAGGCTGATGTACTCTAGTGGCCTGGTGTACTGAGCGGGGCTGGTGTTCTGAGCTTGGCTGGTGTGCTCTGCTGGACTGGTGTAGTGATCTGGGCTGGTGTATTCTACTGGGCTGTTGTACTCTGCTGGGCTTGTGTACTCTGCTGGGCTGGTGTACTCTGCTGGCCTGGTGTGCACTGCTGGACTGGTGTAGTGATCTGGTCTGTTGTACTCTGCTGGGCTGATGAACTCTGCTGGGTTGATGTACTGAGCTGGTCTGATGTACTCTGCTTGTCTGGTGTGCTGGGCTGGTGTACTCTGCTGGGCTGATGTACTCTGCTTGTCTGGTGTACTCTTCTGGCCTGATGTACTCTGCTGGGCTGGTGTACTTTGCTGGGCTGGTGTACTCTGCTGTTCTAGTGTACTGAGCTGGACTGGTGTACTGAGCTGTGCTGGTATACTCTGCTGGTCTGGTGTGCACTGCAGGACTGGTTTAGTGATCTGGGCTGGTGTGCTCTGCTGGGCTGGTGTGCTCTGCTGGGCTGGTGTGCTCTGCTGGGCTGGTGTGCTCTGCTGGGCTGGTGTGCTCTGCTGGGCTGGTGTGCTCTGCTGGGCTGGTGTACTCTGCTGGGCTGTTATACTCTACTGGGCTGGTGTACTCTGCGGATCTGGTGAACTGAGCTGGCCTGGTGTACTCGGCTGGGCTGGTGTACTCGGCTGGGCTGGTGTACTGTGCTGGGCTGATGTTACTGAGCTGGTCTGGTGTACTCTGCTGGGCTGGTGTACTCTGCTGGGCTGGTGTACTGTGCTGGGCTGATGTTACTGAGCTGGTCTGGTGTACTCTGCTGGGCTGCTATACTCTGCTGGGCTGGTGTACTCTGCTGGGCTGGTGTACTCTGCTGGGCGGTTGCACTCTGCTGGGCTGATGCACTCTGCTGGGCTGCTGCACTCTGCTGGGCTGGTGTACTCTGCTGGGCTGGTGTACTGAGCTGGTCTGCTGTACTGAGCTGGCCTGGTGTTCTGAGCTGGGCTGGTGTGCTCTGCTGGGCTGGTGTACTGAGCTGGTCTGGTGTACTCTGCTGGTCTGGTGTACTCTGCTGGGCTGGTGTACTCTGCTGGGCTGGTGTACTCTGCTGGGCTGCTGCACTCTGCTGGGCTGCTGCACTCTGCTGGGCTGGTGTTCTGAGCTGGGCTGGTGTACTGAGCTGGTCTGGTGTTCTCTGCTGGGCTGGTGTACTGTGCTGGCCTGGTGTTCTGAGCTGGGCTGGTGTGCTCTGCTGGTCTGGTGTACTGAGCTGGTCTGGTGTACTCTGCTGTTCTGGTGTTCTGAGTTGGGCTGGTGTTCTGAGCTGGGCTGGTGTATTGTGCTGGGCTGGCATACTGAGCTGGCCTGTTGTACTCGGCTGTGCTGGTGTACTCTGCTGGTCGGGTGTGCTGGGCTGGTGTACTGTGCTGGGCTGATGTTACTGAGCTGGTCTGGTGTACTCTACTGGGCTGGTGTACTCTGCTGGGCTGCTATACTCTGCTGGCCTGGTGTACTCTGCTGGGCTGGTGTACTCTGCTGGGCTGATGCACTCTGCTGGGCTGATGCACTCTGCTGGGCTGATGCACTCTGCTGGGCTGATGCACTCTGCTGGGCTGATGCACTCTGCTGGGCTGATGCACTCTGCTGGGCTGGTGTACTCTGCTGGGCTGGTGTACTGAGCTGGTCTGCTGTACTGAGCTGGCCTGGTGTTCTGAGCTGGGCTGGTGTACTCTGCTGGGCTGGTGTACTCTGCTGGGCTGGTGTACTCTGCTGGGCTGGTGTACTGAGCTGGTCTGCTGTACTGAGCTGGTCTGCTGTACTGAGCTGGCCTGGTGTTCTGAGCTGGGATGGTGTGCTCTGCTGGGCTGGTGTACTCTGCTGGGCTGGTGTACTCTGCTGGGCTGGTGTCTTCTGTTGGTCTGATGTACTCTGCTGGGCTTGTGTACTCTGCTGGGTTGATGTACTCTGCTGGGCTGATGCACTGAGCTGGCCTGCTGTACTCTGCTGGGCTGATGAACTCTGCTGGGTTGATGTACTGAGCTGGGCTGATGTACTCTGCTGGGCTGATGTACTCTGCTGGGCTGGTGTACTCTGCTGGGCTGATGTACTCTGCTGGGCTGGTGTACTCTGCTGTTCTAGTGTACTGAGCTGGGCTGGTGTACTAAGCTGTGCTGGTATACTCTGCTGGTCTGGTGTGCACTGCAGGACTGGTTTAGTGATCTGGGCTGGTGTGCTCTGCTGGGCTGGTGTGCTCTGCTGGGCTGGTGTGCTCTGCTGGGCTGGTGTACTCTGCGGATCTGGTGAACTGAGCTGGCCTGGTGTACTGTGCTGGGCTGGTGTACTGTGCTGGGCTGGTGTACTGTGCTGGGCTGATGTTACTGAGCTGGGCTGGTGTACTCTGCTGGGCTGGTGTACTCTGCTGGGCTGGTGTACTCTGCTGGGCTGGTGTATTCAGCTGGGCTGGTGTACTGTGCTGGGCTGATGTTACTGAGCTGGGCTGGTGTACTCTGCTGGGCTGGTGTACTCTGCTGGGCTGGTGTACTCTGCTGGGCTGGTGTACTCTGCTGGGCTGATGCACTCTGCTGGGCTGATGCACTCTGCTGGGCTGATGCACTCTGCTGGGCTGGTGTAATGAGCTGGTCTGCTGTACTGAGCTGGCCTGGTGTTCTGAGCTGGGCTGGTGTGCTCTGCTGGGCTGGTGTACTGAGCTGGGCTGGTGTGCTCTGCTGGGCTGGTGTTCTTAGCTGGCCTGGTGTACTCTGCTGGGCTGGTGTTCTCAGCTGGCCTGGTGTGCTCTGCTGGTCTGGTGTACTGAGCTGGCCTGGTGTACTCTGCTGGGCTGGTGTACTCTGCTGGTCTGGTGTTCTGAGCTGGGCTGGTGTATTGTGCTGGGCTGGCGTACTGAGCTGGCCTGGTGTACTCGGCTGTGCTGGTGTACTCTGCTGTTCGGGTGTGCTGGGCTGGTGTACTCTGCTGGGCTGGTGTACTCTGCTGGTGTACTGGGCTGTTGTTCTGTGCTGGCCTGGTGTACTGAGCTGGCCTGTTGTACACTACTGGCCTGGAGTACTCTGCTGGGCTGGTGTACGCTGCTGGCCTGGTGTTCTGAGATGGCCTGGTGTTCTGAGCTGGGCTGGTGTAGTGATCTGTGCTGGTGTATTCTACTGGGCTGTTGTACTCTACTGGTCTGATGTACTCTGCTGGGCTTGTGTACTCTGCTGGGTTGATGTACTCTGCTGGGCAGATGTACTGAGCTGGGCTGGTGTACGCTGCTGGCCTGGTGTTCTGAGCTGGGCTGGTGTACTCTGCTGGGCTGGTGTACTCTGCTGGGCTGGTGTACTGAGCTGTGCTAGTGTACGCTGTTGGGCTGGTGTACTCTGCTGGGCTGGTGCACTCTGCTGGGCTGGTGTACTCTGCTGGCCTGGCGTACAATGCTGCGCTGATGTTACTGAGCTGGGCTGATGCACTGAGCTGGCCTGCTGTACGCTGCTGGGCTTGTGTACTCTGCTGGGTTGATGTACTCTGCTGGGCAGATGTACTGAGCTGGGCTGGTGTATGCTGCTGGCCTGGTGTTCTGAGCTGGGCTGGTGTACGCTGTTGGCATGGTGTTCTGAGCTGGTCTGGTGTACTCTGCTGGGCTGGTGTACTGAGCTGTGCTGGTGTACGCTGTTGGGCTGGTGCACTCTGCTGGGCTGGTGTACTCTGCTGGCCTGGCGTACAATGCTGGGCTGATGTTACTGAGCTGGGCTGATGCACTGAGCTGGCCTGCTGTACTCTGCTGGGCTGGTGTCCTCTGCTGGTCTGGTGTATTCTGCTGGTCTGGTGTATTCTGCTGGGCTGATGTTCGCGACTGGGCTGGTGTACTGAGCTGGGCTGGTGTACTCTGCTGGTCTGGTATGCTGAGCTGGTGTGCTGGGCTGGTGTTCTCTGCTGGTCTGGTATACTGAGCTGAGCTGGTGTGCTGGGCTGGTGTACTGAGCTGAGCTGGTGTACTGAGCTGGGCTGGTGTATGCTGCTGGCCTGGTGTTCTGAGCTGGGCTGGTGTATGCTGTTGGCATGGTGTTCTGAGCTGGTCTGGTGTACTCTGCTGGGCTGGTGTACTGAGCTGTGCTGGTGTACGCTGTTGGGCTGGTGCACTCTGCTGGGCTGGTGTACTCTGCTGGCCTGGCGTACAATGCTGGGCTGATGTTACTGAGCTGGGCTGATGCACTGAGCTGGCCTGCTGTACTCTGCTGGGCTGGTGTATTCTGCTGGTCTGGTGTATTCTGCTGGGCTGATGTTCGCTACTGGGCTGGTGTACTGAGCTGGGCTGGTGTACTCTGCTGGTCTGGTATGCTGAGCTGGTGTGCTGGGCTGGTGTACTCTGCTGGTCTGGTATACTGAGCTGAGCTGGTGTGCTGGGCTGGTGTACTGAGCTGAGCTGGTGTACTGAGCTGGGCTGGTGTACTCTGCTGGGCAGATGTACTCTGCTGGGCTGGTATACTGAGCTGGGCTGGTGTGCTCTGCTGGGCTGGTGAGCTGGGCGGGTGTGCTCTGCTGGGCTGGTATACTGAGCTGGGCTGATGTACTCTAGTGGCCTGGTGTACTGAGCGGGGCTGGTGTACTGAGCTGGGCTGGTGTGCTCTGCTGGGCTGGTGTACTCTGCTGGGCTGGTGTGCACTGCTGGACTGGTGTAGTGATCTGGGCTGTTGAACTCTGCTGGGTTGATGTACTGAGCTGGTCTGATGTACTCTGCTTGTCTGGTGTGCTGGGCTGGTGTACTGAGCTGGGCTGGTGTGCTCTGCTGGGCTGGTGTACTCTGCTGGGCTGGTGTGCACTGCTGGACTGGTGTAGTGATCTGGGCTGTTGAACTCTGCTGGGTTGATGTACTGAGCTGGTCTGATGTACTCTGCTTGTCTGGTGTGCTGGGCTGGTGTACTGAGCTGGGCTGGTGTACTCTGCTGGGCTGGTGTACTCTACTGGGCTGGTGTACTCTTCTGGCCTGATGTACTCTGCTGGGCTGGTGTACTTTGCTGGGCTGGTGTACTCTGCTGTTCTAGTGTACTGAGCTGGGCTGGTGTACTGAGCTGGTCTGGTGTACTCTGCTGGTCTGGTGTGCACTGCAGGACTGGTTTAGTGATCTGGGCTGGTGTACTCTGCTAGTCTGGTGTACTTTGCTGGCCTGGTGTACTTTACTGGCCTGGTGTACTCTGCTGGGCTGGTGTACAATGCTGGGCTGATGTTACTGTTCTGGGCTGATGTTACTGTTCTGGGCTGATGTACTGAGCTGGGCTGGTGTACTCTGCTGGTGTACTGAGCTGAGCTGGTGTGCTGAGCTGAGCTGGTGTACTAAGCTGGGCTGGTGTACTCTGCTGGGCTGGTATACTGAGCTGGGCTGGTGTGCTCTGCTGGGCTGGTGTACTGAGCTGGCCTGGTGTACTCTGCTCGGCTGGTGTACTGAGCTGGGCTGGTGTACTGAGCTGGCCTGGCTTACTCTGCTGGGCTGGTGTTCTCTGCTGGACTGGTGTACTGTGCTGGCCTGGTGTTCTGGGCTGGTGTGCTCTGCTGGGCTGGTGTGCTGGCCTGGCTTACTCTGCTGGGCTGGTGTTCTCTGCTGGACTGGTGTACTGTGCTGGCCTGGTGTTCTGGGCTGGTGTGCTCTGCTGGGCTGGTGTACTGAGCTGGTCTGGTGTGCTGAGCTGAGCTGGTGTACTAAGCTGGGCTGGTGTACTCTGCTGGGCTGGTATACTGAGCTGGGCTGGTGTTCTCTGCTGGGCTGGTGTACTGAGCTGGGCCGGTGTACTGAGCTGGCCTGGCTTACTCTGCTGGGCTGGTGTTCTCTGCTGGGCTGGTGTACTCTGCTGGGCTGGTGTATTGTGCTGGGCTGGCATACTGAGCTGGCCTGGTGTACTCGGCTGTGCTGGTGTACTCTGCTGGTCGGGTGTGCTGGGCTGGTGTACTCTGCTGGGCTGATGTATTCTGCTGGTGTACTGGGCTGGTGTTCTGAGCTGGCCTGGTGTACTAGCTGGTCTGGTGTACTGAGCTGGCCTGGTGTACACTACTGGCCTGGAGTACTCTGCTGGGCTGGTGTACTCTGCTGGGCTGCTGTACTGAGCTGGGCTGGTGTACGCCGCCGGGCTGGTGTTCTGAGCTGGGCTGGTGTAGTGATCTGGGCTGGTGTACTCTGCTGGGCTTGTGTACTCTGCTGGGCTTGTGTACTCTACTGGTCTGTGTACTCTGCTGGGCTGGTGTTCTGAGCTGGGCTGGTGTACTCTGCTGGGCTGGTGTACGTTGTTGGGCTGGTGTACGCTGTTGGGCTGGTGTACTCTGCTGGGCTGGTATACTCTGCTGGGCTGGTGTACTGAGCTGTGCTGGTGTACGCTGCTGGGCTGGTGCACTCTGCTGGGCTGGTGTACAATGCTGGGCTGATGTTACTGAGCTGGGCTGATGCATTGAGCTGGCCTGCTGTACTCTGCTGGGCTGGTGTCTTCTGTTGGTCTGATGTACTCTGCTGGGCTTGTGTACTCTGCTGGGTTGATGTACTCTGCTGGGCAGATGTACTGAGCTGGGCTGGTGTACGCTGCTGGCCTGGTGTTCTGAGCTGGGCTGGTGTACGCTGTTGGCCTGGTGTACTCTACTGGTCTGTGTATTCTGCTGGGCTGATGTACTCTGCTGGTCTGGTGTACTCGGCTGGGCTGGTGTACGCTGTTGGGCTGGTGTACTCTGCTGGTTGGTGTACTGAGCTGTGCTGGTGTACGCTGTTGGGCTGGTGTACTGAGATGGGCTGATGCACTGAGCTGGCCTGCTGTACTCTGCTGGGCTGGTGTCCTCTGCTGGTCTGGTGTATTCTGGTCTGGTTTATTCTGCTGGGCTGATATTCGCTACTGGGCTGGTGTACACTGCTGGTCTGGTGTACTGAGCTGGTGTACTGAGCTGGTCTGGTGTACTGAGCTGAGCTGGTGTACTCTGCTGGGCAGATGTACTCTGCTGGGCTGGTATAATGAGCTAGGCTGGTGTGCTCTGCTGGGCTGGTGTACTTAGCTGGGCTGGTGTGCTCTGCTGGGCTGGTATACTGAGCTAGGCTGATGTACTCTAGTGGCCTGGTGTACTGAGCGGGGCTGGTGTTCTGAGCTTGGCTGGTGTGCTCTGCTGGACTGGTGTAGTGATCTGGGCTGGTGTATTCTACTGGGCTGTTGTACTCTGCTGCGCTGGTGTACTCTGCTGGGCTTGTGTACTCTGCTGGCCTGGTGTGCACTGCTGGACTGGTGTAGTGATCTGGGCTGTTGTAGTGATCTGGGCTGTTGTACTCTGCTGGGCTGATGAACTCTGCTGGGTTGATGTACAGAGCTGGTCTGATGTACTCTGCTTGTCTGGTGTACTCTGCTGGGCTGGTGTACTCTGCTGGGCTGGTGTACTCTTCTGGCCTGATGTACTCTGCTGGGCTGGTGTACTCTGCTGTTCTAGTGTACTGAGCTGGGCTGGTGTACTGAGCTGTGCTGGTATACTCTGCTGGTCTGGTGTGCACTGCAGGACTGGTTTAGTGATCTGGGCTGGTGTATTCTACTGGTCTGGTGTACTTTGCTGGCCTGGTGTGCTCTGCTGGGCTGGTGTGCTCTGCTGGGCTGGTGTGCTCTGCGGATCTGGTGAACTGAGCTGGGCTGCTGCACTCTGCTGGGCTGCTGCACTCTGCTGGGCTGGTGTACTCTGCTGGGCTGGTGTACTGAGCTGGTCTGCTGTACTGAGCTGGCCTGGTGTTCTGAGCTGGGATGGTGTGCTCTGCTGGGCTGGTGTACTGAGCTGGTCTGGTGTATTCTGCTGGGCTGGTGTACTCTGCTGGGCTGGTGTAGTCTGCTGGGCTGGTGTCTTCTGTTGGTCTGATGTACTCTGCTGGGCTTGTGTACTCTGCTGGGTTGATGTACTCTGCTGGGCAGATGTACTGAGCTGGGCTGGTGTACGCTGTTGGCCTGGTGTACTGAGATGGGCTGATGCACTGAGCTGGCCTGCTGTACTCTGCTGGGCTGGTGTATTCTGCTGGTCTGGTGTATTCTGGTCTGGTTTATTCTGCTGGGCTGATATTCGCTACTGGGCTGGTGTACTGAGCTGGGCTGGTGTACTCTGCTGGGCTGGTATAATGAGCTAGGCTGTGTGCTCTGCTGGGCTGGTGTGCTCTGCTGGGCTGGTATACTGAGCTAGGCTGATGTACTCTAGTGGCCTGGCGTACTGAGCTGGCCTGGTGTACTCGGCTGTGCTGGTGTACTATGCTGGTCGGGTGTGCTGGGCAGGTGTACTCTGCTGGTGTGCTGTGCTGGTGTGCTGGGCTGTGCTGGTGTGCTGGGCTGGGCTGGTGTACTGGGCTGGGCTGGTGTTCTGAGCTGGTCTGGTGTACACTACTGGCCTGGAGTACTCTGCTGGGCTGCTGTACTGAGCTGGGCTGGTGTACTCTGCTGGTCTGGTGTACTCTGCTGGGCTGGAGTTCTGAGCTGGGCTGGTGTACTCTGCTGGGCTGGTGTACTCTGCTGGGCTGGTGTACTCTGCTGGGCTGGTATACTCTGCTGGGCTGGTGTACTGAGCTGTGCTGGTGTACGCTGCTGGGCTGGTGCACTCTGCTGGGCTGGTGTACTCTGCTGGGCTGGTGTACAATGCTGGGCTGATGTTACTGAGCTGGGCTGATGCATTGAGCTGGCCTGCTGTACTCTGCTGGGCTGGTGTCTTCTGTTGGTCTGATGTACTCTGCTGGGCTTGTGTACTCTGCTGGGTTGATGTACTCTGCTGGGCAGATGTACTGAGCTGGGCTGGTGTACGCTGCTGGCCTGGTGTTCTGAGCTGGGCTGGTGTACGCTGTTGGCCTGGTGTACTCTACTGGTCTGTGTATTCTGCTGGGCTGATGTACTCTGCTGGTCTGGTGTACTCTGCTGGGCTGGTGTACGCTGTTGGGCTGGTGTACTCTGCTGGTTGGTGTACTGAGCTGTGCTGGTGTACGCTGTTGGGCTGGTGTACTGAGATGGGCTGATGCACTGAGCTGGCCTGCTGTACTCTGCTGGGCTGGTGTCCTCTGCTGGTCTGGTGTATTCTGGTCTGGTTTATTCTGCTGGGCTGATATTCGCTACTGGGCTGGTGTACACTGCTGGTCTGGTGTACTGAGCTGGTGTACTGAGCTGGTCTGGTGTACTGAGCTGAGCTGGTGTACTCTGCTGGGCAGATGTACTCTGCTGGGCTGGTATAATGAGCTAGGCTGGTGTGCTCTGCTGGGCTGGTGTACTTAGCTGGGCTGGTGTGCTCTGCTGGGCTGGTATACTGAGCTAGGCTGATGTACTCTAGTGGCCTGGTGTACTGAGCGGGGCTGGTGTTCTGAGCTTGGCTGGTGTGCTCTGCTGGACTGGTGTAGTGATCTGGGCTGGTGTATTCTACTGGGCTGTTGTACTCTGCTGCGCTGGTGTACTCTGCTGGGCTTGTGTACTCTGCTGGCCTGGTGTGCACTGCTGGACTGGTGTAGTGATCTGGGCTGTTGTAGTGATCTGGGCTGTTGTACTCTGCTGGGCTGATGAACTCTGCTGGGTTGATGTACTGAGCTGGTCTGATGTACTCTGCTTGTCTGGTGTACTCTGCTGGGCTGGTGTACTCTGCTGGGCTGGTGTACTCTTCTGGCCTGATGTACTCTGCTGGGCTGGTGTACTTTGCTGGGCTGGTGTACTGAGCTGTGCTGGTATACTCTGCTGGTCTGGTGTGCACTGCAGGACTGGTTTAGTGATCTGGGCTGGTGTATTCTACTGGTCTGGTGTACTCTGCTGGTCTGGTGTACTTTGCTGGCCTGGTGTGCTCTGCTGGGCTGGTGTGCTCTGCTGGGCTGGTGTGCTCTGCGGATCTGGTGAACTGAGCTGGGCTGCTGCACTCTGCTGGGCTGCTGCACTCTGCTGGGCTGGTGTACTCTGCTGGGCTGGTGTACTGAGCTGGTCTGCTGTACTGAGCTGGCCTGGTGTTCTGAGCTGGGATGGTGTGCTCTGCTGGGCTGGTGTACTGAGCTGGTCTGATGTATTCTGCTGGGCTGGTGTACTCTGCTGGGCTGGTGTACTCTGCTGGGCTGGTGTCTTCTGTTGGTCTGATGTACTCTGCTGGGCTTGTGTACTCTGCTGGGTTGATGTACTCTGCTGGGCAGATGTACTGAGCTGGGCTGGTGTACGCTGTTGGCCTGGTGTACTGAGATGGGCTGATGCACTGAGCTGGCCTGCTGTACTCTGCTGGGCTGGTGTATTCTGCTGGTCTGGTGTATTCTGGCCTGGTTTATTCTGCTGGGCTGATATTCGCTACTGGGCTGGTGTACTGAGCTGGGCTGGTGTACTCTGCTGGGCTGGTATAATGAGCTAGGCTGTGTGCTCTGCTGGGCTGGTGTGCTCTGCTGGGCTGGTATACTGAGCTAGGCTGATGTACTCTAGTGGCCTGGCGTACTGAGCTGGCCTGGTGTACTCGGCTGTGCTGGTGTACTATGCTGGTCGGGTGTGCTGGGCAGGTGTACTCTGCTGGTGTGCTGGGCTGTGCTGGTGTGCTGGGCTGTGCTGGTGTGCTGGGCTGGGCTGGTGTACTGGGCTGGGCTGGTGTTCTGAGCTGGTCTGGTGTACACTACTGGCCTGGAGTACTCTGCTGGGCTGCTGTACTGAGCTGGGCTGGTGTACTCTGCTGGTCTGGTGTACTCTGCTGGGCTGGAGTTCTGAGCTGGGCTGGTGTACTCTGCTGGGCTGGTGTACTCTGCTGGGCTGGTGTACTCTGCTGGGCTGGTGTACTCTGCTGGGCTGGTGTTCTGAGCTGGGCTGGTGTACTCTGCTGGGCTGGTGTACTCCGCTGGGCTGGTGTAGTGATCTGGGCTGGTGTATTCTACTGGGCTGTTGTACTCTACTGGTCTGATGTACTGAGTTGGGCTTGTGTACTCTGCTGGGCTTGTGTACTCTGCTGGTCTGGTGTACTGAGCTGGTCTGATGGACGCTGCTGGGCTGGTGTACTCTGCTGGGCAGATGTACTGAGCTGGGCTGGTGTACTCTGCTGGGCAGATGTACTCTGCTGGGCTGGTATACTTGGCTGGTGTGCACTGCTGGGCTGGTAAACTGAGCTGGGCTGGTGTGCTCTGCTGGGCTGGTGTTCTGAGATGGTCTGCTGTACTGAGCTGGGATGGTGTTCTCTGCTGGGCTGGTGTACTCTGCTGGGCTGGTGTACTCTGCTGGGCTGGTGTTCTGAGCTGGGCTGGTGTACTCTGCTGGGCTGGTGTTCTGAGCTGGGCTGGTGTACTCTGCTGGGCTGGTGTTCTGAGCTGGGCTGGTGTAGTGAGCTGGGCTGGTGTATTCTATTGGGCTGTTGTACTCTACTGGTCTGATGTACTGAGTTGGGCTTGTGTTCTCTGCTGGGCTTGTGTTCTCTGCTGGTCTGGTGTACTGAGCTGGTCTGATGGACGCTGCTGGGCTGGTGTACTCTGCTGGGCAGATGTACTCTGCTGGGCTGGTATACTGGGCTGGTGTGCACTGCTGGGCTGGTATACTGAGCTGGGCTGGTGTTCTCTGCTGGGCTGGTGTGCTGGGCTGGTGTACTCTGCTGGGCTGGTGTACTCTGCTGGGCTGGTGTACTCTGCTGGGCTGGTGTACTGAGCTGGTCTGATGGACGCTGCTGGGCTGGTGTACTCTGCTGGGCTGGTGTGCACTGCTGGGCTGGTATACTGAGCTGGGCTGGTGTGCTCTGCTGGGCTTGTGTTCTGAGCTGGTCTGCTGTACTGAGCTGGGCTGGTGTTCTCTGCTGGGCTGGTGTTCTCTGCTGGGCTGGTGTACTGTGCTGGGCTGGTGTACTGAGCTGGGCTGGTGTACTCTGCTGGTCTGTTTACTCTGCTGGGCTGGTGTACTCTGCTGGGCTGGTGTACTCTGCTAGGCTGGTGTACTCTGCTGGGCTGGTGTTCTGAGCTGGGCTGGTGTACTCTGCTGGGCTGGTGTACTCCGCTGGGCTGGTGTTCTGAGCTGGGCTGGTGTTCTGAGCTGGGCTGGTGTTCTGAGCTGGGCTGGTGTACTCTGCTGGGCTGGTGTACTCCGCTGGGCTGGTGTTCTGAGCTGGGCTGGTGTAGTGAGCTGGGCTGGTGTACTCTGCTGGGCTGGTGTACTCCGCTGGGCTGGTGTAGTGAGCTGGGCTGGTGTATTCTACTGGGCTGTTGTACTCTACTGGTCTGATGTACTGAGTTGGGCTTGTGTACTCTGCTGGTCTGGTGTACTGAGCTGGTCTGATGGACGCTGCTGGACTGGTGTACTCTGCTGGGCAGATGTACTGAGCTGGGCTGGTATACTCTGCTGGGCAGATGTACTCTGCTGGGCTGGTATACTGGGCTGGTGTGCACTGCTGGGCTGGTATACTGAGCTGGGCTGGTGTTCTCTGCTGGGCTGGTGAGCTGGGCTGGTGTACTCTGCTGGGCTGGTATACTCTGCTGGGCTGGTGTGCTGGGCTGGTGTTCTCTGCTGGGCTGGTGTTCTCTGCTGGGCTGGTGTACTCTGCTGGGCTGGTGTACTCTGCTGGGCTGGTGTACTGAGCTGGGCTGGTGTACTGAGCTGGGCTGGTGTTCTGAGCTGGGCTGGTGTTCTGATCTGGGCTGGTTTATTGTGCTGGGCTGGCGTACTGAGCTGGCCTGGTGTACTCGGCTGTGCTTGTGTACTCTGCTGGTTGGGTGTGCTGGGCTGATGTACTCTGCTGGTGTGCTGCGCTGGGCTGGTGTACTGGGCTGGGCTGGTGTTCTGAGCTGGCCTGGTGTACTCTACTGGCCTGGTGTACTGAGCTGGCCTGGAGTACTCTGCTGGGCTGGTGTACTGAGCTGGGCTGGTGTACGCTGCTGGGTTGCTGTACTGAGCTGGGCTGGTGTACGCTGCTGGGCTGGTGTTCTGAGCTGGTCTGGTGTGCACTGCTGGACTGGTGTAGTGATCTGGGCTGGTGTATTCTACTGGGCTGTTGTACTCTACTGGTCTGATGTACTGAGTTGGGCTTGTGTACTCTGCTGGGCTTGTGTACTCTGTTGGGCTGATGTACTCTGCTGGTGTACTGGGCTGGGCTGGTGTACTGGGCTGGGCTGGTGTTCTGAGCTGGCCTGGTGTACTCTACTAGACTGGAGTACTCTGCTGGGCTGGTGTAGTCTGCTGGGCTGTTGCCCTCTGCAGGCCTGGTGTACAATGCTGGGCTGATGTTACTGTACTCTGCTGTACTGGTGTACTCTGCTGGGCTGGTATACTGAGCTGGGCTGGTGTGCTCTGCTGGGCTGGTGTTCTGAGCTGGCCTGGTGTACTCTGCTGGGCTGGTGTTCTCTGCTGGGCTGGTGTTCTGAGCTGGCCTGGTGTGCTCTGCTGGTCTGGTGTACTGAGCTGGCCTGGTGTACTCTGCTGGGCTGGTGTACTCTGCTGGTCTGGTGTTCTGAGCTGGGCTGCTGTATTGTGCTGGGCTGGCGTACTGAGCTGGCCTGGTGTACTCGGCTGTGCTGGTGTACTCTGCTGTTCGGGTGTGCTGGGCTGGTGTACTCTGCTGGGCTGGTGTACTCTGCTGGTGTACTGGGCTGTTGTTCTGTGCTGGCCTGGTGTACTGAGCTGGCCTGTTGTACACTACTGGCCTGGAGTACTCTGCTGGGCTGGTGTACGCTGCTGGCCTGGTGTTCTGAGATGGCCTGGTGTTCTGAGCTGGGCTGGTGTAGTGATCTGTGCTGGTGTATTCTACTGGGCTGTTGTACTCTACTGGGCTGTTGTACTCTGCTGGGCAGATGTACTGAGCTGGGCTGGTGTACGCTGCTGCCCTGGTGTTCTGAGCTGGGCTGGTGTACTCTGCTGGGCTGGTGTACTCTGCTGGGCTGGTGTACTGAGCTGTGCTAGTGTACGCTGTTGGGCTGGTGTACTCTGCTGGGCTGGTGCACTCTGCTGGGCTGGTGTACTCTGCTGGCCTGGCGTACAATGCTGCGCTGATGTTACTGAGCTGGGCTGATGCACTGAGCTGGCCTGCTGTACGCTGCTGGGCTTGTGTACTCTGCTGGGTTGATGTACTCTGCTGGGCAGATGTACTGAGCTGGGCTGGTGTATGCTGCTGGCCTGGTGTTCTGAGCTGGGCTGGTGTACGCTGTTGGCATGGTGTTCTGAGCTGGTCTGGTGTACTCTGCTGGGCTGGTGTACTGAGCTGTGCTGGTGTACGCTGTTGGGCTGGTGCACTCTGCTGGGCTGGTGTACTCTGCTGGCCTGGCGTACAATGCTGGGCTGATGTTACTGAGCTGGGCTGATGCACTGAGCTGGCCTGCTGTACTCTGCTGGGCTGGTGTCCTCTGCTGGTCTGGTGTATTCTGCTGGTCTGGTGTATTCTGCTGGGCTGATGTTCGCTACTGGGCTGGTGTACTGAGCTGGGCTGGTGTACTCTGCTGGTCTGGTATGCTGAGCTGGTGTGCTGGGCTGGTGTACTCTGCTGGTCTGGTATACTGAGCTGAGCTGGTGTGCTGGGCTGGTGTACTGAGCTGAGCTGGTGTACTGAGCTGGGCTGGTGTACTCTGCTGGGCAGATGTACTCTGCTGGGCTGGTATACTGAGCTGGGCTGGTGTGCTCTGCTGGGCTGGTGAGCTGGGCGGGTGTGCTCTGCTGGGCTGGTATACTGAGCTGGGCTGATGTACTCTAGTGGCCTGGTGTACTGAGCGGGGCTGGTGTACTGAGCTGGGCTGGTGTGCTCTGCTGGGCTGGTGTACTCTGCTGGGCTGGTGTGCACTGCTGGACTGGTGTAGTGATCTGGGCTGTTGAACTCTGCTGGGTTGATGTACTGAGCTGGTCTGATGTACTCTGCTTGTCTGGTGTGCTGGGCTGGTGTACTGAGCTGGGCTGGTGTACTCTACTGGGCTGGTGTACTCTTCTGGCCTGATGTACTCTGCTGGGCTGGTGTACTTTGCTGGGCTGGTGTACTCTGCTGTTCTAGTGTACTGAGCTGGGCTGGTGTACTGAGCTGGTCTGGTGTACTCTGCTGGTCTGGTGTACAATGCTGGGCTGATGTTACTGAGCTGGGCTGATGCATTGAGCTGGCCTGCTGTACTCTGCTGGGCTGGTGTCTTCTGTTGGTCTGATGTACTCTGCTGGGCTTGTGTACTCTGCTGGGTTGATGTACTCTGCTGGGCAGATGTACTGAGCTGGGCTGGTGTACGCTGCTGGCCTGGTGTTCTGAGCTGGGCTGGTGTACGCTGTTGGCCTGGTGTACTCTACTGGTCTGTGTATTCTGCTGGGCTGATGTACTCTGCTGGTCTGGTGTACTGAGCTGTGCTGGTGTACGCTGCTGGGCTGGTGCACTCTGCTGGGCTGGTGTACTCTGCTGGGCTGGTGTACAATGCTGGGCTGATGTTACTGAGCTGGGCTGATGCATTGAGCTGGCCTGCTGTACTCTGCTGGGCTGGTGTCTTCTGTTGGTCTGATGTACTCTGCTGGGCTTGTGTACTCTGCTGGGCAGATGTACTGAGCTGGGCTGGTGTACGCTGCTGGCCTGGTGTTCTGAGCTGGGCTGGTGTACGCTGTTGGCCTGGTGTACTCTACTGGTCTGTGTATTCTGCTGGGCTGATGTACTCTGCTGGTCTGGTGTACTCTGCTGGGCTGGTGTACGCTGTTGGGCTGGTGTACTCTGCTGGTTGGTGTACTGAGCTGTGCTGGTGTACGCTGTTGGGCTGGTGTACTGAGATGGGCTGATGCACTGAGCTGGCCTGCTGTACTCTGCTGGGCTGGTGTCCTCTGCTGGTCTGGTGTATTCTGGTCTGGTTTATTCTGCTGGGCTGATATTCGCTACTGGGCTGGTGTACACTGCTGGTCTGGTGTACTGAGCTGGTGTACTGAGCTGGTCTGGTGTACTGAGCTGAGCTGGTGTACTCTGCTGGGCAGATGTACTCTGCTGGGCTGGTATAATGAGCTAGGCTGGTGTGCTCTGCTGGGCTGGTGTACTTAGCTGGGCTGGTGTGCTCTGCTGGGCTGGTATACTGAGCTAGGCTGATGTACTCTAGTGGCCTGGTGTACTGAGCGGGGCTGGTGTTCTGAGCTTGGCTGGTGTGCTCTGCTGGACTGGTGTAGTGATCTGGGCTGGTGTATTCTACTGGGCTGTTGTACTCTGCTGCGCTGGTGTACTCTGCTGGGCTTGTGTACTCTGCTGGCCTGGTGTGCACTGCTGGACTGGTGTAGTGATCTGGGCTGTTGTAGTGATCTGGGCTGTTGTACTCTGCTGGGCTGATGAACTCTGCTGGGTTGATGTACTCTGCTTGTCTGGTGTACTCTGCTGGGCTGGTGTACTCTTCTGGCCTGATGTACTCTGCTGGGCTGGTGTACTTTGCTGGGCTGGTGTACTCTGCTGTTCTAGTGTACTGAGCTGGGCTGGTGTACTGAGCTGTGCTGGTATACTCTGCTGGTCTGGTGTGCACTGCAGGACTGGTTTAGTGATCTGGGCTGGTGTATTCTACTGGTCTGGTGTAGTCTGCTGGCCTGGTGTAGTCTGCTGGGCTGGTGTGCTCTGCTGGGCTGGTGTGCTCTGCTGGGCTGGTGTGCTCTGCTGGGCTGGTGTGCTCTGCGGATCTGGTGAACTGAGCTGGGCTGCTGCACTCTGCTGGGCTGCTGCACTCTGCTGGGCTGGTGTACTCTGCTGGGCTGGTGTACTGAGCTGGTCTGCTGTACTGAGCTGGCCTGGTGTTCTGAGCTGGAATGGTGTGCTTTGCTGGGCTGGTGTACTGAGCTGGTCTGGTGTATTCTGCTGGGCTGGTGTACTCTGCTGGGCTGGTGTACTCTGCTGGGCTGGTGTCTTCTGTTGGTCTGATGTACTCTGCTGGGCTTGTGTACTCTGCTGGGTTGATGTACTCTGCTGGGTAGATGTACTGAGCTGGGCTGGTGTACGCTGTTGGCCTGGTGTACTGAGATGGGCTGATGCACTGAGCTGGCCTGCTGTACTCTGCTGGGCTGGTGTATTCTGCTGGTCTGGTGTATTCTGGTCTGGTTTATTCTGCTGGGCTGATATTCGCTACTGGGCTGGTGTACTGAGCTGGGCTGGTGTACTCTGCTGGGCAGATGTACTCTGCTGGGCTGGTATAATGAGCTAGGCTGGTGTGCTCTGCTGGGCTGGTGTACTGAGCTGGTCTGATGTTCTCTGCTTGTCTGGTGTGCTGGGCTGGTGTACTCTGCTGGGCTGATGTACTCTGCTTGTCTGGTGTACTCTTCTGGCCTGATGTACTCTGCTGGGCTGGTGTACTTTGCTGGGCTGGTGTACTCTGCTGTTCTAGTGTACTGAGCTGGTCTGGTGTACTGAGCTGTGCTGGTATACTCTGCTGGTCTGGTGTGCACTGCAGGACTGGTTTAGTGATCTGGGCTGGTGTACTCTGCTGGTCTGGTGTACTCTGCTGGCCTGGTGTGCTCTGCTGGGCTGGTGTGCTCTGCTGGGCTGGTGTGCTCTGCTGGGCTGGTGTGCTCTGCTGGGCTGGTGTACTCTGCTGGGCTGGTGTACTCTGCCAGGCTGTTATACTCTACTGGGCTGGTGTACTCTGCGGATCTGGTGAACTGAGCTGGCCTGGTGTACTCGGCTGGGCTGGTGTACTCGGCTGGGCTGGTGTACTGTGCTGGGCTGATGTTACTGAGCTGGTCTGGTGTACTCTGCTGGGCTGGTGTACTCTGCTGGGCTGGTGTACTCTGCTGGGCTGGTGTACTGTGCTGGGCTGATGTTACTGAGCTGGTCTGGTGTACTCTGCTGGGCTGCTATACTCTGCTGGGCTGGTGTACTCTGCTGGGCGGTTGCACTCTGCTGGGCTGCTGCACTCTGCTGGGCTGCTGCACTCTGCTGGGCTGCTGCACTCTGCTGTGCTGGTGTACTCTGCTGGGCTGGTGTACTGAGCTGGTCTGCTGTACTGAGCTGGCCTGGTGTTCTGAGCTGGGCTGGTGTGCTCTGCTGGGCTGGTGTACTGAGCTGGTCTGGTGTATTCTGCTGGGCTGGTGTACTCTGCTGGGCTGGTGTACTCTGCTGGGCTGCTGCACTCTGCTGGGCTGCTGCACTCTGCTGGGCTGGTGTTCTGAGCTGGGCTGGTGTACTGAGCTGGTCTGCTGTACTGAGCTGGTCTGCTGTACTGAGCTGGTCTGCTGTACTGAGCTGGCCTGGTGTTCTCTGCTGGGCTGGTGTACTGTGCTGGCCTGGTGTTCTGAGCTGGGCTGGTGTGCTCTTCTGGCCTGATGTACTCTGCTGGGCTGATATTCGCTACTGGGCTGGTGTACACTGCTGGTCTGGTGTACTGAGCTGGTGTACTGAGCTGAGCTGGTGTACTCTGCTGGGCAGATGTACTCTGCTGGGCTGGTATACTGAGCTAGGCTGATGTACTCTAGTGGCCTGGTGTACTGAGCGGGGCTGGTGTTCTGAGCTTGGCTGGTGTGCTCTGCTGGACTGGTGTAGTGATCTGGGCTGGTGTATTCTACTGGGCTGTTGTACTCTGCTGCGCTGGTGTACTCTGCTGGGCTTGTGTACTCTGCTGGCCTGGTGTGCACTGCTGGACTGGTGTAGTGATCTGGGCTGTTGTAGTGATCTGGGCTGTTGTACTCTGCTGGGCTGATGAACTCTGCTGGGTTGATGTACTGAGCTGGTCTGATGTACTCTGCTTGTCTGGTGTACTCTGCTGGGCTGGTGTACTCTGCTGGGCTGGTGTACTCTTCTGGCCTGATGTACTCTGCTGGGCTGGTGTACTTTGCTGGGCTGGTGTACTCTGCTGTTCTAGTGTACTGAGCTGGGCTGGTGTACTGAGCTGTGCTGGTATACTCTGCTGGTCTGGTGTGCACTGCAGGACTGGTTTAGTGATCTGGGCTGGTGTATTCTACTGGTCTGGTGTACTTTGCTGGCCTGGTGTAGTCTGCTGGGCTGGTGTGCTCTGCTGGGCTGGTGTGCTCTGCTGGGCTGGTGTACTCTGCGGATCTGGTGAACTGAGCTGGGCTGCTGCACTCTGCTGGGCTGCTGCACTCTGCTGGGCTGCTGCACTCTGCTGGGCTGGTGTACTGAGCTGGTCTGCTGTACTGAGCTGGCCTGGTGTTCTGAGCTGGGATGGTGTGCTCTGCTGGGCTGGTGTACTGAGCTGGTCTGGTGTATTCTGCTGGGCTGGTGTACTCTGCTGGGCTGGTGTCTTCTGTTGGTCTGATGTACTCTGCTGGGCTTGTGTACTCTGCTGGGTTGATGTACTCTGCTGGGCAGATGTACTGAGCTGGGCTGGTGTACGCTGCTGGCCTGGTGTTCTGAGCTGGGCTGGTGTACGCTGTTGGCCTGGTGTACTGAGATGGGCTGATGCACTGAGCTGGCCTGCTGTACTCTGCTGGGCTGGTGTATTCTGCTGGTCTGGTGTATTCTGGCCTGGTTTATTCTGCTGGGCTGATATTCGCTACTGGGCTGGTGTACTGAGCTGAGCTGGTGTACTGAGCTGGGCTGGTGTACTCTGCTGGGCAGATGTACTCTGCTGGGCTGGTATAATAAGCTAGGCTGGTGTGCTCTGCTGGGCTGGTGTACTGAGCTGGGCTGGTGTGCTCTGCTGGGCTGGTATACTGAGCTAGGCTGATGTACTCTAGTGGCCTGGTGTACTGAGCGGGGCTGGTGTTCTGAGCTTGGCTGGTGTGCTCTGCTGGACTGGTGTAGTGATCTGGGCTGGTGTATTCTACTGGGCTGTTGTACTCTGCTGGGCTTGTGTACTCTGCTGGGCTGGTGTACTCTGCTGGCCTGGTGTGCACTGCTGGACTGGTGTAGTGATCTGGTCTGTTGTACTCTGCTGGGCTGATGAACTCTGCTGGGTTGATGTACTGAGCTGGTCTGATGTACTCTGCTTGTCTGGTGTGCTGGGCTGATGTACTCTGCTTGTCTGGTGTACTCTTCTGGCCTGATGTACTCTGCTGGGCTGGTGTACTTTGCTGGGCTGGTGTACTCTGCTGTTCTAGTGTACTGAGCTGGGCTGGTGTACTGAGCTGTGCTGGTATACTCTGCTGGTCTGGTGTGCACTGCAGGACTGGTTTAGTGATCTGGGCTGGTGTGCTCTGCTGGGCTGGTGTGCTCTGCTGGGCTGGTGTGCTCTGCTGGGCTGGTGTGCTCTGCTGGGCTGGTGTACTCTGCTGGGCTGTTATACTCTACTGGGCTGGTGTACTCTGCGGATCTGGTGAACTGAGCTGGCCTGGTGTACTCGGCTGGGCTGGTGTACTCGGCTGGGCTGGTGTACTGTGCTGGGCTGATGTTACTGAGCTGGTCTGGTGTACTCTGCTGGCCTGGTGTTCTGAGCTGGGCTGGTGTACGCTGTTGGCCTGGTGTACTGAGATGGGCTGATGCACTGAGCTGGCCTGCTGTACTCTGCTGGGCTGGTGTATTCTGCTGGTCTGGTGTATTCTGGCCTGGTTTATTCTGCTGGGCTGATATTCGCTACTGGGCTGGTGTACTGAGCTGAGCTGGTGTACTGAGCTGGGCTGGTGTACTCTGCTGGGCAGATGTACTCTGCTGGGCTGGTATAATAAGCTAGGCTGGTGTGCTCTGCTGGGCTGGTGTACTGAGCTGGGCTGGTGTGCTCTGCTGGGCTGGTATACTGAGCTAGGCTGATGTACTCTAGTGGCCTGGTGTACTGAGCGGGGCTGGTGTTCTGAGCTTGGCTGGTGTGCTCTGCTGGACTGGTGTAGTGATCTGGGCTGGTGTATTCTACTGGGCTGTTGTACTCTGCTGGGCTTGTGTACTCTGCTGGGCTGGTGTACTCTGCTGGCCTGGTGTGCACTGCTGGACTGGTGTAGTGATCTGGTCTGTTGTACTCTGCTGGGCTGATGAACTCTGCTGGGTTGATGTACTGAGCTGGTCTGATGTACTCTGCTTGTCTGGTGTGCTGGGCTGGTGTACTCTGCTGGGCTGATGTACTCTGCTTGTCTGGTGTACTCTTCTGGCCTGATGTACTCTGCTGGGCTGGTGTACTTTGCTGGGCTGGTGTACTCTGCTGTTCTAGTGTACTGAGCTGGGCTGGTGTACTGAGCTGTGCTGGTATACTCTGCTGGTCTGGTGTGCACTGCAGGACTGGTTTAGTGATCTGGGCTGGTGTGCTCTGCTGGGCTGGTGTGCTCTGCTGGGCTGGTGTGCTCTGCTGGGCTGGTGTGCTCTGCTGGGCTGGTGTGCTCTGCTGGGCTGGTGTACTCTGCTGGGCTGTTATACTCTACTGGGCTGGTGTACTCTGCGGATCTGGTGAACTGAGCTGGCCTGGTGTACTCTGCTGGGCTGATGAACTCTGCTGGGTTGATGTACTGAGCTGGGCTGATGTACTCTGCTGGGCTGATGTACTCTGCTGGGCTGGTGTACTCTGCTGGGCTGGTGTACTCTGCTGTTCTAGTGTACTGAGCTGGGCTGGTGTACTAAGCTGTGCTGGTATACTCTGCTGGTCTGGTGTGCACTGCAGGACTGGTTTAGTGATCTGGGCTGGTGTGCTCTGCTGGGCTGGTGTGCTCTGCTGGGCTGGTGTGCTCTGCTGGGCTGGTGTACTCTGCGGATCTGGTGAACTGAGCTGGCCTGGTGTACTGTGCTGGGCTGGTGTACTGTGCTGGGCTGATGTTACTGAGCTGGGCTGGTGTACTCTGCTGGGCTGGTGTACTCTGCTGGGCTGGTGTACTCTGCTGGGCTGGTGTACTCAGCTGGGCTGGTGTACTGTGCTGGGCTGATGTTACTGAGCTGGGCTGGTGTACTCTGCTGGGCTGGTGTACTCTGCTGGGCTGGTGTACTCTGCTGGGCTGGTGTACTCTGCTGGGCTGATGTTACTGAGCTGGTCTGGTGTACTCTGCTGGGCTGCTATACTCTGCTGGGCTGGTGTACTCTGCTGGGCTGTTGCACTCTGCTGGGCTGATGCACTCTGCTGGGCTGATGCACTCTGCTGGGCTGGTGTACTCTGCTGGGCTGGTGTAATGAGCTGGCCTGGTGTTCTGAGCTGGCCTGGTGTTCTGAGCTGGGCTGGTGTGCTCTGCTGGGCTGGTGTACTGAGCTGGGCTGGTGTGCTCTGCTGGGCTGGTGTACTGAGCTGGACTGGTGTATTCTGCTGGGCTGGTGTACTCTGCTGGGCTGGTGTACTCTGCTGGTCTGG
This sequence comes from Squalus acanthias, assembly GCA_030390025.1. Classification (NCBI taxonomy): domain Eukaryota; kingdom Metazoa; phylum Chordata; class Chondrichthyes; order Squaliformes; family Squalidae; genus Squalus; species Squalus acanthias. The sequence continues at coordinate 72,785,680 of CM059434.1, read as the reverse complement.
TGTACTCTGCTGGCCTGGTGTACTCTGCTGGGCTGCTGCACTCTGCTGGGCTGGTGTTCTGAGCTGGGCTGGTGTACTGAGCTGGTCTGCTGTACTGAGCTGGCCTGGTTTTCTCTGCTGGGCTGGTGTACTGTGCTGGCCTGGTGTGCTCTGCTGGGCTGGTGTACTGAGCTGGTCTGGTGTACTCTGCTGGCCTGGTGTACTCTGCTGGGCTGGTGTTCTTAGCTGGGCTGGTGTTCTGAGCTGGGCTGGTGTATTGTGCTGGGCTGGCATACTGAGCTGGCCTGGTGTACTCGGCTGTGCTGGTGTACTCTGCTGGTCGGGTGTGCTGGGCTGGTGTACTGTGCTGGGCTGGTGTACTCGGCTGGTCTGGTGTACTGTGCTGGGCTGATGTTACTGAGCTGGTCTGGTGTACTCTGCTGGGCTGCTATACTCTGCTGGGCTGTTGCACTCTGCTGGGCTGCTGCACTCTGCTGGGCTGCTGCACTCTGCTGGGCTGGTGTACTCTGCTGGGCTGGTGTACTGAGCTGGTCTGCTGTACTGAGCTGGCCTGGTGTTCTGAGCTGGGATGGTGTGCTCTGCTGGGCTGGTGTACTGAGCTGGTCTGGTGTATTCTGCTGGGCTGGTGTACTCTGCTGGGCTGGTGTCTTCTGTTGGTCTGATGTACTCTGCTGGGCTTGTGTACTCTGCTGGGTTGATGTACTCTGCTGGGCAGATGTACTGAGCTGGGCTGGTGTACGCTGCTGGCCTGGTGTTCTGAGCTGGGCTGGTGTACGCTGTTGGCCTGGTGTACGCTACTGGTCAGTGTATTCTGCTGGGCTGATGTACTCTGCTGGGCTGGTGTTCTGAGCTGGTCTGGTGTACTCTGCTGGGCTGGTGTACGCTGTTGGGCTGGTGTACTCTGCTGGGCTGGTGTACTCTGCTGGTTGGTGTACTGAGCTGTGCTGGTGTACGCTGTTGGGCTGGTGTACTGAGATGGGCTGATGCACTGAGCTGGCCTGCTGTACTCTGCTGGGCTGGTGTCCTCTGCTGGTCTGGTGTATTCTGCTGGTCTGGTGTATTCTGGTCTGGTTTATTCTGCTGGGCTGATATTCGCTACTGGGCTGGTGTACTGAGCTGGTCTGGTGTACTCTGCTGGTCTGGTGTACTGAGCATGGCTGGTGTACTGAGCATGGCTGGTGTACTGAGCATGGCTGGTGTACTGAGCTGAGCTGGTGTACTCTGCTGGGCAGATGTACTCTGCTGGGCTGGTATAATGAGCTAGGCTGGTGTGCTCTGCTGGGCTGGTGTACTGAGCTGGGCTGGTGTGCTCTGCTGGGCTGGTATACTGAGCTAGGCTGATGTACTCTAGTGGCCTGGTGTACTGAGCGGGGCTGGTGTTCTGAGCTTGGCTGGTGTGCTCTGCTGGACTGGTGTAGTGATCTGGGCTGGTGTATTCTACTGAGCTGTTGTACTCTGCTGGGCTTGTGTACTCTGCTGGGCTGGTGTACTCTGCTGGCCTGGTGTGCACTGCTGGACTGGTGTAGTGATCTGGGCTGTTGTACTCTGCTGGGCTGATGAACTCTGCTGGGTTGATGTACTGAGCTGGTCTGATGTACTCTGCTTGTCTGGTGTGCTGGGCTGGTGTACTCTGCTGGGCTGATGTACTCTGCTTGTCTGGTGTACTCTGCTGGGCTGGTGTACTCTGCTGGGCTGGTGTATTCTGCTGTTCTAGTGTACTGAGCTGGGCTGGTGTACTGAGCTGTGCTGGTATACTCTGCTGGTCTGGTGTGCACTGCAGGACTGGTTTAGTGATCTGGGCTGGTGTATTCTACTGGTCTGGTGTACTCTGCTGGTCTGGTGTCGTTTGCTGGCCTGGTGTGCTCTGCTGGGCTGGTGTGCTCTGCTGGGCTGGTGTACTCTGCTGGGCTGGTGTACTCTGCTGGGCTGTTATACTCTGCTGGGCTGGTGTACTCTGCGGATCTGGTGAACTGAGCTGGCCTGGTGTACTCTGCTGGGCTGATGAACTCTGCTGGGTTGATGTACTGAGCTGGGCTGATGTACTCTGCTGGGCTGATGTACTCTGCTGGGCTGGTGTACTCTGCTGGGCTGGTGTACTCTGCTGTTCTAGTGTACTGAGCTGGGCTGGTGTACTAAGCTGTGCTGGTATACTCTGCTGGTCTGGTGTGCACTGCAGGACTGGTTTAGTGATCTGGGCTGGTGTGCTCTGCTGGGCTGGTGTGCTCTGCTGGGCTGGTGTGCTCTGCTGGGCTGGTGTACTCTGCGGATCTGGTGAACTGAGCTGGCCTGGTGTACTGTGCTGGGCTGGTGTACTGTGCTGGGCTGATGTTACTGAGCTGGGCTGGTGTACTCTGCTGGGCTGGTGTACTCTGCTGGGCTGGTGTACTCTGCTGGGCTGGTGTACTCAGCTGGGCTGGTGTACTGTGCTGGGCTGATGTTACTGAGCTGGGCTGGTGTACTCTGCTGGGCTGGTGTACTCTGCTGGGCTGGTGTACTCTGCTGGGCTGGTGTACTCTGCTGGGCTGATGTTACTGAGCTGGTCTGGTGTACTCTGCTGGGCTGCTATACTCTGCTGGGCTGGTGTACTCTGCTGGGCTGTTGCACTCTGCTGGGCTGATGCACTCTGCTGGGCTGATGCACTCTGCTGGGCTGGTGTACTCTGCTGGGCTGGTGTAATGAGCTGGCCTGGTGTTCTGAGCTGGCCTGGTGTTCTGAGCTGGGCTGGTGTGCTCTGCTGGGCTGGTGTACTGAGCTGGGCTGGTGTGCTCTGCTGGGCTGGTGTACTGAGCTGGACTGGTGTATTCTGCTGGGCTGGTGTACTCTGCTGGGCTGGTGTACTCTGCTGGTCTGGTGTACTCTGCTGGCCTGGTGTACTCTGCTGGGCTGCTGCACTCTGCTGGGCTGGTGTTCTGAGCTGGGCTGGTGTACTGAGCTGGTCTGCTGTACTGAGCTGGCCTGGTTTTCTCTGCTGGGCTGGTGTACTGTGCTGGCCTGGTGTGCTCTGCTGGGCTGGTGTACTGAGCTGGTCTGGTGTACTCTGCTGGCCTGGTGTACTCTGCTGGGCTGGTGTTCTTAGCTGGGCTGGTGTTCTGAGCTGGGCTGGTGTATTGTGCTGGGCTGGCATACTGAGCTGGCCTGGTGTACTCGGCTGTGCTGGTGTACTCTGCTGGTCGGGTGTGCTGGGCTGGTGTACTGTGCTGGGCTGGTGTACTCGGCTGGTCTGGTGTACTGTGCTGGGCTGATGTTACTGAGCTGGTCTGGTGTACTCTGCTGGGCTGCTATACTCTGCTGGGCTGTTGCACTCTGCTGGGCTGCTGCACTCTGCTGGGCTGCTGCACTCTGCTGGGCTGGTGTACTCTGCTGGGCTGGTGTACTGAGCTGGTCTGCTGTACTGAGCTGGCCTGGTGTTCTGAGCTGGGATGGTGTGCTCTGCTGGGCTGGTGTACTGAGCTGGTCTGGTGTATTCTGCTGGGCTGGTGTACTCTGCTGGGCTGGTGTCTTCTGTTGGTCTGATGTACTCTGCTGGGCTTGTGTACTCTGCTGGGTTGATGTACTCTGCTGGGCAGATGTACTGAGCTGGGCTGGTGTACGCTGCTGGCCTGGTGTTCTGAGCTGGGCTGGTGTACGCTGTTGGCCTGGTGTACGCTACTGGTCAGTGTATTCTGCTGGGCTGATGTACTCTGCTGGGCTGGTGTTCTGAGCTGGTCTGGTGTACTCTGCTGGGCTGGTGTACGCTGTTGGGCTGGTGTACTCTGCTGGGCTGGTGTACTCTGCTGGTTGGTGTACTGAGCTGTGCTGGTGTACGCTGTTGGGCTGGTGTACTGAGATGGGCTGATGCACTGAGCTGGCCTGCTGTACTCTGCTGGGCTGGTGTCCTCTGCTGGTCTGGTGTATTCTGCTGGTCTGGTGTATTCTGGTCTGGTTTATTCTGCTGGGCTGATATTCGCTACTGGGCTGGTGTACTGAGCTGGTCTGGTGTACTCTGCTGGTCTGGTGTACTGAGCATGGCTGGTGTACTGAGCATGGCTGGTGTACTGAGCATGGCTGGTGTACTGAGCTGAGCTGGTGTACTCTGCTGGGCAGATGTACTCTGCTGGGCTGGTATAATGAGCTAGGCTGGTGTGCTCTGCTGGGCTGGTGTACTGAGCTGGGCTGGTGTGCTCTGCTGGGCTGGTATACTGAGCTAGGCTGATGTACTCTAGTGGCCTGGTGTACTGAGCGGGGCTGGTGTTCTGAGCTTGGCTGGTGTGCTCTGCTGGACTGGTGTAGTGATCTGGGCTGGTGTATTCTACTGAGCTGTTGTACTCTGCTGGGCTTGTGTACTCTGCTGGGCTGGTGTACTCTGCTGGCCTGGTGTGCACTGCTGGACTGGTGTAGTGATCTGGGCTGTTGTACTCTGCTGGGCTGATGAACTCTGCTGGGTTGATGTACTGAGCTGGTCTGATGTACTCTGCTTGTCTGGTGTGCTGGGCTGGTGTACTCTGCTGGGCTGATGTACTCTGCTTGTCTGGTGTACTCTGCTGGGCTGGTGTACTCTGCTGGGCTGGTGTATTCTGCTGTTCTAGTGTACTGAGCTGGGCTGGTGTACTGAGCTGTGCTGGTATACTCTGCTGGTCTGGTGTGCACTGCAGGACTGGTTTAGTGATCTGGGCTGGTGTATTCTACTGGTCTGGTGTACTCTGCTGGTCTGGTGTCGTTTGCTGGCCTGGTGTGCTCTGCTGGGCTGGTGTGCTCTGCTGGGCTGGTGTACTCTGCTGGGCTGGTGTACTCTGCTGGGCTGTTATACTCTGCTGGGCTGGTGTACTCTGCGGATCTGGTGAACTGAGCTGGCCTGGTGTACTCTGCTGGGCTGCTATACTCTGCTGGCCTGGTGTACTCTGCTGGGCTGGTGTACTCTGCTGGGCTGTTGCACTCTGCTGGGCTGATGCACTCTGCTGGGCTGCTGCACTCTGCTGGGCTGCTGCACTCTGCTGGGCTGGTGTACTGAGCTGGTCTGCTGCACTGAGCTGGCCTGGTGTTCTGAGCTGGGCTGGTGTGCTCTGCTGGGCTGGTGTACTGAGCTGGTCTGGTGTATTCTGCTGGGCTGGTGTACTCTGCTGGGCTGGTGTTCTGAGCTGGTCTGCTGTACTGAGCTGGCCTGGTGTACTCTGCTGGGCTGCTGCACTCTGCTGGGCTGGTGTTCTGAGCTGGGCTGGTGTATTGAGCTGGCCTGCTGTACTGAGCTGGCCTGGTGTGCTCTGCTGGCCTGGTGTTCTGAGCTGGGCTGGTGTGCTCTGCTGGGCTGGTGTACTGAGCTGGTCTGGTGTACTCTGCTGGCCTGGTGTACTCTGCTGGGCTGGTGTACTCTGCTGTTCTGGTGTTCTGAGCTGGGCTGGTGTATTGTGCTGGGCTGGCATACTGAGCTGGCCTGGTGTACTCGGCTGTGCTGGTGTACTCTGCTGGTCGGGTGTGCTGGGCTGGTGTACTCTGCTGGGCTGATGTACTGGGCTGGTGTACTAGCTGGTCTGGTGTACTGAGCTGGCCTGGTGTACACTACTGGCCTGGAGTACTCTACTGGGCTGGTGTACGCTGCTGGCCTGGTGTTCTGAGCTGGCCTGGTGTGCTGGGCTGGTGTAGTGATCTGGGCTGGTGTATTTTACTGGGCTATTGTACTCTACTGGTCTGATGTACTCTGCTGGGCTTGTTACTCTGCTGGGTTGATGTACTCTGCTGGGCAGATGTACTGAGCTGGGCTGGTGTACGCTGCTGGCCTGGTGTTCTGAGCTGGGCTGGTGTACGCTGTTGGCCTGGTGTTCTGAGCTGGGCTGGTGTACGCTGTTGGCCTGGTGTACGCTGTTGGCCTGGTGTACTCTGCTGGGCTGATGTACTCTGCTGGGCTGGTGTACGCTGTTGGGCTGGTGTACTCTGCTGGGCTGGTGTACTGAGCTGGGCTGGTGCACGCTGCTGGGCTGGTGCACTCTGCTGGGCTGGTGCACTCTGCTGGGCTGGTGCACTCTGCTGGGCTGGTGCACTCTGCTGGGCTGGCGTACAATGCTGGGCTGATGTTACTGAGCTGGGCTGATGCACTGAGCTGGCCTGCTGTACTCTGTTGGGCTGGTGTCCTCTGCTCGTCTGGTGTATTCTGCTGGTCTGGTGTATTCTGCTGGCCTGATGTTCGCTGCTGGTCTGGTGTACTCTGTTGGTCTGGTGTACTGAGCTGGTCTGGTGTACTCTGCTGGTCTGGTGTACTGAGCTGAGCTGGTGTACTGAGCTGGGCTGGTGTACTCTGCTGGGCAGATTTACTCTGCCGGCCTGGTATACTGAGCTGGGCTGGTGTGCTCTGCTGGGCTCGTGTGCTGGGCTGGTGTGCTCTGCTGGGCTGGTATACTGAGCTGGGCTGGTGTGCTCTGCTGGACTGGTGGTGTGATGTGGGCTGTTGTACTCTGCTGGGCTGGTGTACTCTGCTGGCCTGGTGTGCACTGCTGGACTGGTGTAGTGATCTGGGCTGTTGTACTCTGCTGGGCTGATGTACTCTGCTTGTCTGGTTTACTGAGCTGGGCTGGTTTACTGAGCTGGACTTGTGTACTCGGCTCCGCTGGTATACTCTGCTGGGCTGGTGTACTCTGCTTGCCTCGTGTACTCAACTGGACTGGTGTACTCTGCTGGTCCTGTGTACTCTGCCTGGCTGGTGTACTCTACTGGGCTGGTGTACTCTGCTTGCCTCATGTACTCAACTGGTCCTGTGTACTCTGCTGGTCCTGTGTACTCTGCCTGGCTGGTGTACTCTACTGGGCTGGTGTACTCTGCTTGCCTCATGTACTCAACTGGTCCTGTGTACTCTGCTGGTCCTGTGTACTCTGCTGGTCCTGTGTACTCTGCTGGTCCTGTGTACTCAACTGGGCTGGTGTACTCTGCTGGTCCTGTGTACTCTGCTGGTCCTGTGTACTCTGCTGGGCTGGTGTACTCTGCTGGTCCTGTGTACTCTGTTGGGCTGGTGTACTCTGCTGGGCTGTTGTACTCTACTGGGCTGGTGTACTCTGCTTGCCTCGTGTACTCAACTGGGCTGGTGTACTCTGCTGGTCCTGTGTACTCTGCTGGGCTGGTGTACTCTGCTGGGCTGGTGTACTCTGCTGGGCTGGTGTACTCTGCTGGTCCTGTGTACTCTGTTGGGCTGGTGTACTCTGCTGGGCTGGTGTACTCTACTGGGCTGGTGTACTCTGCTTGCCTCGTGTACTCAACTGGGCAGGTGTACTCTGCTGGTCCTGTGTACTCTGCTGGGCTGGTGTACTCTGCTGGGCTGGTGTACTCTGCTGGTCCTGTGTACTCTGCTGGGCTGGTGTACTCTACTGGGCTGGTGTACTCTGCTTGCCTCGTGTACTCAACTGGGCAGGTGTACTCTGCTGGTCCTGTGTACTCTGCTGGGCTGGTGTACTCTGCTAGTTTGCTGCACTGAGCTGGGCTGATGTACTCTACTGGCCTGGTGTACGCTGTTGTGCTGGTGTACTGAGCTGGCCTGGTGTACTCTACTGGGCTGGTGTACTGGGCTGGTGTACTTGAGTTGGCCAAGTGTACTCTGCTGGGCTGTTATACTCTGCTGGGCTGATGTACTCTGCAGGCCTGGTGAACTGAGCTGGGCTGATGTATTCTGCAGGCCTGGTGAACTGAGCTGGGCTGGTGTACTCTGCTGGGCTGGTGTACTGAGCTGGTAAGAACATAACATAAGAAACAGGCGCAGGAGTAGGCCAATTGGTCCCTCGAGCCTGCTTCGCCATTCAATAAGATCATGGCTGAACCAATCTTGGCCTCAACACCACTTTCCCGCTCTCTCCCCATACCCCTTGACTCGCTTGTAGTTCAAATGTCTGTCAATCTCCGCCTTGAATATATTCAATGACTCCACCTCCACAACTCTCTGGAGTAGAGAATTCCAAAGATTCACAATCTTCTGAGAGAAGAAACTCCTCCTCATCTCCGTCTTAAATGGGCGACCCCATATTCTGAAACTATGCCCCTAGTTCTAGATACCCCCACTAAGGGAAACATTCTCTCAGCATCCAACCTGTCAATGCCCCTCAGAATCTTGTATGTTTCAATAAGATCACCTCTCATTCTTCTAAACTCCAATGAGTATAGGCCCAACCTGCTCAATCTTTCCTCATACGTCAACCCCTTCATCCCAGGAATCAACCTAGTGAACTTTCTCTGTACTGCTTCCAATGCAAGTATATCCTTCCTTAAATATGGAGACCAAAACTGCACGCAGTACTCCAGGTGCGGTCTCACCAGCGCCCTTTAAAATTGCATCAAACCTTCCCTACTTTTATACTCCATTCCCTTTGCAATAAAGGCCAACATTCCATTAGCCTTCCTAATTACTTGCTGTACCTGTATGCTAACTTTTTGTGTATCATGTACTATGACCCCCAGGTCCCTCTGTACCGCAGCATTTTGTAGTCTCACTCCATTTAAATAATTTACTTTTTCATTGTTCCTTCCAAAGTGGATAACCTCACATTTTCCCACATTATATTCCATCTGCCAAATTTTTGCCCACTCACTTAACCTATCTATATCCCATTGCAGACTCTGTGTGTCCTCCTCACAACTTGCTAACCCACCTATCTTTGCATCATCAGCAAATTTGGCTACAGTACACTCGGTCCCTTCATCCAAGTCGTTAATATAGATTGTAAATAGTTGAGGCCCCAGCATTGATCCCTGTGACAACCCACTACTTACTGATTGCCAACCGGAAAATGACCCATTTATCCCGACTCTCTGTTTTCTGTTAGTTAGCCAATCCCCTATCCATGCTAATATATTACCCCCAACCCCGTGCGCTCTTATCTTGTGCAGTAACCTTTTATGTGGCACCTTATCGAATGCCTTCTGGAAATCCAAATACACTACATCTACTGGTTCCCCTTTATCCACCCTGCTCGTTACCTCCTCAAAAAACTCTAGCAAATTTGTCAAACACGATTTCCCTTTCATAAAATCATGTTGACTCTGCTTGATTGTTATATGATTTTCTAAATGTCCTGCTATTATCTCCTTAATAATGGATTCCAGCATTTTCCCAATGACAGATGTTAGGCTAACTGGCCTATAGTTTCCTGCTTTCTGTCTCCCTCCTTTCTTGAATAGTGGCATTACATTTGTGGTTTTCCAATATGCTGGGACCTCTCCAGAATCCAGGGAATTTTGATAGATTACAACCAACGCATCCACTATCTCTGCATCCACTTCTTTTAACACCCTAGGATGCAGGCCATCAGGTCCAGGGGACTTGTCAGCCTTTAGTCCCATTAGTTTGCCTAGTACTTTTCTCTAGTGATAGAGATTGTTTTAAGTTCCTCCCTCCCTATAGCCCTTGATTTTCTATTATTATTGGGATGTTTTTAGTGTCTTCTACCGTGAAGACCGATCCAAAATAATTGTTTAGAGTCTCTGCCATTTTTCCATTTCCCATTATTAATTCCCCAGTCTCATCCTCTAAGGGACCAACGTTTACTTTAGCTACTCTCTTCCTTTTTATATACCTGTAGAAGTTCTTACTGTCTGTTTTTATATTTCTTGCTAGTTTACTCTCATACTCTATCTTCTCCCTCTTTATAATTTTTTTAGTCATCCTTTGCTGGTTTCTAAACATTTCCCAATCCTCTGGCCTACCACTAATCTTCGCAAAATTATAGATTTTCTTTCAATTTGATATCATCCTTAACTTCCTTAGTTCGCCACAGATGGCGCATCCTTCTCGTAGAGCCTTTCTTTCTCACTGGAATATACCTTTGCTGAGATTTATGAAATATCTCCTTAAATGTCTGCCACTGCTGATCTACCATCTGGTGTACTCTGCTGGTCTGGTGTACTCTGATGTTCTGGTGTACTCTGCTGGTCTGGTGTGCAGAGCTGGGCTGGTGTACTGTGCTGGTCTGGTGCGCTGAGCAGGGCTGGTGTACTGTGCTGGGCTGGTGTACTGTGCTGGTTGGTGTACTCTGCTGTGCTGGTGTACTCTGCTGGTTGTGCTGTGCTGTGTACTCTGCTGGACTGGTGTACTCTGCTGGGCTGGTGTTCTGAGCTGGGCTGGTGTACTCTGTTGGGCTGGTGTACTCTGTTGGGCTGGTGTACTCTGTTGGGCTGGTGTACTCTGCTGGGCTGGTGTACTCTGCTGAGCTGGTATTCTGAGCTGGGCTGGTGTACTCTGCTGGGCTGGTGTACTCTGCTGGGCTGGTTTTCTGAGCTGGTCTGGTGTACTCTGCTGGTCTGGTGTACTCTGATGTTCTGGTGTACTCTGATGTTCTGGTGTACTCTGCTGGTCTGGTGTGCAGAGCTGGGCTGATGTACTCTGCTTGACTCGTGTGCTTAGCTAGTGTACTCTGCTGGTCTGGTGTACTCTGCTGGTCTGGTGTACTGTGCTGGGCTGGTGTGCTGGGCTGGTGTACTGAGCTGGTCTGGTGTACTGTGCTGGTTGGTGTACTCTGCTGGACTGGTGTACTCTGCTGTGCTGGTGTACTCTGCTGTGCTGGTGTACTCTGCTGTGCTGGTGTACTCTGCTGTGCTGGTGTACTCTGCTGGACTGGTGTACTCTGCTGGGCTGGTGTTCTGAGCTGGGCTGGTGTACTCTGCTGGTCTGTACTCTGCTGGTCTGTACTCTGCTGGGCTGGTGTACTCTGCTGGGCTGGTGTACTCTGCTGAGCTGGTATTCTGAGCTGGACTGGTGTACTCTGCTGGGCTGGTGTACTCTGCTGGGCTGGTGTACTCTGCTAGGCTGGTGTACTCTGCTGGGCTGGTGTACTCTGCTGAGCTGGTATTCTGAGCTGGGCTGGTGTTCTCTGCTGGGCTGGTGTTCTCTGCTGGGCTGGTGTTCTTTGCTGGGCTGGTGTTCTGAGCTGGGCTGGTGTACTCTGCTGGGCTGGTGTTCTGAGCTGGGCTGGTGTACTCTGCTGGGCTGGTGTACTGAGCTGGGCTGGTGTACTGAGCTGGGCTGGTGTACTGAGCTGGGCTGGTGTACTCTGCTGGGCTGGTGTACTCTGCTGGGCTGGTGTTCTGAGCTGGGCTGGTGTACTGAGCTGGGCTGGTGTACTCTGCTGGGCTGGTGTTCTGAGCTGGGCTGGTGTACTGAGCTGCTCTGCTTTCTGCACCATTTCTAAAAGGGGGGAAAGATTGGGTCGCGCACCCTTTTTGATGCTAACTTCGCCGGGCGCTCCCCCTCCCTCTTGGGGCACTCCATTTAAATATTGCAGTGCCAAGTGCCCTGTCCCGTAGCGCCAAGTGCCCTGTCCCGTAGCGCCAAGTGCCCTGTCCCGTAGCGCCAAGTGCCCTGTCACGTAGTGCCGCAGTACTGTAGGCCTCCCTCTCACCAGGGAGCGGGGTGCCAGCAAAAGAGCCCGGCTGGAGTCCAGTGCCCGGAGGAGGGCAGAGGGGGCATGTGTTGGCAGGCAGCCCACAAAAACAATGGCTGCCCAGCACCTTCCCTTTAAATATCGCTGACCGGCCACAAGTACGCCCCCCTGACCCTGTTGGACATAGCGTCCGGCGGTACGTCAGGGGGCGCGACCCAAGTTTGGGAGCGGGCCGCTGCGCACGGCGATGATGTCATCGCCGGAGGCGCAGCACCGCGGGGCGCTTCTGGCTACCGCTAACCTCCCGCTGAATTTCACGGGAGGCGTTAGCGGCACCCCTTGGGGCGCTAATGGGAGGCGCAAAGCAACCGAGATTTCCCCCCGCAGTATGCACAACCTCGAGTGCCTTCAGTCACTTGGCCAATTTACCATCGCTTGCCTCCAATTGGAAGGATGGGACAATTATTATTCTCCATGTGAGTGTGTTGCACTGTTTACATTCGCTGCTCCACAAATCAGAAGCTAAGGTGAATTTGAAAGCTAACAGATGGTGTACGTTTCTCTCCCAGCCCCTCAGCAGAAGTGCCTTCCATTGGGTCCTGGTGGATGTGGTGAAGTCTGAGCCCAACTACAGTGTCATTACCACAGTGGCTAGTCTCAGGCTGGGGCACTTCTTCCTCATATCCTTTCGATTTCTGAGCTGCCAGTGACAGGCTAAGTAATCCCTATCCAGGTCGCCTGCACCCGGTTGTGGGCAGTCCTGTGGACCAGAAACTCCTCCTGCTTCTCATGCATGTGTCAAGAGTGCGGTGAGTTCAGAAGTCAGGGCTTTGAGAGGCTGCGAGCAGTACGTTCTGCTTCTTTCCGCTCAGCTATATTTAGGGCCTGTTGTGAAGTACTGGTAACTAACAGCCCATAAACTGCCTGAGCAGGGTGAGAATGAGTGTCAGCGCAGCTACACGCTGATTGGCTGCTTTCAATTGGGTGAGATTACCGAATTTATGAGACATGATCCTGACTGAGGAAACCTCGATGGTGCTGACAGTTTGATGGATGAGTGCCACTCACATAGGAAAATGGGAAAACTTTAATACTCCTTTCAAAAGGAGAAAAATCTGCCTGAACAATGGGTTGCAGGCAGAGAGAGAGAGAGATCAATTGACAGAGAAAGAGGCAGAGGTGGATGGGGAGATGGAGATGTATGCCAGTACATGCAGTACTAACAGATGAAAGGTGCCAGACATTCATTTTCATTAATCACAATCGCTACAAAGTACTCTTTAAATATCAATCAATACAGAATGATTCCCCCACACGAACATGCAAATGTTCAGAACAGAAAAAAATCAACAAAATAGCAGTATGCTATTGGCACAGCCGGGGGCTGCTTGGATTGAAAGAGCTCCTCCATCTCACTCTCTTTCATCTGCTTTTTATACAAAAAATCCGAACTCTGTTACAAACCCCACCAGAGTGTGTAATGTGTCAGATATCGACACTGTGGCCAGCAGAATCCACTGCTTGGATCGAAGGTCATCAATAACATCGGGAGTTAATTATAGGAGAGAATGTTCGATAAAAGGAAAAGAGAGGGGAAATAAGGAGAGAACGGAGGAAGCGACTGTGAATGAGAAAGAAATAGGAGAGGGAAAGAGCAAGGGAAAGAGAGAAAGGAGAGTGGAAGGATAGGGAGGGAAAGGGAGGAAGAGAGTGAGGTGGGAGGCAGAGAGCTGAGGAAACAGAGAGAGAGAAAGGGAGAGAGAGGAAGAAAACTGAGGGAGAGAAAGATACAGAGAGAAAAAGCAGGGGATGAGGGAGAGATGTGTGGAGAGACTGAAGGGGACAGAGGTAAAGAGAAAGCGAGTCCTCCCCTTCCCTAATATCTCCTTTAGCGGTCTCCATGTTTTTTCTTATGTCCCTGTGAAATGCCTTGGGACATTTTTCTGCATTAAATGTGCGATATAAGCTGCTGTTTGGAGAGGTGTGTTGTGATACAGAGAAACAAAGAACACAGGGAGAGCAAGACTGAGGGAGAGAAAGAAGAACAGGGAGAGGCGATCTGAGAGGGAAGAGCAAGTGGGAGAGAATGAGAAAGGGTGAGAGAGAGACTGGGAGAGGCAGATCTTCTTTCACCTTTCTACAGGTGAATAGAACCATTTTATAAACTGCCAGTAATGTGAACTCACATCATCAAACCATCAGAGCTGTGTGTAGCACACTGGAGTCATTGTTAAACAATGCTCGAGTCATCTCATTGATATCTACAGGTCAGGGCAACAACCCTGGGTTTAGAGAAACCAGGTTCCACTTTCACCCTCTCCACACTCCAGCTAACCAGAGCCACGGACAGTACCTGCCTCTCTGAAGGCTGCACCTCCCTGCACTGCCCTTTATTACCAAATACACACTGAGGGGGATACAGGGAGAAATTATATTTAATTCTGTATATGAAAAGAAAGCTGACAACTACCCAAACTCGCTGTGATTCTGCGTTCTGTGTGCAACTGCAAAACTAAACCTTGGATTCGCTTTGATAGAGATGTAGAGGCATCTCACTGCAGTCGGCTAGGGATTGATAGGAGTTATTACCCGAAGACTATCTAGATTTCAAAGGATACTGGGCTGAACGCAGGCTCCTCAGAAGGTGCTTTGTGTACCTTGCTCAACCAGTAGCTGCTTTTCTCTTACCTCAGTGATTGTACGTCAGTAGCGTCTCGGAGTCAGTTTGGGGTTGATATTAAGTCCCTCTTGAGATCCCTGGTGTGTGAGAATAGGGTGAGTAAGACTCTCCCCTGCTCATGCAGTCGATGCTCCTATTCACCAGCCCACGGTTGCACTGTGGCTGTGAAGTGCTTGCTGCTCCGTGTGTGGATGTAGCACAGAGGCAGGGGGTGCTGGCATCAAACAAGGGGAACTGTGAAGGACAACGGTGGAGCCAGAATCAGTGACAATGCTGCACACGACCTCCATCGCTTCTCCTGATCAATTCAACCTTCCCAGGCTGTGCACTCCCCCTTCATGTGATCTTACGTAATGCCGGAGGCCAGTGAGAACGTGCAATCAACTTCAGTTCATTATCTCATACCTGGAGTGTGAACTTTATACTGTGTCAGGGATACCGAGGGTGACTGATGGTTTTGAAGACAACCGGTCTATCACAACAACAACAACAACAACTTGTATTATATAGCGTTTTTAATATAGTAAAACATCCCAAGGTGCTTCACAGGAGCGTTATCAAACAACATTGGACACCAAGCCACATAAGGAGATATTAGGGCAGGTGACCAAAAGCTTGGTCAAAGAGGTAGGTTTTAAGGAGCGTCTTAATGGAGGAAAGAGAGGTGGAGAGGTTTAGGGAGGGAATTCCAGAGCTTGGGGCCTTGGCAGCTGAAGGCACAGCCACCAATGGTGGAGCGATTAAAATCGGGGATGCTCAAGAGGCCAGAATTGGAGGAGCACAGATATCTCGGAGGGTTGTAGGACTGGAGGAGATTACAGAGATGGGGAGGGGCGAGGCCATGGAGGGAAAACAAGGATAAGAATTTTAAAATCAAGGCAATGCTTAACTGGGAGCCAATGTAGGTCAGCGAGCACAGGGGTGATGGGTAAACGGGACTTGGTGCGAGTTAGGACACGGGCAGCAGAGTTTTGGATGACCTCAAGTTTACAGAGGGTAAACAGTGGGAGGTCAGCCAGGAGTGTATTGGAATAGTCAAGTCCAGAGGTAACAGTGGCATGGATGAGGGTTTCAGCAGCAGGTGAGCTGAGGCAGGGGCGGAGTCGTGCGATGTTACGGAGGACGAAATAGGTGGTCTTGGTGATGGTGCAGATATGTGGCCGGAAGCTCACCCCGGGTTCAAATACAACACCAAGGGTGCTAACTGTCTGGTTCAGCCTCAGACAGTTGCCAGGGAGAGAGATAGAGTTGGTGGCTAGGGAACAGAGTTTGTGGTGGAGACTGAAGACAATGGCTTCAGTCTTCCCAATATTTAGTTGCAAGAAATTTCTGCTCATCCAGAACTGGATGTCGAACAAGTAGTCTGACAATTTAGAGACCGTGGAGGGGTCAAGAGAGGTAATGGTGAGGTAGAGCTGGGTGTCATCTGCATTAATGTGGAAACTGATGCTGTGTTTTCGGATGATGTCACTGAGGGGCAGCATGTAGATGAGAAATAGAACATAAGACCATAAGAAATAGGAGCAGGAGTAGGCCATATGGCCCCTCGAGCCTGCTCCGCCATTCAATAAGATCATGGTTGATCTTCGACCTCAACTTCACTTTCCTGTCCTATCCCTTGATTCCCCTAGAATCCAGAAATCTATCTATCTCAGCCTTGAATATGCTCAACGACTCAGCATCCACAGCTCTCTGGGGTAGAGAATTCTAAAGATTCACAATCCTCTGAGTGAAGAAATTCCTCCTCATCTCAGTCTTAAATGGCCGACCCCTTATCCTGAGACTATGCCCCCCAGTTCTGGACTCTCCAGCCAGGGGAAACAGTCTCTCAGCATCTAACCTGTCAATCCCCTTCAGAATCTTATATGTTTCAATGAGATCACCTCTCATTCTTCTAAACTCCAGAGAGTATAGGCCCAATCTACTCAATCTCTCCTCAAAGGACAACCCTCTCATCCCAGGAATCAATCTATTGAACCTTGCCTCTAAGGCAAGTATATCCTTCCTTAGGTACGGAGACCAAAACTGTTCACACAGTTAACTACTGGCTGTGGAGGGGGCCAAGGATATATCATCCTAGCATAGGGAACATCACCCGATACCAACACAGAGAAAAGGTCTTGTCACAATATGGGGCTGTACTGTAGAAGGCGGCGCACACCTGAAAACCTATTCTGGACTGGTTGCCCCTCAGGTACCATACTGCTGTACAAAGGGTAACAATGGCTGTACATGTAGTAATACTGGCTGTATATGTGGTAATACTGGCTGTATATGTGGTAATACTGGCTGTATATGTGGTAATACTGGCTGTGCATGTGGTAATACTGGCTGTGCATGTGGTAATACTGGCTGTGCATGTGGTAATACTGGCTGTGCATGTGGTAATACTGGCTGTGCATGTGGTAATACTGGCTGTGCATGTGGTAATACTGGCGCTGCATGTGGTAATACTGGCTGTGCATGTGGTAATACTGGCTGTGCATGTGGTAATACTGGCTGTGCATGTGGTAATACTGGCTGTGCATGTGGTAATACTGGCTGTGCATGTGGTAATACTGGCTGTGCATGTGGTAATACTGGCTGTGCATGTGATACTGGCTGTACATGTGATACTGGCTGTACATGTGGTAATACTGGCCCTACATGTGATACTACTGGCTGTACATGTGGTAATACTGGCTGTACATGTGGTAATACTGGCTGTACATGTGGTAATACTGGCTGTACATGTGGTAATACTGGCTGTACATGTAATACTGGCTGTACATGTGGTAATACTGGCTGTACATGTGGTAATACTGGCTGTACATGTGGTAATACTGGCTGTACATGTGGTAATACTGGCTGTGCATGTGGTAATACTGGCTGTACATGTGGTAATGCTGGCTGTAGATGTGGTAATATTAGGTGTACATGTTGTAATACTGGGTGTACATGTATTAATACTGGCTGTAAATGTGGTACTACTGGCTGCACATGTGGTACTACTGGCTGCACTACTGGTACTACTGCCTGTAAATGTGGTAATACTGGGTGTACATGTGGTAATACTGGGTGTACAGGTGGTAATACTGGCTGTACATGTGGTAATACTGGCTGTACATGTGGTAATACTGGCTGTACATGTAATACTGGGTGTACATGTGATACTACTGGCTCTACATGTGGTAATACTGGGTGTACATGTGGTAATACTGGCTGTACATGTGGTAATACTGGCTGTACATGTGGTACTACTGGCTGTACATGTGGTACTACTGGCTGTACATGTGGTAATACTGGCTGTGCATGTGGTACTACTGGGTGTGCATGTGATACTACTGGCTGTACATGTGGTAATAATGGCTGCACTACTGGTACTAATGCCTGTAAATGTGGTAATACTGGCTGTACATGTGGTAATACTGGCTGTACATGTGGTACTACTGGCTGTACATGTGGTGCTACTGGCTGTACATGTGGTACTACTGGCTGTACATGTGGTACTACTGGCTGTACATGTGGTAATACTGGCTGTACATGTGGTAATACTGGCTGTAAATGTGGTAATACTGGCTGTACATGTGGTAATACTGGGTGTACAGGTGGTAATACTGGCTGTACATGTGGTAATACTGGCTGTACATGTAATACTGGGTGTACATGTGATACTACTGGCTCTACATGTGGTAATACTGGGTGTACATGTGGTAATACTTGGCTGTACATGTGGTACTACTGGCTGTACATGTGGTAATACTGGCTGTACATGTGGTACTACTGGCTGTACATGTGGTAATACTGGCTGTGCATGTGGTACTACTGGGTGTGCATGTGATACTACTGGCTGTACATGTGGTAATAATGGCTGCACTACTGGTACTAATGCCTGTAAATGTGGTAATACTGGCTGTACATGTGGTACTACTGGCTGTACATGTGGTACTACTGGCTGTACATGTGGTGCTACTGGCTGTACATGTGGTACTACTGGCTGTACATGTGGTACTACTGGCTGTACATGTGGTAATACTGGCTGTACATGTGGTAATACTGGCTGTACATGTGGTAATACTGGCTGTACATGCAATACTGGCTGTACATGTGGTAATACTGGGTGTACATGTAATACTGGGTGGACATGTGGTAATATTGGCTGTACACGTGATACTACTGGCTGTACATGTGGTAATACTGGCTGTACATGTGGTAATACTGGCTGTACATGTGGTAATACTGGCTGTACATGGGTAATGCTGGCTGTACATGTAATACTGGGTGTACATGTGGTAATATTGGCTGTACATGTGGTAATATTGGGTGTACATGTGGTAATATTGGGTGTACATGTGGTAATACTGGCTGTACATGTAATACTACCGGCTGTACATGTGGTAATACTGGCTGTACATGTGGTAATACTGGCTGTACATGTGGTAATACTGGCTGTTCATGTGGAAATACTGGCTGTACATGTGGTAATACTGGCTGTAAATGTGGTAACACTGGCTGTACATTTAATACTGGGTGTACATGTGGTAATATTGGGTGTACATGTGGTAATACTGTCTGTATATGTGGTATTTCTGGCTGTGCATGTGGTAATACTGGCTGTACATGTAATACT
The DNA here is from genome assembly GCA_030390025.1 of Squalus acanthias. Taxonomy (NCBI): domain Eukaryota; kingdom Metazoa; phylum Chordata; class Chondrichthyes; order Squaliformes; family Squalidae; genus Squalus; species Squalus acanthias. Next base: position 72,767,067 of record CM059434.1, on the reverse strand, counting down.
GGATGTACATGTGGAAATACTGTGTGTACATGTGGTAATATTAGGTGTACATGTAATACTGGGTGTACATGTATTAATACTGGCTGAACATGTGGTACTACTGGCTGTACATGTGGTACTACTGGCTGCACTACTGGTACTACTGCCTGTAAATGTGGTAATACTAGGTGTACATGTGGTAATACTGGTTGTATATGTGGTACTACTGGCTGTACATGTGGTACTACTGGCTGTACATGTGGTACTAACTGTACATGTGGTACTACTGGCTGTACATGTAATACTGGCTGTACATGTAATACTGGCTGTACATGTGGTAATACTGGCTGTACATGTGGTAATACTGGCTGTACATGTGGTATTACTGGCTGCACATGTAATACTGGCTGTACATGTAATACTGGCTGTACATGTGGTAATACTGGCTGTACATGTGGTAATACTGGCTGTACATGTGGTAATACTGGCTGTACATGTGGTAATACTGGCTGTACATGTGGTAATACTGGCTGTACATGTGGTAATACTGGCTGTACATGTGGTAATACTGGCTGTACATGTGGTAATACTGGCTGTACATGTGGTAATACTGGCTGTACATGTGGTAATACTGGCTGTACATGTGGTAATACTGGCTGTACATGTGGTAATACTGGCTGTACATGTGGTAATACTGGCTGTACATGTGGTAATACTGGCTGTACATGTGGTAATACTGGCTGTACATGTGGTAATACTGGCTGTACATGAGGTAATATTGACTGTACATGTGGTAACACTGGCTGTACATGTGGTAACACTGGCTGTACATTTAATACTTTGTGTACATGTAATGGGTGTACATGTGGTAACATTGTGTGTACGTGTGGTAATACTGGCTGTAAATGTGGTAATACTGGCTGTACATGTGGTAATATTGGGTGTACATGTTGTAATACTGGGTGCACATGTATTAATACTGGCTGCACATGTGGTACTACTGGCTGCACATGTACTACTGGCTGCACATGTGGTACTTTTGGCTGCACTACTGGTACTACTGGGTGTACATGTAATACTGGGTGTACATGTGGTACTACTGGCTATACATGTGGTACTACTGGCTGTACATGTGGTAATATTGGCTGTACATGTGGTACTACTGGCTGTACATGTGGTAATACTGGCTGTACATGTGGTAATACTGGCTGTACATGTGGTAATACTGGCTGTACATGTGGTAATACTGGCTGTACATGTGGTAATACTGGCTGTACATGTAGTAATATTGGCTGTACATGTAGTAATATTGGCTGTACATGTGGTACTACTGGGTGTACATGTGCTAATAACGGCTGTACATGTGGTACTACTGGCTATACCTGTGGTACTACTGGCTGTGCATGTGGTAATACTGGCTGTGCATGTGGTAATACTGGCTGTGCATGTGGTAATACTGGCTGTGCATGTGGTAATACTGGCTGTACATGTGGTAATACAGGCTGTACATGTGGTAATACTGGCTGTACATGTGGTAATACTGGCTGTACATGTGGTATTACTGGCTGTACATGTGGTATTACTGGCTGTACATGTGATACTACTGGCTGTACATGTGGGAATACTGGCTGTACATGTAATACTTGCTGTATATGTAATACTGGGTGTACAGGTGGTAATACTGGCTGTACATGTGGTAATACTGGCTGTACATGTGATACTACTGGCTGTACATGTGATACTACTGGCTGTACATGTGGTAATACTGCCTGTACATGTGGTAATACTGGCTGTACATGTAATACTGGCTGTACATGTGGTAACACTGGCTGTACATGTAACACTGGCTGTACATGTAATCCTGGGTGTACATGTAATATTGTGTGTACATGTTGTAATACTGGGTGTACATGTATTAATACTGGCTGTAAATGTGGTACTACTGGCTGCACTACTGGTACTACTGCCTGTAAATGTGGTAATACTGGGTGTACATGTGGTAATACTGGGTGTACATGTGGTAATACTGGCTGTACATGTAATACTGGCTGTACATGTGGTAATACTGGCTGTACATGTGGTAATACTGGCTGTACATGTGATACTACTGGCTGCACATGTGGGAATACTTGCTGTACATGTAATACTGCATGTACAGGTGGTAACACTGGCTGTACAGGTAATATTGGCTGTACATGTGATAATACTGGCTGTACATGCGGTAATACTGGCTGTACATGCGGTAATACTGGCTGTACATGCGGTAATACTGGCTGTACATGCGGTAATACTGGCTGTACATGCGGTAATACTGGCTGTACATGCGGTAATACTGGCTGTACATGCGGTAATACTGGCTGTACATGCGGTAATACTTGCTGTACATGAGGTAATACTGGGTGTACATGTAATACTGGGTGTACATGTAATACTGGCTGTACATGTGTTAATACTGGCTGTACATGTGATACTACTGGCTGTACATGTGATACTACTGGCTGTACATGTAATACTGGATGTACATGTGGAAATACTGTGTGTACATGTGGTAATATTAGGTGTACATGTAATACTGGGTGTACATGTATTAATACTGGCTGAACATGTGGTACTACTGGCTGTACATGTGGTACTACTGGCTGCACTACTGGTACTACTGCCTGTAAATGTGGTAATACTAGGTGTACATGTGGTAATACTGGTTGTATATGTGGTACTACTGGCTGTACATGTGGTACTACTGGCTGTACATGTGGTACTACTGGCTGTACATGTGGTACTAACTGTACATGTGGTACTACTGGCTACATGTAATACTGGCTGTAAATGTAATACTGGCTGTACATGTGGTAATACTGGCTGTACATGTGGTAATACTGGCTGTACATGTGGTATTACTGGCTGCACATGTAATACTGGCTGTACATGTAATACTGGCTGTACATGTAATACTGGCTGTACATGTGGTAATACTGGCTGTACATGTGGTAATACTGGCTGTACATGTGGTAATACTGGCTGTACATGTGGTAATACTGGCTGTACATGTGGTAATACTGGCTGTACATGTGGTAATACTGGCTGTACATGTGGTAATACTGGCTGTACATGTGGTAATACTGGCTGTACATGTGGTAATACTGGCTGTACATGTGGTAATACTGGCTGTACATGTGGTAATACTGGCTGTACATGTGGTAATACTGGCTGTACATGAGGTAATATTGGCTGTACATGTGGTAACACTGGCTGTACATGTGGTAACACTGGCTGTACATTTAATACTTTGTGTACATGTAATGGGTGTACATGTGGTAACATTGTGTGTACGTGTGGTAATACTGGCTGTAAATGTGGTAATACTGGCTGTACATGTGGTAATATTGGGTGTACATGTTGTAATACTGGGTGTACATGTATTAATACTGGCTGCACATGTGGTACTACTGGCTGCACATGTACTACTGGCTGCACATGTGGTACTTTTGGCTGCACTACTGGTACTACTGGGTGTACATGTAATACTGGGTGTACATGTGGTACTACTGGCTATACATGTGGTACTACTGGCTGTACATGTGGTAATATTGGCTGTACATGTGGTACTACTGGCTGTACATGTGGTAATACTGGCTGTACATGTGGTAATACTGGCTGTACATGTGGTAATACTGGCTGTACATGTGGTAATACTGGCTGTACATGTAGTAATATTGGCTGTACATGTAGTAATATTGGCTGTACATGTGGTACTACTGGGTGTACATGTGCTAATAACGGCTGTACATGTGGTACTACTGGCTATACCTGTGGTACTACTGGCTGTACATGTGATACTACTGGCTGTGCATGTGGTAATACTGGCTGTGCATGTGGTAATACTGGCTGTGCATGTGGTAATACTGGCTGTGCATGTGGTAATACTGGCTGTACATGTGGTAATACAGGCTGTACATGTGGTAATACTGGCTGTACATGTGGTAATACTGGCTGTACATGTGGTATTACTGGCTGTACATGTGGTATTACTGGCTGTACATGTGATACTACTGGCTGTACATGTGGGAATACTGGCTGTACATGTAATACTTGCTGTATATGTAATACTGGGTGTACAGGTGGTAATACTGGCTGTACATGTAATACTGGCTGTACATGTGATACTACTGGCTGTACATGTGGTAATACTGCCTGTACATGTGGTAATACTGGCTGTACATGTAATACTGGCTGTACATGTGGTAACACTGGCTGTACATGTAACACTGGCTGTACATGTAATCCTGGGTGTACATGTAATATTGTGTGTACATGTTGTAATACTGGGTGTACATGTATTAATACTGGCTGTAAATGTGGTACTACTGGCTGCACTACTGGTACTACTGCCTGTAAATGTGGTAATACTGGGTGTACATGTGGTAATACTGGGTGTACATGTGGTAATACTGGCTGTACATGTAATACTGGCTGTACATGTGGTAATACTGGCTGTACATGTGGTAATACTGGCTGTACATGTGATACTACTGGCTGCACATGTGGGAATACTTGCTGTACATGTAATACTGGGTGTACATGTAATACTGCGTGTACAGGTGGTAACACTGGCTGTACAGGTAATATTGGCTGTACATGCGGTAATACTGGCTGTACATGCGGTAATACTGGCTGTACATGCGGTAATACTGGCTGTACATGCGGTAATACTGGCTGTACATGCGGTAATACTGGCTGTACATGCGGTAATACTGGCTGTACATGCGGTAATACTGGCTGTACATGCGGTAATACTGGCTGTACATGCGGTAATACTGGCTGTACATGCGGTAATACTGGCTGTACATGCGGTAATACTTGCTGTACATGAGGTAATACTGGGTGTACATGTAATACTGGGTGTACATGTAATACTGGCTGTACATGTGTTAATACTGGCTGTACATGTGATACTACTGGCTGTACATGTGATACTACTGGCTGTACATGTGATACTACTGGCTGTACATGTAATACTGGCTGTACATGTGTTAATACTGGCTGTACATGTGGTAATACTGGCTGTACATGTGGTAATACTGGCTGTACATGTGGTAATGGGTGTACATATGGTAATATTGTGTGTACGTGTGGTAATACTGGCTGTACATGTGGTAATATTGGGTGTACATGTTGTAATACTGGGTGTACATGTATTAATACTGGCTGCACATGTGGTACTACTGGCTGCACATGTGGTACTACTGGCTGCACTACTGGTAATACTGGGTGTACATGTGGTACTACTGGCTATACATGTGGTACTACTGGCTGTACATGTGGTAATATTGCCTGTACATGTGGTACTACTGGGTGTACATGTGGTAATACTGGGTGTACATGTGGTAATACTGGCTGTACATGTGGTAATATTGGCTGTACATGTAGTAATATTGGCTGTACATGTAGTAATATTGGCTGTACATGTGGTACTACTGGGTGTACATGTGGTAATACTGGGTGTACATGTGGTACTACTGGGTGTACATGTGGTAATACTGGCTGTACATGTGGTACTATTGGCTGCACTACTGGTACTACTGCCTGTACATGTGGTAATACTGGGTGTACATGTGGTACTACTGGCTATACATGTGGTACTACTGGCTGTACATGTGGTACTACTGGGTGTACATGTGGTAATACTGGCTGTACATGTGGTAATACTGGCTGTACATGTGGTAATATTGGCTGTACATGTAGTAATATTGGCTGTACATGTAGTAATATTGGCTGTACATGCGGTACTAGTGGGTGTACATGTGCTAATATCGGCTGTACATGTGGTACTACTGGCTATACCTGTGGTACTACTGGCTGTACATGTGATACTACTGGCTGTACATGTGGTAATACTGGCTGTGCATGTGGTAATACTGGCTGTGCATGTGGTAATACTGGCTGTGCATGTGGTAATACTGGCTGTGCATGTGGTAATACAGGCTGTGCATGTGGTAATACTGGCTGTGCATGTGGTAATACTGGCTGTGCATGTGGTAATACTGGCTGTGCATGTGGTAATACTGGCTGTGCATGTGGTAATACTGGCTGTGCATGTGGTAATACTGGCTGTACATGTGGTAATACTGGCTGTACATGTGGTAATACAGGCTGTACATGTGGAAATACTGGCTGTACATGTGGTAATACTGGTTGTACATGTGGTAATACTGGCTGTACATGTGGTAATACTGGCTGTACATGTAATACTGGGTGTACATGTGGTAATACTGGGTGTACATGTATTAATACTGGGTGTACATGTGATACTGGGTGTACATGTGGTAATACTGGCTGTACATGTGGTACTACTGGCTGCACTACTGGTACTACTGCCTGTAAATGTGGTAATACTCGGTGTACATGTGGTAATACTGGGTGTACATGTGGTAATACTGGCTGTACATGTAATACTGGCTGTACATGTGGTAATACTGGCTGTACATGTGGTATTACTGGCTGTACATGTAATACTGGCTGCACATGTGGTAATACTGGCTGTACATGTAATACTGGCTGTACATGTGGTAATACTGGCTGTACATGTAATACTGGGTGTACATGTGGTAATACTGGGTGTACATGTGGTAATACTGGCTGTACATGTAATACTGGCTGTACATGTGGTAATACTGGCTGTACATGTAATACTGGGTGTACATGTGGTAATACTGGCTGTACATGTAATACTGGCTGTACATGTAATACTGGCTGTACATGTGGTAATACTGGCTGTACATGTAATACTGGCTGTACATGTGTTAATACTGGCTGTACATGTGATACTACTGGCTGTACATGTGATACTACTGGCTGTACATGTAATACTTGGTGTACATGTGGTAATACTGGCTGTACATGTGGTAAAACTGGTTGTACATGAGGTAATACTGGCTGTACATGTGGTAACACTGGCTGTACATTTAATACTTTGTGTACATGTGGTAATGGGTGTACATGTGGTAATATTGTGTGTACATGTGGTAATACTGGCTGTATATGTGGTACTACTGGCTGTACATGTGGTAATACTGGGTGTACATGTAATACAGGCTGTATATGTGATACTACTGGCTGTACATGTGGTACTACTGGCTGTACATGTGTTAATACTGGCTGTACATGTGGTAATACTGGGTGTACATGTGGTAATACTGGCTGTACATGTGGTAAAACTGGCTGTACATGAGGTAATATTGGCTGTACATGTGGTAATACTGGCTGTACATGTAACACTGGCTGTACATTTAATACTTTGTGTACATGTGGTAATATTGTGTGTACGTGTGGTAATACTGGCTGTAAATGTGGTAATACTGGCTGTACATGTGGTAATATTGGGTGTACATGTTGTAATACTGGGTGTACATGTATTAATACTGGCTGCACATGTGGTACTACTGGCTGCACATGTGGTACTACTGGCTGCACTACTGGTACTACTGCCTGTACATGTGGTAATACTGGGTGTACATGTGGTACTACTGGCTATACATGTGGTACTACTGGCTGTACATGTGGTAATATTGCCTGTACATGTGGTACTACTGGGTGTACATGTGGTAATACTGGGTGTACATGTGGTAATACTGGCTGTACATGTGGTAATATTGGCTGTACATGTAGTAATATTGGCTGTACATGTAGTAATATTGGCTGTACATGTGGTACTACTGGGTGTACATGTGGTACTACTGGGTGTACATGTGGTACTACTGGGTGTACATGTGGTAATACTGGCTGTGCATGTGGTACTACTGGGTGTACATGTGGTAATACTGGCTGTGCATGTGGTAATACTGGCTGTGCATGTGGTAATACTGGCTGTACATGTAATATTGGCTGTATATGTAGTAATATTGGCTGTACATGTGGTACTACTGTGCGTACATGTGCTAATATTGGCTGTACATGTGGTACTACTGGCTATTCCTGTGGTACTACTGGCTGTACATGTGATACTACTGGCTGTGCATGTGATACTACTGGCTGTACATGTAATACTTGGTGTACATGTGGTAATACTGGCTGTACATGTGGTAATACTGGCTGTACATGTGGTAATACTGGCTGTACATGTGGTAATACTGGCTGTACATGTGGTAATACTGGCTGTACATGTGGTAATACTGGCTGTACATGTGGTAATACTGGCTGTACATGTGGTAATACTGGCTGTACATGTGGTAATACTGGCTGTTCATGTGGTAATACTGGCTGTACATGTGGTAATACTGGCTGTACATGTGGTAATACTGGCTGTACATGTGGTAATACTGGCTGTACATGTGGTAATACTGGCTGTACATGTGGTAATACTGGCTGTACATGTGGTAATACTGGCTGTACATGTGGTAATACTGGCTGTACATGTGGTAATACTGGCTGTACATGTGGTAATACTGGCTGTACATGTGGTAATACTGGCTGTACATGTGGTAATACTGGCTGTACATGTAATAATACTGGGTGTACATGTATTAATACTGGGTGTACATGTGATACTGGCTGTACATGTGGTAATACTGGCTGTACATGTGGTAATACTGGCTGTACATGTTGTATTACTGGCTGTACATGTAATAATGGCTGCACATGTGGTAATACTGGCTGTACATGTGGTATTACAGGCTGTACATGTGGTACTACTGGCTGCACTACTGGCTCTACATGTGGTAATACTGGCTCTACATGTGGTAATACTGGCTGTACATGTGGTAATACTGGCTGTACATGCGGTAATACTGGCTGTACATGTGGTAATACTGGCTGTACATGTAACACTGGGTGTACATGTGGTAATACTGGCTGTACATGTGGTAATACTGGCTGTACATGTGGTAATACTGGCTGTACATGTGGTAATACTGGCTGTACATGTGGTATTACTGGCTGTACATGTGGTATTACTGGCTGTACATGTGATACTACTGGCTGTACATGTGGGAATACTGGCTGTACATGTGGTAATACTTGCTGTACATGTAATACTGGGTGTACAGGTGGTAATACTGGCTGTACATGTGGTAATACTGGGTGTACATGTGATACTACTTGCTCTACATGTGGTAATACTGGGTGTACATGTATTAATACTGGCTGCACATGTGGTACTACTGGCTGCACATGTGGTAATATTGCCTGTACATGTGGTACTACTGGGTGTACATGTGGTACTACTGGCTATACATGTGGTACTACTGGCTGTACATGTGGTAATATTGCCTGTACATGTGGTACTACTGGGTGTACATGTGGTAATACTGGGTGTACATGTGGTAATACTGGCTGTACATGTGGTAATATTGGCTGTACATGTAGTAATATTGGCTGTACATGTAGTAATATTGGCTGTACATGTGGTACTACTGGGTGTACATGTGGTAATACTGGGTGTACATGTGGTACTACTGGGTGTACATGTGGTAATACTGGCTGTGCATGTGGTACTACTGGGTGTACATGTGGTAATACTGGCTGTGCATGTGGTAATACTGGCTGTGCATGTGGTAATACTGGCTGTGCATGTGGTAATACTGGCTGTACATGTAATATTGGCTGTATATGTAGTAATATTGGCTGTACATGTGGTACTACTGGGCGTACATGTGCTAATATTGGCTGTACATGTGGTACTACTGGCTATTCCTGTGGTACTACTGGCTGTACATGTGATACTACTGGCTGTGCATGTGATACTACTGGCTGTGCATGTGGTAATACTGGCTGTGCATGTGGTAATACTGGCTGTGCATGTGGTAATACTGGCTGTACATGTGGTAATACTGGCTGTACATGTGGTAATACTGGCTGTACATGTGGTAATACTGGCTGTACATGTGGTAATACTGGCTGTACATGTGGTAATACTGGCTGTACATGTGGTAATACTGGCTGTACATGTGGTAATACTGGCTGTACATGTGGTAATACTGGCTGTACATGTGGTAATACTGGCTGTACATGTGGTAATACTGGCTGTTCATGTGGTAATACTGGCTGTACATGTGGTAATACTGGCTGTACATGTGGTAATACTGGCTGTACATGTGGTAATACTGGCTGTACATGTGGTAATACTGGCTGCACATGTGGTACTATTGGCTGCACTACTGGTACTACTGCCTGTACATGTGGTAATACTGGGTGTACATGTGGTACTACTGGCTATACATGTGGTACTACTGGCTGTACATGTGGTACTACTGGGTGTACATGTGGTAATACTGGCTGTACATGTGGTAATACTGGCTGTACATGTGGTAATACTGGCTGTACATGTGGTAATATTGGCTGTACATGTAGTAATATTGGCTGTACATGTAGTAATATTGGCTGTACATGCGGTACTAGTGGGTGTACATGTGCTAATATCGGCTGTACATGTGGTACTACTGGCTATACCTGTGGTACTACTGGCTGTACATGTGATACTACTGGCTGTACATGTGGTAATACTGGCTGTGCATGTGGTAATACTGGCTGTGCATGTGGTAATACTGGCTGTGCATGTGGTAATACTGGCTGTGCATGTGGTAATACTGGCTGTGCATGTGGTAATACTGGCTGTGCATGTGGTAATACTGGCTGTGCATGTGGTAATACTGGCTGTGCATGTGGTAATACTGGCTGTGCATGTGGTAATACTGGCTGTGCATGTGGTAATACTGGCTGTGCATGTGGTAATACTGGCTGTACATGTGGTAATACTGGCTGTACATGTGGTAATACAGGCTGTACATGTGGAAATACTGGCTGTACATGTGGTAATACTGGTTGTACATGTGGTAATACTGGCTGTACATGTGGTAATACTGGCTGTACATGTAATACTGGGTGTACATGTGGTAATACTGGGTGTACATGTATTAATACTGGGTGTACATGTGATACTGGGTGTACATGTGGTAATACTGGCTGTACATGTGGTAATACTGGCTGTACATGTGGTACTAGCTGCACTACTGGTACTACTGCCTGTAAATGTGGTAATACTAGGTGTACATGTGGTAATACTGGGTGTACATGTACTACTGGCTGTACATGTGGTAATACTGGCTGTACATGTAATACTGGCTGTACATGTGGTAATACTGGCTGTACATGTGGTATTACTGGCTGTACATGAAATACTGGCTGCACATGTGGTAATACTGGCTGTACATGTAATACTGGCTGTACATGTGGTAATACTGGCTGTACATGTAATACTGGGTGTACATGTGGTAATACTGGGTGTACATGTGGTAATACTGGCTGTACATGTAATACTGGCTGTACATGTGGTAATACTGGCTGTACATGTAATACTGGGTGTACATGTGGTAATACTGGCTGTACATGTAATACTGGCTGTACATGTAATACTGGCTGTACATGTAATACTGGCTGTACATGTGGTAATACTGGCTGTACATGTGGTAATACTGGCTGTACATGTAATACTGGCTGTACATGTGATACTACTGGCTGTACATGTAATACTTGGTGTACATGTGGTAATACTGGCTGTACATGTGGTAAAACTGGTTGTACATGAGGTAATACTGGCTGTACATGTGGTAACACTGGCTGTACATTTAATACTTTGTGTACATGTGGTAATGGGTGTACATGTGGTAATATTGTGTGTACATGTGGTAATACTGGCTGTATATGTGGTACTACTGGCTGTACATGTGGTAATACTGGGTGTACATGTAATACAGGCTGTATATGTGATACTACTGGCTGTACATGTGGTACTACTGGCTGTACATGTGTTAATACTGGCTGTACATGTGGTAATACTGGGTGTACATGTGGTAATACTGGGTGTACATGTGGTAATACTGGCTGTACATGTGGTAAAACTGGCTGTACATGAGGTAATATTGGCTGTACATGTGGTAATACTGGCTGTACATGTGGTAATACTGGCTGTACATGTAACACTGGCTGTACATTTAATACTTTGTGTACATGTGGTAATATTGTGTGTACGTGTGGTAATACTGGCTGTAAATGTGGTAATACTGGCTGTACATGTGGTAATATTGGGTGTACATGTTGTAATACTGGGTGTACATGTATTAATACTGGCTGCACATGTGGTACTACTGGCTGCACATGTGGTACTACTGGCTGCACTACTGGTACTACTGCCTGTACATGTGGTAATACTGGGTGTACATGTGGTACTACTGGCTATACATGTGGTACTACTGGCTGTACATGTGGTAATATTGCCTGTACATGTGGTACTACTGGGTGTACATGTGGTAATACTGGGTGTACATGTGGTAATACTGGCTGTACATGTGGTAATATTGGCTGTACATGTAGTAATATTGGCTGTACATGTAGTAATATTGGCTGTACATGTGGTACTACTGGGTGTACATGTGGTAATACTGGGTGTACATGTGGTACTACTGGGTGTACATGTGGTAATACTGGCTGTGCATGTGGTACTACTGGGTGTACATGTGGTAATACTGGCTGTGCATGTGGTAATACTGGCTGTGCATGTGGTAATACTGGCTGTGCATGTGGTAATACTGGCTGTACATGTAATATTGGCTGTATATGTAGTAATATTGGCTGTACATGTGGTACTACTGGGCGTACATGTGCTAATATTGGCTGTACATGTGGTACTACTGGCTATTCCTGTGGTACTACTGGCTGTACATGTGATACTACTGGCTGTGCATGTGATACTACTGGCTGTGCATGTGGTAATACTGGCTGTGCATGTGGTAATACTGGCTGTGCATGTGGTAATACTGGCTGTACATGTGGTAATACTGGCTGTACATGTGGTAATACTGGCTGTACATGTGGTAATACTGGCTGTACATGTGGTAATACTGGCTGTACATGTAATACTGGCTGTACATGTGGTAATACTGGCTGTACATGTGGTAATACTGGCTGTACATGTGGTAATACTGGCTGTACATGTGGTAATACTGGCTGTTCATGTGGTAATACTGGCTGTACATGTGGTAATACTGGCTGTACATGTGGTAATACTGGCTGTACATGTGGTAATACTGGCTGTACATGTGGTAATACTGGCTGTACATGTGGTAATACTGGCTGTACATGTGGTAATACTGGCTGTACATGTGGTAATACTGGCTGTACATGTGGTAATACTGGCTGTACATGTAATAATACTGGGTGTACATGTATTAATACTGGGTGTACATGTGATACTGGCTGTACATGTGGTAATACTGGCTGTACATGTGGTAATACTGGCTGTACATGTTGTATTACTGGCTGTACATGTAATAATGGCTGCACATGTGGTAATACTGGCTGTACATGTGGTATTACAGGCTGTACATGTGGTACTACTGGCTGCACTACTGGCTCTACATGTGGTAATACTGGCTCTACATGTGGTAATACTGGCTGTACATGTGGTAATACTGGCTGTACATGCGGTAATACTGGCTGTACATGTGGTAATACTGGCTGTACATGTAACACTGGGTGTACATGTGGTAATACTGGCTGTACATGTGGTAATACTGGCTGTACATGTGGTAATACTGGCTGTACATGTGGTAATACTGGCTGTACATGTGGTATTACTGGCTGTACATGTGGTATTACTGGCTGTACATGTGATACTACTGGCTGTACATGTGGGAATACTGGCTGTACATGTGGTAATACTTGCTGTACATGTAATACTGGGTGTACAGGTGGTAATACTGGCTGTACATGTGGTAATACTGGGTGTACATGTGATACTACTTGCTCTACATGTGGTAATACTGGGTGTACATGTATTAATACTGGCTGCACATGTGGTACTACTGGCTGCACATGTAATATTGCCTGTACATGTGGTACTACTGGGTGTACATGTGGTACTACTGGCTATACATGTGGTACTACTGGCTGTACATGTGGTAATATTGCCTGTACATGTGGTACTACTGGGTGTACATGTGGTAATACTGGGTGTACATGTGGTAATACTGGCTGTACATGTGGTAATATTGGCTGTACATGTAGTAATATTGGCTGTACATGTAGTAATATTGGCTGTACATGTGGTACTACTGGGTGTACATGTGGTAATACTGGGTGTACATGTGGTACTACTGGGTGTACATGTGGTAATACTGGCTGTGCATGTGGTACTACTGGGTGTACATGTGGTAATACTGGCTGTGCATGTGGTAATACTGGCTGTGCATGTGGTAATACTGGCTGTGCATGTGGTAATACTGGCTGTACATGTAATATTGGCTGTATATGTAGTAATATTGGCTGTACATGTGGTACTACTGGGCGTACATGTGCTAATATTGGCTGTACATGTGGTACTACTGGCTATTCCTGTGGTACTACTGGCTGTACATGTGATACTACTGGCTGTGCATGTGATACTACTGGCTGTGCATGTGGTAATACTGGCTGTGCATGTGGTAATACTGGCTGTGCATGTGGTAATACTGGCTGTGCATGTGGTAATACTGGCTGTGCATGTGGTAATACTGGCTGTGCATGTGGTAATACTGGCTGTACATGTGGTAATACTGGCTGTACATGTGGTAATACTGGGTGTACATGTGGTAATACTGGCTGTACATGTGGTAATACTGGCTGTACATGTGGTAATACTGGCTGTACATGTTGTATTACTGGCTGTACATGTAATAATGGCTGCACATGTGGTAATACTGGCTGTACATGTGGTATTACAGGCTGTACATGTGGTACTACTGGCTGCACTACTGGCTCTACATGTGGTAATACTGGCTCTACATGTGGTAATACTGGCTGTACATGTGGTAATACTGGCTGTACATGTGGTAATACTGGCTGTACATGCGGTAATACTGGCTGTACATGTGGTAATACTGGCTGTAAATGTAACACTGGGTGTACATGTGGTAATACTGGCTGTACATGTAATACTGGCTGTACATGTGGTAATACTGGCTGTACATGTGGTAATACTGGCTGTACATGTGGTAATACTGGCTGTACATGTGGTATTACTGGCTGTACATGTGGTATTACTGGCTGTACATGTGATACTACTGGCTGTACATGTGGGAATACTGGCTGTACATGTGGTAATACTTGCTGTACATGTAATACTGGGTGTACAGGTGGTAATACTGGCTGTACATGTGGTAATACTGGGTGTACATGTGATACTACTTGCTCTACATGTGGTAATACTGGGTGTACATGTGGTAATACTGGCTGTACATGTGGTAATACTGGCTGTACATGTGGTAATACTGGGTGTACATGTGGTAATACTGGCTGTACATGTGGTAATACTGGCTCTACATGTGGTAATACTGGCTCTACATGTGGTAATACTGGCTGTACATGTAATACTGGCTGTACATGCGGTAATACTGGCTGTACATGCGGTAATACTGGCTGTACATGTAACACTGGCTGTACATGTGGTAATACTGGCTGTACATGTGGTATTACTGGCTGTACATGTGGTATTACTGGCTGTGCATGTGATACTACTGGCTGTACATGTGGGAATACTGGCTGTACATGTGGTAATACTTGCTGTACATGTAATACTGGGTGTACATGTAATACTGGGTGTACAGGTGGTAATACTGGCTGTACATGTGGTAATACTGGGTGTACATGTGATACTACTGGCTGTACATGTGGTAATACTGGCTGTACATGTGGTAATATTGGCTGTACATGTGGTAATACTGGCTGTACATGTGGTAATACTGGCTGTACATGTGGTAATACTGGCTGTACATGTGGTAATACTGGCTGTACATTTATTAATACTGGGTGTACATGTGATACTGGCTGTACATGTGGTAATACTGGCTGTACATGTAATACTGGCTGTACATGTGGTACTAATGGCTGTACATGTGGTACTACTGGCTGCACTACCAGTACTACTGCCTGTAAATGTGGTAATACTAGGTGTACATGTGGTAATACTGGGTGTACATGTGGTAATACTGGTTGTACATGTGGTAATACTGTCTGTACATGTGGTACTACTGGCTGTACATGTAATACTGGCTGTACATGTGGTAATACTGGCTGTACATATGGTATTACAGGCTGTACATGTGGTAATACTGGCTGTACATGTGGTAATACTGGCTGTACATGTGGTAATACTGGCTGTACATGTGGTAATATTGGGTGTACATGTTGTAATACTGGGTGTACATGTATTAATACTGGCTGCACATGTGGTACTACTGGCTGCACATGTGGTACTACTGGCTGCACTACTGGTACTACTGCCTGTACATGTGGTAATACTGGGTGTACATGTGGTACTACTGGCTATACATGTGGTACTACTGGCTGTACATGTGGTAATATTGCCTGTACATGTGGTACTACTGGGTGTACATGTGGTAATACTGGGTGTACATGTAGTAATACTGGCTGTACATGTGGTAATATTGGCTGTACATGTAGTAATATTGGCTGTACATGTAGTAATATTGGCTGTACATGTGGTACTACTGGGTGTACATGTGGTAATACTGGGTGTACATGTGGTACTACTGGGTGTACATGTGGTAATACTGGCTGTGCATGTGGTACTACTGGGTGTACATGTGGTAATACTGGCTGTGCATGTGGTAATACTGGCTGTGCATGTGGTAATACTGGCTGTGCATGTGGTAATACTGGCTGTACATGTAATATTGGCTGTATATGTAGTAATATTGGCTGTATATGTGGTACTACTGGGCGTACATGTGCTAATATTGGCTGTACATGTGGTACTACTGGCTATTCCTGTGGTACTACTGGCTGTACATGTGATACTACTGGCTGTGCATGTGATACTACTGGCTGTGCATGTGGTAATACTGGCTGTGCATGTGGTAATACTGGCTGTGCATGTGGTAATACTGGCTGTGCATGTGGTAATACTGGCTGTACATGTGGTAATACTGGCTGTACATGTGGTAATACTGGCTGTACATGTGGTAATACTGGCTGTACATGTGGTAATACTGGCTGTACATGTGGTAATACTGGCTGTACATGTGGTAATACTGGCTGTACATGTGGTAATACTGGCTGTTCATGTGGTAATACTGGCTGTACATGTGGTAATACTGGCTGTACATGTGGTAATACTGGCTGTACATGTGGTAATACTGGCTGTACATGTGGTAATACTGGCTGTACATGTGGTAATACTGGCTGTACATGTGGTAATACTGGCTGTACATGTGGTAATACTGGCTGTACATGTGGTAATACTGGCTGTACATGTGGTAATACTGGCTGTACATGTGGTAATACTGGCTGTACATGTATTAATACTGGGTGTACATGTGATACTGGCTGTACATGTGGTAATACTGGCTGTACATGTGGTAATACTGGCTGTACATGTTGTATTACTGGCTGTACATGTAATAATGGCTGCACATGTGGTAATACTGGCTGTACATGTGGTATTACAGGCTGTACATGTGGTACTACTGGCTCTACATGTGGTAATACTGGCTCTACATGTGGTAATACTGGCTGTACATGCGGTAATACTGGCTGTACATGTGGTAATACTGGCTGTACATGTAACACTGGGTGTACATGTGGTAATACTGGCTGTTCATGTGGTAATACTGGCTGTTCATGTGGTAATACTGGCTGTACATGTGGTAATACTGGCTGTACATGTGGTAATACTGGCTGTACATGTGGTAATACTGGCTGTACATGTGGTAATACTGGCTGTACATGTGGTATTACTGGCTGTACATGTGGTATTACTGGCTGTACATGTGATACTACTGGCTGTACATGTGGGAATACTGGCTGTACATGTGGTAATACTTGCTGTACATGTAATACTGGGTGTACAGGTGGTAATACTGGCTGTACATGTGGTAATACTGGGTGTACATGTGATACTACTTGCTCTACATGTGGTAATACTGGGTGTACATGTATTAATACTGGCTGCACATGTGGTACTACTGGCTGCACATGTGGTACTACTGGCTGCACTACTGGTACTACTGCCTGTACATGTGGTAATACTGGGTGTACATGTGGTACTACTGGCTATACATGTGGTACTACTGGCTGTACATGTGGTAATATTGCCTGTACATGTGGTACTACTGGGTGTACATGTGGTAATACTGGGTGTACATGTGGTAATACTGGGTGTACATGTGGTAATACTGGCTGTACATGTGGTAATATTGGCTGTACATGTAGTAATATTGGCTGTACATGTAGTAATATTGGCTGTACATGTGGTACTACTGGGTGTACATGTGGTAATACTGGGTGTACATGTGGTACTACTGGGTGTACATGTGGTAATACTGGCTGTGCATGTGGTACTACTGGGTGTACATGTGGTAATACTGGCTGTGCATGTGGTAATACTGGCTGTGCATGTGGTAATACTGGCTGTACATGTAATATTGGCTGTATATGTAGTAATATTGGCTGTACATGTGGTACTACTGGGCGTACATGTGCTAATATTGGCTGTACATGTGGTACTACTGGCTATTCCTGTGGTACTACTGGCTGTACATGTGATACTACTGGCTGTGCATGTGATACTACTGGCTGTGCATGTGGTAATACTGGCTGTGCATGTGGTAATACTGGCTGTGCATGTGGTAATACTGGCTGTACATGTGGTAATACTGGCTGTACATGTGGTAATACTGGCTGTACATGTGGTAATACTGGCTGTACATGTGGTAATACTGGCTGTACATGTGGTAATACTGGCTGTACATGTAACACTGGGTGTACATGTGGTAATACTGGCTGTTCATGTGGTAATACTGGCTGTTCATGTGGTAATACTGGCTGTACATGTGGTAATACTGGCTGTACATGTGGTAATACTGGCTGTACATGTGGTAATACTGGCTGTACATGTGGTAATACTGGCTGTACATGTGGTATTACTGGCTGTACATGTGGTATTACTGGCTGTACATGTGATACTACTGGCTGTACATGTGGGAATACTGGCTGTACATGTGGTAATACTTGCTGTACATGTAATACTGGGTGTACAGGTGGTAATACTGGCTGTACATGTGGTAATACTGGGTGTACATGTGATACTACTTGCTCTACATGTGGTAATACTGGGTGTACATGTATTAATACTGGCTGCACATGTGGTACTACTGGCTGCACATGTGGTACTACTGGCTGCACTACTGGTACTACTGCCTGTACATGTGGTAATACTGGGTGTACATGTGGTACTACTGGCTATACATGTGGTACTACTGGCTGTACATGTGGTAATATTGCCTGTACATGTGGTACTACTGGGTGTACATGTGGTAATACTGGGTGTACATGTGGTAATACTGGGTGTACATGTGGTAATACTGGCTGTACATGTGGTAATATTGGCTGTACATGTAGTAATATTGGCTGTACATGTAGTAATATTGGCTGTACATGTGGTACTACTGGGTGTACATGTGGTAATACTGGGTGTACATGTGGTACTACTGGGTGTACATGTGGTAATACTGGCTGTGCATGTGGTACTACTGGGTGTACATGTGGTAATACTGGCTGTGCATGTGGTAATACTGGCTGTGCATGTGGTAATACTGGCTGTACATGTAATATTGGCTGTATATGTAGTAATATTGGCTGTACATGTGGTACTACTGGGCGTACATGTGCTAATATTGGCTGTACATGTGGTACTACTGGCTATTCCTGTGGTACTACTGGCTGTACATGTGATACTACTGGCTGTGCATGTGATACTACTGGCTGTGCATGTGGTAATACTGGCTGTGCATGTGGTAATACTGGCTGTGCATGTGGTAATACTGGCTGTACATGTGGTAATACTGGCTGTACATGTGGTAATACTGGCTGTACATGTGGTAATACTGGCTGTACATGTGGTAATACTGGCTGTACATGTGGTAATACTGGCTGTACATGTGGTAATACTGGCTGTACATGTGGTAATACTGGCTGTTCATGTGGTAATACTGGCTGTTCATGTGGTAATACTGGCTGTTCATGTGGTAATACTGGCTGTACATGTGGTAATACTGGCTGTACATGTGGTAATACTGGCTGTACATGTGGTAATACTGGCTGTACATGTGGTAATACTGGCTGTACATGTGGTAATACTGGCTGTACATGTGGTAATACTGGCTGTACATGTGGTAATACTGGCTGTACATGTGGTAATACTGGCTGTACATGTGGTAATACTGGCTGTACATGTGGTAATACTGGCTGTACATGTGGTAATACTGGCTGTACATGTTGTATTACTGGCTGTACATGTAATAATGGCTGAACATGTGGTAATACTGGCTGTACATGTGGTATTACAGGCTGTACATGTGGTACTACTGGCTGCACTACTGGCTCTACATGTGGTAATACTGGCTCGACATGTGGTAATACTGGCTGTACATGTGGTAATACTGGCTGTACATGCGGTAATACTGGCTGTACATGTGGTAATACTGGCTGTACATGTAACACTGGGTGTACATGTGGTAATACTGGCTGTACATGTAACACTGGCTGTACATGTGGTAATACTGGCTGTACATGTGGTAATACTGGCTGTACATGTAATACTACTGGCTGTACATGTGGTAATACTGGCTGTACATGTGTTAATACTGGCTGTACATGTGGTAATACTGGCTGTACATGTGGTAATACTGGCTGTACATTTAATACTTTGTGTACATGTGGTAATGGGTGTACATGTGGTAATATTGGGTGTACATGTGGTAATACTGGCTGTAAATGTGGTAATACTGGCTGTACATGTAATACTGGCTATACATGTGGTAATATTGGGTGTACATGTAATACTGGGTGTACATGTATTAATACTGGCTGCACATGTGGTACTACTGGCTGCACATGTGGTACTACTGGCTGTACATGTGGTAATATTGGCTGTACAGGTGGTACTACTGGGTGTACATGTGGTAATACTGGGTGTACATGTGGTAATACTGGCTGTACATGTGGTAATACTGGCTGTACATGTGGTAATACTGGCTGTACATGTGGTAATACTGGCTGTACATGTGGTAATACTGGCTGTACATGTGGTAATACTGGCTGTACATGTGGTAATACTGGCTGTACATGTGGTAATACTGGCTGTACATGTGGTAATACTGGCTGTACATGTGGTAATACTGGCTGTACATGTGGTAATACTGGCTGTACATGTGGTAATACTGGCTGTACATGTGGTAATACTGGCTGTACATGTGGTAATACTGGCTGTACATGTGGTAATACTGGCTGTACATGTGGTAATACTGGGTGTACATGTATTAATACTGGCTGTACATGTGGTAATACTGGGTGTACATGTATTAATACTGGCTGTACATGTGGTAATGCTGGCTGTACATGTAATACTGGCTGTACATGTGGTAATACTGGCTGTACATGTGGTAATACTGGCTGTACATGTAATACTGGCTGTACATGTGGCAATACTGGCTGTACATGTGGCAATACTGGCTGTACATGTGGTAATACTGGGTGTACTTGTGGTAATATTGGGTGTACATGTAATACTGGCTGTACATGTGGTAATACTGGCTGTACATGTGGTAATACTGGCTGTACATGTGGTAATACTGGCTGTACATGTGGTAATACTGGCTGTACATGTAATACTGGCTGTACATGTAATACTGGCTGTACATGTGGCAATACTGGTTGTACATGTGGTAATACTGGCTGTACATGTGGTAATACTGGCTGTACATGTGGTAATACTGGCTGTACATGTGGTAATACTGGCTGTACATGTGGTAATACTGGGTGTACATGTGGTAATACTGGGTGTACATGTGGTAATATTGGGTGTACATGTAATACTGGCTGTACATGTGGTAATACTGCCTGTACATGTGATACTACTGGCTGTACATGTGATACTACTGGCTGTACATGTGGTACTACTGGCTGCACATGTGGTACTACTGGCTGCACATGTGGTACTACTGGCTATACATGTGGTACTACTGGCTGTACATGTGGTAATATTGGCTGTACATGTGGTACTACTGGGTGTACATGTGGTATTACTGGCTGTACATGTGGTAATACTGGCTGTACATGTGGTAATACTGGGTGTACATGTGGTAATATTGGGTGTACATGTAATACTGGCTGTACATGTGGCAATACTGGCTGTACATGTGGCAATACTGGCTGTACATGTGGCAATACTGGCTGTACATGTGGTAATACTGGCTGTACATGTAATATTGGGTGTACATGTGGTAATACTGGGTGTACATGTGATACTGGCTGTACATGTGGTAATACTGGCTGTACATGTAATACTGGCTGTACATGTGGCAATACTGGTTGTACATGTGGTAATACTGGCTGTACATGTGGTAATACTGGCTGTACATGTGGTAATACTGGCTGTACATGTGGTAATACTGGCTGTACATGTGGTAATATTGGGTGTACATGTAATACTGGCTGTACATGTGATACTACTGGCTGTACATGTGAAACTACTGGCTGTACATGTGAAACTACTGGCTGTACATGTGGTACTACTGGCTGTACATGTGGTACTACTGGCTGCACATGTGGTACTACTGGCTGCACATGTGGTACTACTGGCTGCACATGTGGTACTACTGGCTGTACATGTGGTAATATTGGCTGTACATGTGGTACTACTGGGTGTACATGTGGTAATACTGGCTGTACATGTGGTAATACTGGCTGTACATGTGTTAATACTGGCTGTACATGTGGTAATACTGGCTGTACATGTGGTAATACTGGCTGTACATGTAATACTGGGTGTACATGTGGTAATACTGGCTGTACATGTGTTAATACTGGCTGTACATGTGGTAATACTGGCTGTACATGTGGTAATACTGGCTGTACATGTAATATTGGGTGTACATGTGGTAATACTGGGTGTACATGTGATACTGGCTGTACATGTGGTAATACTGGCTGTACATGTGGTAATACTGGCTGTACATGTAATACTGGCTGTACATGTAATACTGGCTGTACATGTGGCAATACTGGTTGTACATTTGGTAATACTGGCTGTACATGTGGTAATACTGGCTGTACATGTGGTAATACTGGCTGTACATGTGGTAATACTGGGTGTACATGTGGTAATATTGGGTGTACATGTAATACTGGCTGTACATGTGATACTACTGGCTGTACATGTGATACTACTGGCTGTACATGTGGTACTACTGGCTGTACATGTAATACTGGCTGTACATGTAACACTGGCTGTACATGTGGTAACACTGGCTGTACATGTAATCCTGGGTGTACATGTAATATTGTGTGTACATGTTGTAATACTGGCAGTACATGTGGTAATACTGGCTGCACATGTGGTACTACTGGCTGCACTACTGGTACTACTGCCTGTAAATGTGGTAATACTGGGTGTACATGTGATACTACTGGCTGTACATGCGGTAATACTGGCTGTACATGTGGTAATACTGGCTGTACATGCGGTAATACTGGCTGTACATGCGGTAATACTGGCTGTACATGCGGTAATACTTGGTGTACATGCGGTAATACTGGGTGTACATGTAATACTGGCTGTACATGTGATACTACTGGCTGCACATGTGCTTATACTGGCTGTACATGTGATACTACTGGCTGTACATGTGATACTACTCGCTGTACATGTGGTAATACTGGCTGTACATGTGGTAATACTGGCTGTACATGTGGTAATACTGGCTGTACATGTGGTAATACTGGCTGTACATGTGGTAACACTGGCTGTACATGTGGTAACACTGGCTGTACATGTAATCCTGGGTGTACATGTAATATTGTGTGTACATGTTGTAATACTGGGTGTACATGTATTAATACTGGCTGTAAATGTGGTACTACTGGCTGCACATGTGGTACTACTGGCTGCACTACTGGTACTACTGCCTGTAAATGTGGTAATACTGGGTGTACATGTGGTAATACTGGGTGTACATGCGGTAATACTTGGTGTACATGCGGTAATACTTGGTGTACATGCGGTAATACTGGGTGTACATGTGGTAATACTGGGTGTACATGTGATACTACTGGCTGTCCATGCGGTAATACTTGCTGTACATGCGGTAATACTGGCTGTACATGTGGTAATACTGGCTGTATATGTGGTACTACTGGCTGTACATGTGGTAATACTGGCTGTACATGTGGTAATACTGGCTGTACATGTGGTAACACTGGCTGTACATGTGGTAACACTGGCTGTACATGTGGTAACACTGGCTGTACATGTAATCCTGGGTGTACATGTAGAAATACTGGCAGTACATGTGGTAATACTGGCTGCACATGTGGTACTACTGGCTGCACTACTGGTACTACTGCCTGTAAATGTGGTAATACTGGGTGTACATGTGGTAATACTGGCTGTACATGTGGGAATACTGGCTGTACATGTGGGAATACTGGCTGTACATGTGGTAATACTGGCTGTACATGTGGTAATACTGGCTGTACATGTGGTAATACTGGGTGTACATGAGATACTACTGGCTGTACATGCGGTAATACTGGCTGTACATGTGGTAATACTTGCTGTACATGCGGTAATACTGGCTGTACATGCGGTAATACTGGCTGTACATGCGGTAATACTTGGTGTACATGCGGTAATACTGGGTGTACATGTAATACTGGCTGTACATGTGATACTACTGGCTGTACATGTGCTTATACTGGCTGTACATGTGGTAACACTGGCTGTACATGTGGTAACACTGGCTGTACATGTAATCCTGGGTGTACATGTAATATTGTGTGCACATGTTGTAATACTGGGTGTAGATGTATTAATACTGGCTGTAAATGTGGTACTACTGGCTGCACATGTGGTACTACTGGCTGCACTACTGGTACTACTGCCTGTAAATGTGGTAATACTGGGTGTACATGTGGTAATACTGGGTGTACATGTGGTAATACTGGGTGTACATGTGGTAATACTGGCTGTACATGTAATACTGGCTGTACATGTGGTAATACTGGCTGTACATGTGGTAATACTGGCTGTACATGTGGTAATACTGGCTGTACTTGTGGTAATACTGGCTGTACATGTGGTAATACTGGCTGTACATGTGGTAATACTGGCTGTACATGTGGTAATACTGGCTGTACATGTGGTAATACTGACTGTACATGTGGTAATACTGGGTGTACATGTGATACTACTGGCTGTCCATGCGGTAATACTTGCTGTACATGTGGTAATACTGGCTGTACATGTGGTAATACTGGCTGTACATGCGGTAATACTTGGTGTACATGCGGTAATACTGGGTGTACATGTAATACTGGCTGTACATGTAATACTGGCTGTACATGTGTTAATACTGGCTGTACATGTGATACTACTGGCTGTACATGTGGTAATACTGGCTGTACATGTGGTAATACTGGCTGTACATGAGGTAATATTGGGTGTACATGTGGTAATACTGGCTGTACATGTAATACTACTGGCTGTACATGTGGTAATACTGGCTGTACATGTGTTAATACTGGCTGTACATGTGGTAATACTGGCTGTACATTTAATACTTTGTGTACATGTGGTAATGGGTGTACATGTGGTAATATTGGGTGTACATGTGGTAATACTGGCTGTAAATGTGGTAATACTGGCTGTACATGTAATACTGGCTGTACATGTGGTAATATTGGGTGTACATGTTGTAATACTGGGTGTACATGTATTAATACTGGCTGCACATGTGGTACTACTGGCTGCACATGTGGTACTACTGGCTATACATGTGGTACTACTGGCTGTACATGTGGTAATATTGGGTGTACATGTGATACTACTGGCTGTCCATGCGGTAATACTGGCTGTCCATGCGGTAATACTTGCTGTACATGCGGTAATACTGGCTGTACATGCGGTAATACTGGCTGTACATGCGGTAATACTTGGTGTACATGCGGTAATACTGGGTGTACATGTAATACTGGCTGTACATGTAATACTGGCTGTACATGTGTTAATACTGGCTGTACATGTGATACTACTGGCTGTACATGTGGTAATACTGGCTGTACATGTGGTAATACTGGCTGTACATGAGGTAATATTGGGTGTACATGTGGTAATACTGGCTGTACATGTAATACTACTGGCTGTACATGTGGTAATACTACTGGCTGTACATTTGGTAATACTGGCTGTACATGTGTTAATACTGGCTGTACATGTGGTAATACTGGCTGTACATGTGGTAATACTGGCTGTACATTTAATACTTTGTGTACATGTGGTAATGGGTGTACATGTGGTAATATTGGGTGTACATGTGGTAATACTGGCTGTAAATGTGGTAATACTGGCTGTACATGTAATACTGGCTATACATGTGGTAATATTGGGTGTACATGTAATACTGGGTGTACATGTATTAATACTGGCTGCACATGTGGTACTACTGGCTGCACATGTGGTACTACTGGCTATACATGTGGTACTACTGGCTGTACATGTGGTAATATTGGCTGTACAGGTGGTACTACTGGGTGTACATGTGGTAATACTGGGTGTACATGTGGTAATACTGGCTGTACATGTGGTAATACTGGCTGTACATGTGGTAATACTGGCTGTACATGTGGTAATACTGGCTGTACATGTGGTAATACTGGCTGTACATGTGGTAATACTGGCTGTACATGTGGTAATACTGGCTGTACATGTGGTAATATTTGGTGTACATGTGGTAATACTGGGTGTACATGTATTAATACTGGGTGTACATGTGATACTGGGTGTACATGTGATACTGGCTGTACATGTGGTAATACTGGCTGTACATGTGGTAATACTGGCTGTACATGTGGTAATACTGGCTGTACATGTAATACTGGCTGTATATATTATACTGGCTGTACATGTAATACTGGCTGTACATGTGGTAATACTGGCTGTACATGTGGTAATACTGGCTGTACATGTGGCAATACTGGCTGTACATGTGGTAATACTGGCTGCACATGTGGTACTACTGGCTGCACTACTGGTACTACTGCCTGTAAATGTGGTAATACTGGGTGTACATGTGGTAATACTGGGTGTACATGTGGGAATACTGGCTGTACATGTGGTAATACTGGCTGTACATGTGGTAATACTGGCTGTACATGTAATACTGGCTGTACATGTGGCAATACTGGTTGTACATGTGGTAATACTGGGTGTACATGTGGTAATATTGGGTGTACATGTAATACTGGCTGTACATGTGGTAATACTGGCTGTACATGTGATACTACTGGCTGTACATGTGATACTACTGGCTGTACATGTGGTACTACTGGCTGCACATGTGGTACTACTGGCTGCACATGTGGTACTACTGGCTATACATGTGGTACTACTGGCTGTACATGTGGTAATATTGGCTGTACATGTGGTACTACTGGGTGTACATGTGGTATTACTGGCTGTACATGTGGTAATACTGGCTGTACATGTGGTAATATTGGCTGTACATGTAATACTGGCTGTACATGTGGCAATACTGGCTGTACATGTGGCAATACTGGCTGTACATGTGGTAATACTGGCTGTACATGTAATATTGGGTGTACATGTGGTAATACTGGGTGTACATGTGATACTGGCTGTACATGTGGTAATACTGGCTGTACATGTAATACTGGCTGTACATGTAATACTGGCTGTACATGTGGCAATACTGGTTGTACATGTGGTAATACTGGCTGTACATGTGGTAATACTGGCTGTACATGTGGTAATACTGGCTGTACATGTGGTAATACTGGCTGTACATGTGGTAATACTGGCTGTACATGTGGTAATATTGGGTGTACATGTAATACTGGCTGTACATGTGATACTACTGGCTGTACATGTGATACTACTGGCTGTACATGTGAAACTACTGGCTGTACATGTGGTACTAATGGCTGCACATGTGGTACTACTGGCTGCACATGTGGTACTACTGGCTATACATGTGGTACTACTGGCTGTACATGTGGTACTATTGGCTGTACATGTGGTACTACTGGGTGTACATGTGGTAATACTGGGTGTACATGTGGTAATACTGGCTGTACATGTGTTAATACTGGCTGTACATGTGGTAATACTGGCTGTACATGTGGTAATACTGGCTGTACATGTGGTAATACTGGCTGTACATGTGGTAATACTGGCTGTACATGTAATACTGGGTGTACATGTGGTAATACTGGCTGTACATGTAATATTGGGTGTACATGTGGTAATACTGGGTGTACATGTGATACTGGCTGTACATGTGGTAATACTGGCTGTACATGTGGTAATACTGGCTGTACATGTGGTAATACTGGCTGTACATGTAATACTGGCTGTACATGTAATACTGGCTGTACATGTGGCAATACTGGTTGTACATTTGGTAATACTGGCTGTACATGTGGTAATACTGGCTGTACATGTGGTAATACTGGCTGTACATGTGGTAATACTGGGTGTACATGTAATACTGGCTGCACATGTGGTAATACTGGCTGTACATGTGATACTACTGGCTGTACATGTGATACTACTGGCTGTACATGTGGTACTACTGGCTGTACATGTAATACTGGCTGTACATGTAACACTGGCTGTACATGTGGTAACACTGGCTGTACATGTAATCCTGGGTGTACATGTAATATTGTGTGTACATGTTGTAATACTGGCAGTACATGTGGTAATACTGGCTGCACATGTGGTACTACTGGCTGCACTACTGGTACTACTGCCTGTAAATGTGGTAATACTGGGTGTACATGTGATACTACTGGCTGTACATGCGGTAATACTGGCTGTACATGTGGTAATACTGGCTGTACATGCGGTAATACTGGCTGTACATGCGGTAATACTGGCTGTACATGCGGTAATACTTGGTGTACATGCGGTAATACTGGGTGTACATGTAATACTGGCTGTACATGTGATACTACTGGCTGTACATGTGCTTATACTGGCTGTACATGTGATACTACTGGCTGTACATGTGATACTACTCGCTGTACATGTGGTAATACTGGCTGTACATGTGGTAATACTGGCTGTACATGTAATACTGGCTGTACATGTGGTAATACTGGCTGTACATGTGGTAACACTGGCTGTACATGTGGTAACACTGGCTGTACATGAAATCCTGGGTGTACATGTAATATTGTGTGTACATGTTGTAATACTGGGTGTACATGTATTAATACTGGCTGTAAATGTGGTACTACTGGCTGCACATGTGGTACTACTGGCTGCACTACTGGTACTACTGCCTGTAAATGTGGTAATACTGGGTGTACATGTGGTAATACTGGGTGTACATGTGGTAATACTGGGTGTACATGTGGTAATACTGGCTGTACATGTAATACTGGCTGTACATCTGGTAATACTGGCTGTACATGTGGTAATACTGGCTGTACATGTGGTAATACTGGCTGTACATGTGGTAATACTGGCTGTACTTGTGGTAATACTGGGTGTACATGTGGTAATACTGGCTGTACATGTGGTAATACTGACTGTACATGTGATACTACTGGCTGTCCATGCGGTAATACTGGCTGTCCATGCGGTAATACTTGCTGTACATGCGGTAATACTGGCTGTACATGCGGTAATACTTGGTGTACATGCGGTAATACTGGGTGTACATGTAATACTGGCTGTACATGTAATACTGGCTGTACATGTGTTAATACTGGCTGTACATGTGATACGACTGGCTGTACATGTGGTAATACTGGCTGTACATGAGGTAATATTGGGTGCACATGTGGTAATACTGGCTGTGCATGTAATACTACTGGCTGTACATGTGGTAATACTGGCTGTACATGTGTTAATACTGGCTGTACATGTGGTAATACTGGCTGTAAATGTGGTAATACTGGCTGTGCATGTAATACTGGCTGTACATGTGGTAATATTGGGCGTACATGTTGTAATACTGGGTGTACATGTATTAATACTGGCTGCACATGTGGTAATACTGGCTGTACATGTGGTAATACTGGCTGTACATGTGGTAATACTGGCTGTACATGTGGTAATACTGGCTGTACATGAGGTAATATTGGGTGTACATGTGGTAATACTGGCTGTACATGTAATACTACTGGCTGTACATGTGGTAATACTGGCTGTACATGTGGTAATACTGGCTGTACATGTGGTAATACTGGCTGTACATGTGGTAATACTGGCTGTACATTGAATACTTTGTGTACATGTGGTAATGGGTGTACATGTGGTAATATTGGGTGTACATGTGGTAATACTGGCTGTAAATGTGGTAATACTGGCTGTACATGTAATACTGGCTGTACATGTGGTAATATTGGGTGTACATGTTGTAATACTGGGTGTACATGTATTAATACTGGGTGTACATGTGATACTGGGTGTACATGTGATACTGGCTGTACATGTGGTAATGCTGGCTGTACATGTGGTAATGCTGGCTGTACATGTAATACTGGCTGTATATGTAATACTGGCTGTACATGTGGTAATACTGGCTGTACATGTGGTAATACTGGCTGTACATGTAATACTGGCTGTACATGTAATACTGGCTGTACATGTGGCAATACTGGCTGTACATGTGGTAATACTGGCTGTACATGTGGTAATACTGGGTGTACATGTGGTAATATTGGGTGTACATGTAATACTGGCTGTACATGTGGTAATACTGGCTGTACATGTGGTAATACTGGCTGTACATGTGGTAATACTGGCTGTACATGTAATACTGGCTGTACATGTAATACTGGCTGTACATGTGGCAATACTGGTTGTACATTTGGTAATACTGGCTGTACATGTGGTAATGCTGGCTGTACATGTGGTAATACTGGCTGTACATGTGGTAATACTGGGTGTACATGTGGTAATACTGGGTGTACATGTGGTAATATTGGGTGTACATGTAATACTGGCTGTACATGTGATACTACTGGCTGTTCATGTGATACTACTGGCTGTGCATGTGGTACTACTGGCTGCACATGTGGTACTACTGGCTGCACATTTGGTACTACTGGCTATACATGTGGTACTACTGGCTGTACATGTGGTAATATTGGCTGTACATGTGGTACTACTGGGTGTACATGTGGTAATACTGGCTGTACATGTGGTAATACTGGCTGTACATGTGTTAATACTGGCTGTACATGTGGCAATACTGGCTGTACATGTGGTAATACTGGCTGTACATGTGGTAATACTGGGTGTACATGTGGTAATATTGGGTGTACATGTGGTAATATTGGGTGTACATGTGATACTGGCTGTACATGTAATACTGGCTGTACATGTAATACTGGCTGTACATGTGGCAATACTGGTTGTACATGTGGTAATACTGGCTGTACATGTGGTAATACTGGGTGTACATGTGGTAATACTGGCTGTATATGTGGTAATACTGGCTGTAAATGTGGTAGTACTGGGTGTACATGTGGTAATACTGGCTGTACATGTAATACTGGGTGTACATGTGGTAATACTGGCTGTACATGTAATAGTGGCTGTACATGTGGTAATACTGGCTGTACATGTGGTAATACTGGCTGTACATGTGGTAATATTGGGTGTACATGTGGTAATACTGGGTGTACATGTGGTAATATTGGGTGTACATGTAATACTGGCTGTACATGTGGTAATACTGGCTGTACATGTGATACTACTGGCTGTACATGTGATACTACTGGCTGTACATGTGGTACTACTGGCTGCACATGTGGTACTACTGGCTGCACATGTGGTACTACTGGCTGCACATGTGGTACTACTGGCTGCACATGTGGTACTACTGGCTATACATGTGGTACTACTGGCTGTACATGTGGTAATATTGGCTGTACATGTGGTACTACTGGGTGTACATGTGGTAATACTGGGTGTACATGTGGTAATACTGGCTGTACATGTGTTAATACTAGCTGTACATGTGGTAATACTGGCTGTACATGTGGTAATACTGGCTGTACATGTAATACTGGGTGTACATGTGGTAATACTGGCTGTATATGTGGTAATACTGGCTGTAAATGTGGTAGTACTGGGTGTACATGTGGTAATACTGGCTGTACATGTAATAGTGGCTGTACATGTGGTAATACTGGCTGTACATGTAATACTGGCTGTACATGTGGCAATACTGGCTGTACATGTGGTAATACTGGCTGTACATGTGGTAATACTGGCTGTACATGTGGTAATACTGGCTGTACATGTGGTAATACTGGGTGTACATGTGGTAATACTGGCTGTACATGTGGTAATATTGGGTGTACATGTGGTAATACTGGGTGTACATGTGGTAATATTGGGTGTACATGTAATACTGGCTGTACATGTGGTAATACTGGCTGTACATGTGATACTACTGGCTGTACATGTGATACTACTGGCTGTACATGTGGTACTACTGGCTGTACATGTGGTACTACTGGCTGCACATGTGGTACTACTGGCTGCACATGTGGTACTACTGGCTGCACATGTGGTACTACTGGCTGCACATGTGGTACTACTGGCTGCACATGTGGTACTACTGGCTATACATGTGGTACTACTGGCTGTACATGTGGTAATATTGGCTGTACATGTGGTACTACTGGGTGTACATGTGGTAATACTGGGTGTACATGTAATACTGGCTGTACATGTGTTAATACTAGCTGTACATGTGGTAATACTGGCTGTACATGTGGTAATACTGGCTGTACATGTAATACTGGCTGTATATGTGGTAATACTGGGTGTACATGTGGTAATACTGGCTGTACATGTAATAGTGGCTGTACATGTGGTAATACTGGCTGTACATGTAATACTGGCTGTACATGTGGCAATACTGGCTGTACATGTGGTAATACTGGCTGTACATGTGGTAATACTGGCTGTACATGTGGTAATACTGGGTGTACATGTGGTAATATTGGGTGTACATGTAATACTGGCTGTACATGTGATACTACTGGCTGTTCATGTGATACTACTGGCTGTGCATGTGGTACTACTGGCTGCACATGTGGTACTACTGGCTGCACATTTGGTACTACTGGCTATACATGTGGTACTACTGGCTGTACATGTGGTAATATTGGCTGTACATGTGGTACTACTGGGTGTACATGTGGTAATACTGGCTGTACATGTGGTAATACTGGCTGTACATGTGGCAATACTGGCTGTACATGTGGCAATACTGGCTGTACATGTGGTAATACTGGCTGTACATGTGGTAATACTGGCTGTACATGTGGTAATACTGGGTGTACATGTGGTAATACTGGGTGTACATGTGGTAATATTGGGTGTACATGTAATACTGGCTGTACATGTGATACTACTGGCTGTTCATGTGATACTACTGGCTGTGCATGTGGTACTACTGGCTGCACATGTGGTACTACTGGCTGCACATTTGGTACTACTGGCTATACATGTGGTACTACTGGCTGTACATGTGGTAATATTGGCTGTACATGTGGTACTACTGGGTGTACATGTGGTAATACTGGCTGTACATGTGGTAATACTGGCTGTACATGTGGTAATACTGGCTGTACATGTGGCAATACTGGCTGTACATGTGGCAATACTGGCTGTACATGTGGTAATACTGGCTGTACATGTGGTAATACTGGGTGTACATGTGGTAATATTGGGTGTACATGTGATACTGGCTGTACATGTGGTAATACTGGCTGTACATGTAATACTGGCTGTACATGTAATACTGGCTGTACATGTGGCAATACTGGCTGTACATGTGGTAATACTGGGTGTACATGTGGTAATACTGGGTGTACATGTGGTAATATTGGGTGTACATGTAATACTGGCTGTACATGTGGTAATACTGGCTGTACATGTGATACTACTGGCTGTACATGTGGTACTACTGGCTGCACATGTGGTACTACTGGCTGCACATGTGGTACTACTGGCTATACATGTGGTACTACTGGCTGTACATGTGGTAATATTGGCTGTACATGTGGTACTACTGGGTGTACATGTGGTACTACTGGGTGTACATGTGGTAATACTGGGTGTACATGTGGTAATACTGGCTGTACATGTAATACT
The DNA here is from genome assembly GCA_030390025.1 of Squalus acanthias. NCBI lineage: Eukaryota > Metazoa > Chordata > Chondrichthyes > Squaliformes > Squalidae > Squalus > Squalus acanthias. Next base: position 72,732,839 of record CM059434.1, on the reverse strand, counting down.
GGCTGTACATGTGGCAATACTGGCTGTACATGTGGTAATACTGGCTGTACATGTGGTAATACTGGCTGTACATGTGGTAATACTGGCTGTACATGTGGTAATACTGGGTGTGCATGTGGTAATACTGGGTGTACATGTGGTAATATTGGGTGTACATGTAATACTGGCTGTACATGTGGTAATACTGGCTGTACATGTGATACTACTGGCTGTACATGTGATACTACTGGCTGTACATGTGGTACTACTGGCTGCACATGTGGTACTACTGGCTGCACATGTGGTACTACTGGCTGTACATGTGGTAATATTGGCTGTACATGTGGTACTACTGGCTGTACATGTGGTAATACTGGGTGTACATGTGGTAATACTGGGTGTACATGTGGTAATACTGGCTGTACATGTGGTAATACTGGCTGTACATGTGGTAATACTGGGTGTACATGTGGTAATACTGGCTGTATATGTGGTAATACTGGCTGTAAATGTGGTAGTACTGGGTGTACATGTGGTAATACTGGCTGTACATGTAATACTGGGTGTACATGTGGTAATACTGGCTGTACATGTAATAGTGGCTGTACATGTGGTAATACTGGCAGTACATGTAATACTGGCTGTACATGTGGCAATACTGGCTGTACATGTGGTAATACTGGCTGTACATGTGGTAATACTGGGTGTACATGTGGTAATACTGGGTGTACATGTGGTAATATTGGGTGTACATGTGGTAATACTGGGTGTACATGTGGTAATATTGGGTGTACATGTAATACTGGCTGTACATGTGGTAATACTGGCTGTACATGTGATACTACTGGCTGTACATGTGATACTACTGGCTGTACATGTGGTACTACTGGCTGCACATGTGGTACTACTGGCTGCACATGTGGTACTACTGGCTGCACATGTGGTACTACTGGCTGCACATGTGGTACTACTGGCTATACATGTGGTACTACTGGCTGTACATGTGGTAATATTGGCTGTACATGTGGTACTACTGGGTGTACATGTGGTAATACATGTACATGTGGTAATACTGGCTGTACATGTGTTAATACTAGCTGTACATGTGGTAATACTGGCTGTACATGTGGTAATACTGGCTGTACATGTAATACTGGGTGTACATGTGGTAATACTGGCTGTATATGTGGTAATACTGGCTGTAAATGTGGTAGTACTGGGTGTACATGTGGTAATACTGGCTGTACATGTAATTGTGGGTGTACATGTGGTAATACTGGCTGTACATGTAATAGTGGCTGTACATGTGGTAATACTGGCTGTACATGTAATACTGGCTGTACATGTGGCAATACTGGCTGTACATGTGGTAATACTGGCTGTACATGTGGTAATACTGGCTGTACATGTGGTAATACTGGCTGTACATGTGGTAATACTGGCTGTACATGTGGTAATACTGGCTGTACATGTGGTAATACTGGCTGTACATGTGGTAATACTGGGTGTACATGTGGTAATACTGGCTGTACATGTGGTAATATTGGGTGTACATGTGGTAATACTGGGTGTACATGTGGTAATATTGGGTGTACATGTAATACTGGCTGTACATGTGGTAATACTGGCTGTACATGTGATACTACTGGCTGTACATGTGATACTACTGGCTGTACATGTGGTACTACTGGCTGTACATGTGGTACTACTGGCTGCACATGTGGTACTACTGGCTGCACATGTGGTACTACTGGCTATACATGTGGTACTACTGGCTGTACATGTGGTAATATTGGGTGTACATGTGGTACTACTGGGTGTACATGTGGTAATACTGGGTTTACATGTGGTAATACTGGCTGTACATGTGTTAATACTAGCTGTACATGTGGTAATACTGGCTGTACATGTGGTAATACTGGCTGTACATGTAATACTGGGTGTACATGTGGTAATACTGGCTGTATATGTGGTAATACTGGCTGTAAATGTGGTAGTACTGGGTGTACATGTGGTAATACTGGCTGTACATGTAATAGTGGCTGTACATGTGGTAATACTGGCTGTACATGTAATACTGGCTGTACATGTGGCAATACTGGCTGTACATGTGGTAATACTGGCTGTACATGTGGTAATACTGGCTGTACATGTGGTAATACTGGCTGTACATGTGGTAATACTGGGTGTACATGTGGTAATACTGGGTGTACATGTAATACTGGCTGTACATGTGGCAATACTGGTTGTACATTTGGTAATACTGCCTGTACATGTGGTAATACTGGGTGTACATGTGGTAATACTGGGTGTACATGTGGTAATACTGGGTGTACATGTGGTAATACTGGGTGTACATGTGGTAATATTGGGTGTACATGTAATACTGGCTGTACATGTGGTAATACTGGCTGTACATGTGATACTACTGGCTGTACATGTGATACTACTGGCTGTACATGTGATACTACTGGCTGTACATGTGGTGATACTACTGGCTGTACATGTGGTAATACTGGCTGTACATGTGGTAATACTGGCTGTACATGTGGTAATACTGGCTGTACATGTGGTACTACTGGCTGTACATGTGGTAATACTGGCTGTACATGTGGTAATACTGGCTGTACATGTGTTAATACTGGCTGTACATGTAATACTGGCTGTACATGTGGTAATACTGGCTGTACATGTAATACTGGGTGTATATGTGGTAATACTGGCCCTACATGTGGTAATACTGGCTGTAAATGTGGTAGTACTGGGTGTACATGTGGTAATACTGGCTGTACATGTAATACTGGGTGTACATGTGGTAATACTGGCTGTACATGTAATACTGGCTGTACATGTGGTAATACTGGCTGTACATGTAATACTGGCTGTACATGTGGTAATACTGGCTGTACATGTGATACTACTGGCTGTACATGTGGTGATACTACTGGCTGTACATGTGGTAATACTGGCTGTACATGTGGTACTACTGGCTGTACGTGTGGTACTACTGGCTGTACATGTGGTACTACTGGCTGTACGTGTGTTAATACTGGCTGTACATGTGGTAATACTGGCTGGACGTGTGTTAATACCTACTGTACATGTAATACTGGGTGTACATGTGGTAATACTGGCTGTATATGTGGTAATACTGGCCCTACATGTGGTAATACTGGCTGTAAATGTGGTAGTACTGGGTGTACATGTGGTAATACTGGCTGTACATGTAATACTGGGTGTACATGTGGTAATACTGGCTGTAAATGTGGTAGTACTGGGTGTACATGTGGTAATACTGGCTGTACATGTAATACTGGGTGTACATGTGGTAATACTGGGTGTACATGTGGTAATACTGGCCCTACATGTGGTAATACTGGCCCTACATGTGGTAATACTGGGTGTACATGTGGTAATACTGGGTGTACATCTGGTAATACTGGCTGTACATGTGGTAATACTGGCTGTACATGTGGTAATACTGACTGTACATGTGGTAATACTGGCTGTACATGTGGTAATACTGACTGTACATGTAATAATACTGACTGTGCATACTTTACTGGCTGTACACATATTAATATTGCATGTGCATTTATAAATGCTGGATGTACACGCAATAATACCGGTTGAACACATAGTAATACTGGCTGTACTGTCAGTAACACTTGTATGCATTCTAATTTTGGGTGTATATATTCCTGGGCCAGTTCTAGCGGTATGACGATTGGGAATAGGGTCTGGCCAAAAAATCAGCCAGCAATCCTGTCCTTGATCACTCCCTATTGCACCTGGCCTATTGGAGTAGAGTGTGAGAGTGGTTTTGTGAGCTTGCTTCACCATCTGAGCACTGGTCCTGTAACAGCATGGTTCTCCTGATCTTAGTATAATTTTTAAGAATGCAGCCGGCTCCTAATTTCAGTGCAGTTTTTAAAATGGGAGGGGCTTCTAATCTAGGTATATTGTTTGCAATAGGATGGATCTCCTGATGCTAGGAGATTGTTTTATCTCTACTCCATTAATACAAGAGATCTCTTAATCTCAGTACACCTTTATATCCCTGGTAATGTAATGGGAGGGGTTTGTAGATCTCAGACACTGTCTATTCCCTGGTAATGTAATGGAGGGGTCTCTAGATCTCAGACACTGTCTATTCCCTGGTAATGTAATGGGAGGGGTTTGTAGATCTCAGACACTGTCTATTCCCTGGTAATGTAATGGGAGGGGTCTCTCAATCTCAGACACTGTCTATTCCCTGGTAATGTAATGGGAGGGGTCTCTAGATCTCAGACACTGTCTATTCCCTGGTAATGTAATGGGAGGGGTCTCTAGATCTCAGACACTGTCTATTCCCTGGTAATGTAATGGAGGGGTCTCTAGATCTCAGACACTGTCTATTCCCTAGTAATGTAATGGGAGGGGTCTCTAGATCTCAGACACTGTCTATTCCCTGGTAATGTAATGGGAGGGGTCTCTAGATCTCAGACACTGTCTATTCCCTGGTAATGTAATAGGAGACGTCTCTAGATCTCAGACACTGTCTATTCCCTGGTAATGTAATGGAGGGGTTTGTAGATCTCAGACACTGTCTATTCCCTAGTAATGTAATGGGAGGGGTCTCCAGATCTCAGACACTGTCTATTCCCTGGTAATGTAATGGGAGGGGTCTCTAGATCTCAGACACTGTCTATTCCCTGGTAATGTAATGGGAGGGGTCTCTAGATCTCAGACACTGTCTATTCCCTGGTAATGTAATGGAGGGGTCTCTAGATCTCAGACACTGTCTATTCCCTGGTAATGTAATGGAGGGGTTTGTAGATCTCAGACACTGTCTATTCCCTGGTAATGTAATGGAGGGGTCTCTATATCTCAGACACTGTCTATTCCCTGGTAATGTAAGGGAGGGGTCTCTAGATCTCAAACACTGTGGTTATGATCTGGAATGCACTGCCTGATAGGGCGGTGGATACAGATTCAATAGTAGCCTTCAAAATGGAATTGTATAAATACTTGAATGAGAAAAAATTGCAGGGATATGGGGAAAGATCAGGGGAGTGGGACTAACTGGGTTGTTCTTCAAAAGAGCCAGTGCAGACTTGATGGGACAAATGGCCTCCTTCTGTGCTGTACTGTTCTGTGATTCTATGATTCTATTCCCTGGTCTTTCTTTGCAGCATCTTTGGACATTCTTTACATTAAAGGCACAATATAAACGCAGAATGTTGGTTTGTTTGTCAGTTTTGCCCTTTGTCCTGTTTTATGGTAAGAACAGTCAGGAATTTAAGTTCTGAAAATTGGAAGGCAGATTGGGAATTCCTGCTACACAATAGCTCTGTAGTTAGATGGGGTGTAATGGGATGCTACTCTGTTACTAGGAAGGAATTATGGACTTCCTGTATCAATGGCTTTCTTTCAATGGACAAAGCAAGGAGAGTTTTCTGTACATTGGCCCAGAAATTAGACTTCGATGGTTGCCGCGGGGGTAAGGATCCGGCGCGATCTTACCTACCGCGCCTGCCTTTATGGTTCGGGCCCACACGAACTTCGGGTCCCGGGCCTCTCCCTGGTGCCGGCGCGCAGTGTGTGCGTGTCCCAGAGGCGCAGTTAGTTCGATGCGACCTCTGGGATCACGTGGGCCAGTTAGAGCCAATGGCAGCACACCATCTTTCATTCATAGTTTTGACAGGAAGAGCTGTCAAAACTATGAATACAACTTGCCCCCAAAAGAACAGCTAAACCTCAATTAAATTTTTTTTAAAACCCATCACATTAATAAAATAACTATAGTTAAATAAATTAACCAATTTAAACAAAAATTAAAATTTTTGAAAAAATTTAAATTCTTTTTAAAAGTTATAAAAATAAACTTACCTTTCTTTAAAGTCTCTAAAAAAGATTAAACTGTTGAAAAAATTTTAAAATACTTAATTAACTACTTACCTTGTTAAAAGGGGCTCTTACGCCTCCTTTTTTCATGTGTAAAATCTTCCATACTTACCCTCGCGTTCAAACCTGAAAAAAAACCTAAGTGTGCTGCGTGCGCACAGCCTGTAGTGCGCACACGGTTCACTTAGGAACCGCCCCCTTCACAATATCGGAAGTGCCGGTTTCCCGCGCATGCGCAGTGCATGCAGGAAACCGGCACTTCGGGACCGAATACGGGTGAGTACACAGTGCGTACTCTCCCGTATTCGGCCGAATTTCTGGGCCATTGTATCTAACCTATGCTGCACCTGCCCTGGGAGTGTTTGATGGGACAGTGTAGAGGGAGCTTTACTCTGTATCTAACCTATGCTGCACCTGCCCTGGGAGTGTTTGATGGGACAGTGTAGAGGGAGCTTTACTCTGTATCTAACCCGTGCTGTACCTGTCCTGGGAGTGTTTAATGGGACAGTGTAGAGGGAGTTTTACTCTGTATCTAACACGTGCTGTACCTGCCCTGGGAGTGTTTGATGGGACAGTGTAGAGGGAGCTTTACTCTGTTTCTAACCCGTGCTGTACCTGCCCTGGGAGTGTTTGATGGTAGAGGGAGCTTTACTCTATATCTAACCCATGCTGTACCAGCCTTCGGAGTGTTTGAAGGGCCAGTGTAGACGGAGGTTTACTCTGTATCTAACCCGTGCTGTACCTGCCCTGGGAGTTTTTGATGGGACAGTGCAGAGGGAGCTTTACTCTGTATCTAACCCGTGCTGGACCTGACCTGGGATTGTTTGATGGAACAGTGTAGAGAGAGCTTTACTCTGTATCTAACCCGTACTGTACCTGCCCTGGGAGAGTTTGATAGGACAGTGTAGAGGGAGCTTTACTCTGTATATAACCCGTGCTGTACCTGCCCTGGCAGTGTTTGATGGGACAGTGTAGAAGGAGCTTTACTCTGTATCTAACCCGTGCAGTACCCGCCCTGGGAGTGTTTGATGGAACAGTGTAGAGGGAGCTTTACTCTGTATCTAACCCATGCAATACCTGCCCTGGGAGTGTTTGATGGGACAGTGTAGAGGGAGCTTTACTCTGAATCTAACCTGTGCTGTACCTGCCCTGGGAGTGTTTGATGGGGTAGTGTAGAAGGAGCTTCACTCTGTATCTAAGCCTTGCTGTACCTGCCCTGGGATTTTTTGTTGGGACAGTGTAGAGGGAACTTTACTCTGTATCTAAGCCACGTTTATGATGCCAGGAGCCAGATATGCCCTTTCCGTCTTGATCCCCCTGAAGAGCTGTAGTCTCTGTGGCTGGCTGGCTGTCGTTCTCCTGATGGTGTTTTAGGTGCTCCTTGTGTCGAGTGAGATGATTCTCAGCTGTCCTGCCCGAAGTGTGCACCTTAATATTTTCAAATATGACCAGGCATTGTATTGGAAGGCTGAGCTCTGGGCTGAGCTCTGTTGGGCTGGGCTGGTAAGCACGGTGTCAATGGTCTGATCCCTTTGTTCCTGCTGTGTAGGATTAGTCGCTCAGTCTCTGCTCACTGCTAATTCAACAGTGTATGAATAGAAGCCGCGTACAATCTCCAAGGTCCTTCTCAAGGCTCTTTGTGTTGGGATTAAGAAGCCAATTTCATTAGTGAAGCAATCTTGTGATGAAGGAGGAAATAATTGATTGTCTCAACACACTTTGCTCATTTAAACAGCTTGTTGGCCGCTTTCATTTATCTCAAATCTGAATATTTTACTCTCTGCCTTATTTGGGTTATTCCAGCATAACTCGAACAATTAATCCAACTTCTCTAATTAACAAATAAAGAGGCAACAACAAATCATGACTCATTAAGACAGGCTTTCCTCCACACCACATGAGACAGACTGGACCAGACTCTCTGTCCATGAGACAGACTGGACGAGACTCTCTGTCCATGAGACAGGCTGGACCAGAATCTCTGTCCGTCAGACAGACTGGACCAGACTCTCTGTCCATGAGACAGACTGGACCAGACTCTCTGTCCATGAGACAGACTGGACCAGACTCTCTGTCCATGAGACAGACTGGACCAGACTCTCTGTCCATGAGACAGACTGGACCAGACTCTCGGTCCGTGAGACAGACTGGACCAGACTCTCTGTCCGTGAGACAGACTGGACCAGACTCTCTGTCTATGAGACAGACTGGACCAGACTCTCTGTCCATGAGACAGACTCGACCAGACTCTCTGACAATGAGACAGACTCGACCAGACTCTCTGTCCGTGAGACAGACTCGACCAGACACTCCGTCCATGAGACAGACTCGACCAGACTCTCTGTCCATGAGACAGACTGGACCAGACTCTCTGTCCATGAGACAGACTCGAACAGACTCTCTGTCCATGAGACAGACTCGACCAGACTCTCTGTCCATGAGACAGACTGGAACAGATTCTCTGTCCATTAAGCAGAATGGACCAGACTCTCTGTCCATGAGACAGACTGGACAAGACTCTCTGTCCAAGATATGGATGGGATTAGACTCTCTGTCCGTGAGATAGACGGGACCAGACTCTCTGTCCATTAAAAGTCTAGACCAGACTCTCTGTCCATGAGACAGACTGGACCAGACTCTCTGTCCATGAGACAGACTGGACCAGACTCTCTGTCCATGTGACAGACTGGACCAGACTCTCTGTCCATGAGACAGACTGGACCAGACTCTCTGTCCATGAGACAGACTGGACCAGACTCTCTGTCCATGAGACAGACTGGACCAGACTCTCGGTCCATGAGACAGACAGGTCCAGACTCTCTGTCCATGAAACCGTCTGGACCAGACACTCCGTTCATGAGACAGACTGGACCACACACTCTGTCTATTAAACAGACTGGACCAGACTCCCTGAGAATGAGACAGACTGGACAAGACTCTCTGTCCAAGATATAGACGGGATTAGACTCTCTGTCCCTGCGACAGACTGGACCAGACTCTCTGTCCATTAAACAGACTGGACCACACTCTCTGTCCATGAGACAGGCTGGACAAGACTCTCTGTCCATTAAACAGACTGGACCAGACTCTCTGTCTATGAGACAGACTGGACCAGACTCTCTGTCCATGAGAAAGATTGGACCAGACTCTCTGTCCATGAGACAGACTCGACCAGACTCTCTGTCCATTAAACAGACTGGACCACACTCTCTGTCCATGAGACAGACTGGACGAGACTCTCTGTCCATGAGACAGACTGGACCAGACTCTCTGTCCATGAAACAGGCTGGACAAGACACTCTGTCCATGAGACAGACCGGACCACACTCTCTGTCTATGAGACAGACTGGACGAGACTCTCTGTCCATGAAACAAACCTGACCACACTCTCTGTCTATGAGGCAGAATGGACAAGACTCTTTGTCCATGAGACAGACTGGACCAGACTCTCTGACCATGAGACAGACTGGACCAGACGCTCCGTCCATGAGACAGACTGGACCAGACTCTCTGTCCATGAGACAGAATGGACAAGACTCTTTGTCCATGAGACAGACTGGACCAGACTCTCTGTCCATGAGACAGGCTGGACCAGACTCTGTCCATGAGACAGACTGGACCAGACTCTCTGTCCATGAGACAGACTGGACCAGACTCTCTGTCCTTGAGACAGACTGGACCAGACTCTCTGTCCATGAGACAGACTGGACCAGACTCTCTGTCCATGAGACAGACTGGACCAGACTCTCTGTCCATTAAAAAGTCTAGACCAGACTCTCTGTCCATGAGACAGGCTGGACCAGACTCTCTGTCCATGAGACAGACTGGACCAAACCCACTGACCATGAAAAAAACTGGACCAGACTCTCGGTCCATGAAACAGACTGGACTAGATTCTCTGTCCGTGAGATAGACGGGACCAGACTCTCTGTCCATTAAAAGTCTAGACCAGACTCTCTGGCAATGAGACAGGCTTGACCAGACTCTCTGTCTATGAGACAGACTTGACCAGACTCTCTGTCTATGAGACAGACTGGACCAGACTCTCTGTCCATGAGACAGACTGGACCAGACTCTCTGTCCATGAGACAGACTGGACCAGACTCTCTGTCCATGAGACAGACTGGACCAGACTCTCTGACAATGAAACAGACTGGACCAGACTCTCGGTCCATGAAACCGACTGGACCAGACACTCCGTTCATGAAAAGGACTGGACCACACTCTCTGTCTATTAAACAGACTGGACCAGACTCCCTAACAATGAGACAGACTGGACAAGACTCTCTGTCCAAGATATAGACGGGATTAGACTCTCTGTCCCTGCGACAGACTGGACCAGACTCTCTGTCCATTAAAAAGTCTAGACCAGACTCTCTGTCCATGAGACAGGCTGGACAAGACTCTCTGTCCATTAAACAGATTGGACCACACTCTCTGTCTATGAGACAGACTGGACCAGACTCTCTGTCCATGAGAAAGATTGGACCAGACTCTTTGTCCACGAGACAGACTCGACCAGACTCTCTGTCCATTGAACAGACTGGACCACACTCTCTGTCTATGAGACAGACTGGACCAGACACTCTGTCCATGAGAAAGATTGGACCAGACTCTTGGTCCATGAGACAGACTGGACCAGACTCTCTGTCCATGAAACAGGCTGGACAAAACACTCTGTCCATGAGACAGACCGGACCACACTCTCTGTCTATGAGACAGACTGGACGAGACTCTCTGTCCATGAAACAAACCTGACCACACTCTCTGTCTATGAGACAGAATGGACAAGACTCTTTGTCCATGAGACAGACTGGACCAGACTCTCTGACCATGAGACAGAATGGACAAGACTCTTTGTCCATGAGACAGGCTGGACCAGACTCTCTGTCTATGAGACAGACTAGATGAGACTCGCTGTCCATGAGACAGACTGGACCAGACTCTCTGACCATGAGACAGACTGGACCAGACGCTCCGTCCATGAGACAGACTGGACCAGACTCTCTGTCCATGAGAAAGATTGGACCAGAGTCTCGGTACATGAGACAGACTGGACGAGACTCTCTGTCTATTAAACAGACTGGACCACACTCTCTGTCCATGAGAGAGACTGAACCAGACACTCCATCCATGAGACAGACTGGACCAGATTCTCTGTCCATTAAGCAGAATGGACCAGAGTCTCTGCCCATGAGACAGACTGGACCAGACTCTCTCTCCATGAGACAGACTGGACCAGACTCTCTGTCCATGAAACAAACTGGACCAGACTCTCTGTCCATGAGACAGACTGGACAAGACTCTCTGTCCAAGATATAGATGGGATTAGACTCTCTGTCCCTGCGACAGACTGGACCAGCCTCGCTGTCCATTAAAAAGTCTAGACCAGACTCTCTGTCCATGAGACAGACTGGACCAGACTCTCTGTCCATGAGACAAACTGGACCAGACTCTCTGTCCATGAGACAGACTGGACAAGACTCTCTGTCCAAGATATAGACGGGATTAGACTCTCTGACAATGAAACAGACTGGACCAGACTCTCTGTCCATGAGACAGACTGGACCAGACTCTCGGTCCATGAAACAGACAGGTCCAGACTCTCTGTCCATGAAACCGACTGGACCAGACACTCCATTCATGAGACAGACTGGACCACACTCTCTGTCTATTAAACAGACTGGACCAGACTCCCTGACAATGAGACAGACTGCACAAGACTCTCTGTCCAAGATATAGACGGGATTAGACTCTCTGTCCCTGCGACAGACTGGACCAGACTCTCTGTCCATTAAAAAGTCTAGACCAGACTCTCTGTCCATGAGACAGGCTGGACAAGACTCTCTGTCCATTAAACAGATTGGACCACACTCTCTGTCTATGAGACAGACTGGACCAGACTCTCTGTCCATGAGAAAGATTGGACCAGACTCTCTGTCCGTGAGACAGACTGGACCAAACCCACTGACCATGAAACAGACTGGACCAGACTCTTGTCCATGAAACAGACTGGACCAGACTCTCTGTCCATTAAACAGACTGGAATAGACTCTCTGTCCATGACACAGACTGTACCAGACTCTTGTCCATGAGACAGACTCGACCAGACTCTCTGTCCATTAAACAGACTGGACCACACTCTCTGTCTATGAGACAGACTGGACCAGACACTCTGTCCATGAGAAAGATTGGACCAGACTCTTGGTCCATGAGACAGACTGGACCAGACTCTCTGTCCATGAGAAAGATTGGACCAGACTCTTGGTCCATGAGACAGACTGGACGAGACTCTCTGTCTATTAAACAGACTGGACCACACTCTCTGTCCATGAGACAGACTGGACCAGACTCTCTGTCCATGAGACAGAATGGACAAGACTCTTTGTCCATGAGACAGACTGGACCAGACTCTCTGTCTATGAGACAGACTAGATGAGACTCGCTGTCCATGAGACAGACTGGACCAGACTCTCTGTCCATGAGAAAGATTGGACCAGAGTCTCGGTCCATGAGACAGACTGGACGAGACTCTCTATTCAACAGACTGGACCACACTCTCTGTCCATGAGAGAGACTGAACCAGACTCTCTGTCCATTAAGCAGAATGGACCAGAGTCTCTGCCCATGAGACAGACTGGACCAGTCACTCCATCCATGAGACAGACTGGACCAGACTCTCTGTCCATGAGACAGACTGGACCAAACTCTCTGTCCATGAAACAAACTGGACCAGACTCTCTCCATGAGACAGACTGGACAAGACTCTCTGTCCAAGATATAGACGGGATTAGACTCTCTGTCCCTGCGACAGACTGGAACAGATTCTCTGTCCATTAAAAAGTCTAGACCAGACTCTCTGTCCATGAGACAGGCTGGACCAGACTCTCTGTCCATTAAACAGATTGGACCACACTCTCTGTCCATGAGAAAGTTTGGACCAGACTCTCTGTCCATGAGAAAGTTTGGACCAGACTCTCTGTCCGTGAGACAGACTGGACCAAACCCACTGACCATGAAACAAACTGGACCAGACTCTCGGTCCATGAAACAGACTGGACCAGACTCTTGTCCATTAAACAGACTGGACCAGACACTCTCTCCATTAAACAGACTTGAATAGACTCTCTGTCCATGACACAGACTGTACCAGACTCTCTGTCCATGAGACAGACTCGACCAGATTCTCTGTCCATGAGACAAACTGGACCAGACTCTCTGTCCGTGAGATAGACGGGACCAGACTCTCTGTCCATTAAAAAGTCTAGACCAGACTCTCTGTCCATGAGACAGGCTGGACCAGACTCTCTGTCCATTAAACAGACTGGACCACACTCTCTGTCTATGAGACAGACTAGATGAGACTCGCTGTCCATGAGACAGACTGGACCAGACGCTCCATCCACGAGACAGACTGGACCAGACTCTCTGTCCATGAGACAGGCTGGACCAGAGTCTCGGTCCATGAGACAGATTGGACGAGACTCTCTGTCCATGAGACAAACTGGACCAGTCTCTCTGTCCATGAGACAGACTGAACCAGAGACTCCATCCATGAGACAGACTGGAACAGATTCTCTGTCCATTAAGCAGAATGGACCAGAGTCTCTGTCCATGAGACAGACTGGACCAGTCACTCCATCCATGAGACAGACTGGACCAGATTCTCTGTCCATGAGACAGACTGGACCACACTCTCTGTCTATGAAACAGACTGGACCAGACTCTCTCTCCATGAGACAGACTGGACAAGACGCTCTGTCCAAGATAAAGACGGGATTAGACTCTCTGTCCCGGTTTACACAGACCAGTTTACGAGCAGGACACAGACCAGTTTACTAGCAGGACACAGAACCGTTTACTAGCAGGACACAGGCCAGTTTACCAGCAGGACACAGTCCAGTTTACCCGCAGGACACAGACCAGTTTACTAGCAGGACACAGACCAGTTTACCAGCAGATCACAGACCAGTTGACTCGCAGGACACAGTCCAGTTTACCAGCAGGATACAGACCAGTTTACCAGCAGGACACAGACCAGTTTACTCGCAAGACACAGACCAGTTTACTCGCAGGACATAGACCAGGTTACTAGCAGGACACAGACCAGTTTACCAGCAGGACACAGTCCAGTTTACCAGCAGATCACAGACCAGTTGACTCGCAGGACACAGACCAGTTGACTCGCAGGACACAGACCAGTATACTCGCAGGACACAGACCAGTTTACCAGCAGGACACAGACCAGATTACCAGCAGGACACAGACCAGATTACCAGCAGGACATAGACCAGTTTACTAGCAGGACACAGACCAGTTTACCAGCAGGACACAGACCAGTTTACTAGCAGGACACAGACCAGTTTACCAGCAGGACACAGTCCAGTTTACCAGCAGATCACAGACCAGTTGACTCGCAGGACACAGACCAGTTGACTCGCAGGACACAGACCAGTATACTCGCAGGACACAGACCAGTTTACCAGCAGGACACAGACCAGTTTACCAGCAGGACACAGACCAGATTACCAGCAGGACATAGACCAGTTTACTAGCAGGACACAGACCAGTTTACCAGCAGGACACAGACCAGTTTACTAGCAGGTCACAGACCAGTTTACTAGCAGGAAACAGGCCAGTATACGAGTAGGACACAGACCAGTTGACTCGCAGGACACAGACCAGTTTACCAGCAGGACACAGACCAGTTTACTAGCAGAACACCGACCAGTTTACTAGCAGGACATAGTCCAGTTTACTAGCAGGACACAGACCAGTTTACTAGCAGGACACAGACCAGTTTACTAGCAGGACATAGTCCAGTTTACTAGCAGGACATAGTCCAGTTTACTAGCAGGACACAGACCAGTTTACTAGCAGGACATAGTCCAGTTTACTAGCAGGACACAGACCAATTTACTAGCAGGACACAGACCAGTTTACTAGCAAAATACTGACCAGTTTACTAGCAGAACACTGACCAGTTTACTAGCAGGACACAGACTAGTTTACTAGCAGGACACAGACCAGTTTACTAGCAGGACACAGACCAGTTTACTAGCAGGACACAGTCCGGTTTACTAGCAGGTCACAGACCGGTTTACCAGCAGGTCACAGACCAGTTTACCAGCAGGTCACAGACCAGTTTACCAGCAGGTCACAGACCAGTTTACCAGCAGGTCACAGACCAGTTTACCAGCAGGACACAGACCAGTTTACTAGCAGGTCACAGACCAGTTTACTCGCAGGTCACAGACCAGTTTACTCGCAGGACACAGACTAGTTTACTCGCAGGACACAGGCTAGTTTACTCGCAGGACACAGACCAGCTTACTAGCAGGACAGAGACCAGTTTACTAGCAGGACTCAGACCAGCTTACTAGCAGGACAGAGACCAGCTTACTAGCAGGACACAGACCAGTTTACTAGCAGGACTCAGACCAGTTTACTAGCAGGACTCAGACCAGTTTACTCGCAGGACACAGACCAGTTTACTAGCAGGACACAGACCAGTTTACTAGCAGGACACAGACCAGTTTACTAGCAGGACACAGACCAGTTTACTAGCAGGACTCAGACCAGTTTACTAGCAGGACACAGACCAGTTTACTTGCAGAAAACAGACCATTTTACCAGCAGGACACAGAGCAGTTTACTCGCAGGACACAGACCAGTTTACTAGCAGGACACAGAGCAGTTTACTCGCAGGACACAGAGCAGTTTACTCGCAGGACAAAGACCAGTTTACTAGCAGGACACAGAGCAGTTTACTCGCAGGACACAGACCAGTTTACTAGCAGGACACAGACCAGTTTACCACCAGGACACAGAGCAGTTTACTCGCAGGACACAGACCAGTTTACTCGCAGGAAACAGGCCAGTTTACTAGCAGGACACAGACCAGTTTACCAGCAGGACACAGACCAGTTTACTGGCAGGACACAGACCAGTTTACCAGCAGGACACAGACCAGTTTACTCGCAGGACACGGACCAGTTTATTCGCAGGACACAGACCAGTTTACTCGCAGGACACAGACCAGTTTACTAGCAGGACACAGGCCAGTTTACTAGCAGGACACAAACCAGTTTACTAGCAGGACACAGGCGAGTTTACTAGCAGGACACAAACCAGTTTACTAGCAGGACACAGCCCAGTTTACTCGCAGGACACAAACCAGTTTACTAGCAGGACACAGACCAGTTTACTCGCAGGACACAGACCAGTTTACTAGCAGGACACAGGCCAGTTTACTAGCAGGACACAAACCAGTTTACTAGCAGGACACAGCCCGGTTTACTCGCAGGACACAAACCAGTTTACTAGCAGGACACAGACCAGTTTACTAGCAGGACACAAACCAGTTTACTAGCAGGACACAGACCAGATTACGAGCAGGACACAAACCAGTTTACTAGCAGGACACAGAGCAGTTTACTCGCAGGACACAGGCCAGTTCACGAGCAGGACACAGACCAGTTTACGAGCAGGACACAGGCCAGTTTACTCGCAGGTCACAGACCAGTTTACTAGCAGGACACAGAGCAGTTTACTAGCAGGACACAGAGCAGTTTACTCGCAGGACACAGGCCAGTTCACGAGCAGGACACAGACCAGTTTACGAGCAGGACACAGTCCAGTTTACTAGCAGGACACAGACCAGTTTACTCGCAGGACACAGACCAGTTTACGAGCAGGACACAGGCCAGTTTACGAGCAGGACACAGACCAGTTTACTCGCAGGTCACAGACCAGTTTACCAGCAGGACACAGAGCAGTTTACTAGCAGGACACAGACCAGTTTACTAGCAGGACACAGAGCAGTTTACTAGCAGGACACAGACCAGTTTACGAGCAGGACACAGACCAGTTTACCAGCAGGACACAGACCAGTTTACTCGCAGGACACGGACCAGTTTACTAGCAGGAAACAGACCAGTTTACGAGCAGGACACAGACCAGTTTACTAGCAGGACACAGACCAGTTTACTTGCAGAAAACAGACCATTTTACCAGCAGGACACAGAGCAGTTTACTCGCAGGACACAGACCAGTTTACTAGCAGGACACAGAGCAGTTTACTCGCAGGACACAGAGCAGTTTACTCGCAGGACAAAGACCAGTTTACTAGCAGGACACAGAGCAGTTTACTCGCAGGACACAGACCAGTTTACTAGCAGGACACAGACCAGTTTACCACCAGGACACAGAGCAGTTTACTCGCAGGACACAGACCAGTTTACTCGCAGGAAACAGGCCAGTTTACTAGCAGGACACAGACCAGTTTACCAGCAGGACACAGACCAGTTTACTAGCAGGACACAGACCAGTTTACCAGCAGGACACAGACCAGTTTACTCGCAGGACACGGACCAGTTTATTCGCAGGACACAGACCAGTTTACTCGCAGGACACAGACCAGTTTACTAGCAGGACACAGGCCAGTTTACTAGCAGGACACAAACCAGTTTACTAGCAGGACACAGGCGAGTTTACTAGCAGGACACAAACCAGTTTACTAGCAGGACACAGCCCAGTTTACTCGCAGGACACAAACCAGTTTACTAGCAGGACACAGACCAGTTTACTCGCAGGACACAGACCAGTTTACTAGCAGGACACAGGCCAGTTTACTAGCAGGACACAAACCAGTTTACTAGCAGGACACAGCCCGGTTTACTCGCAGGACACAAACCAGTTTACTAGCAGGACACAGACCAGTTTACTAGCAGGACACAAACCAGTTTACTAGCAGGACACAGACCAGATTACGAGCAGGACACAAACCAGTTTACTAGCAGGACACAGAGCAGTTTACTCGCAGGACACAGGCCAGTTCACGAGCAGGACACAGACCAGTTTATGAGCAGGACACAGACCAGTTTACTCGCAGGTCACAGACCAGTTTACTAGCAGGACACAGAGCAGTTTACTAGCAGGACACAGAGCAGTTTACTCGCAGGACACAGGCCAGTTCACGAGCAGGACACAGACCAGTTTACGAGCAGGACACAGTCCAGTTTACTAGCAGGACACAGACCAGTTTACTCGCAGGACACAGACCAGTTTACGAGCAGGACACAGGCCAGTTTACGAGCAGGACACAGACCAGTTTACTCGCAGGTCACAGACCAGTTTACCAGCAGGACACAGAGCAGTTTACTAGCAGGACACAGACCAGTTTACTAGCAGGACACAGAGCAGTTTACTAGCAGGACACAGACCAGTTTACGAGCAGGACACAGGCCAGTTTACCAGCAGGACACAGACCAGTTTACTCGCAGGACACGGACCAGTTTACTAGCAGGACACAGAGCAGTTTACTAGCAGGACACAGACCAGTTTACTAGCAGGACACAGAGCAGTTTACTAGCAGGACACAGACCAGTTTACTCGCAGGTCACAGACCAGTTTACTAGCAGGACACAGAGCAGTTTACTAGCAGGACACAGACCAGTTTACTAGCAGGACACAGAGCAGTTTACTAGCAGGACACAGACCAGTTTACTAGCAGGACACAGACCAGTTTACTAGCAGGACACAGACCAGTTTACTCGCAGGACACAGACCAGTTTACGAGCAGGACACAGAGCAGTTTACGAGCAGGACACAGACCAGTTTACTAGCAGGACACAGACCAGTTTACTAGCAGGACACAGACCAGTTTACGAGCAGGACACAGAGCAGTTTCGAGCAGGACACAGAGCAGTTTACGAGCAGGACACAGACCAGTTTACTAGCAGGACACAGACCAGTTTACTAGCAGGACACAGACCAGTTTACGAGCAGGACACAGAGCAGTTTACGAGCAGGACACAGAGCAGTTTACGAGCAGGACACAGAGCAGTTTACTCGCAGGACACAGACCAGTTTACGAGCAGGACACAGAGCAGTTTACGAGCAGGACACAGACCAGTTTACTCGCAGGACACAGAGCAGTTTACTCGCAGGACACAGGCCAGTTTACGAGCAGGACACAGAGCAGTTTACTCGCAGGACACAGACCAATTTACTAGCAGGACACAGACCAGTTTACTAGCAGAATACAGACCAGTTTACCAGCAGGACACAGACCAGTTTACTAGCAAGATCCAGACCAGTTTACTAGCAGGTCACAGACCCATTTACTTTCAGGACACAGGCCAGTTTACTGGCAAGACTGAGACCAGTTTAGTCGCAGGACACAGTCCGGTTTACTAGCAGGACACAGACCAGTTTAGTCGCAGGACACAGTCCGGTTTACGAGCAGGACACAGACCAGTTTACTCGCAGGACACAGACCAGTTTACTCGCAGGACACAGACCAGTTCACTAGCAGGACACAGACTAGTTTACTAGCAGAACACAGATCAGTTTACATGCGGAAAACAGACCATTTTACTAGCAGGACACAGACTAGTTTACTCGCAGGACACAGACCAGTTTACTAGCAGGACTCAGACCAGTTTACTAGCAGGACACAGACCAGTTTACTTGCAGAAAACAGACCATTTTACCAGCAGGACACAGAGCAGTTTACTCGCAGGACACAGACCAGTTTACTAGCAGGACACAGAGCAGTTTACTCGCAGGACACAGAGCAGTTTACTCGCAGGACAAAGACCAGTTTACTAGCAGGACACAGAGCAGTTTACTCGCAGGACACAGACCAGTTTACTAGCAGGACACAGACCAGTTTACCACCAGGACACAGAGCAGTTTACTCGCAGGACACAGACCAGTTTACTCGCAGGAAACAGGCCAGTTTACTAGCAGGACACAGACCAGTTTACCAGCAGGACACAGACCAGTTTACTAGCAGGACACAGACCAGTTTACCAGCAGGACACAGACCAGTTTACTCGCAGGACACGGACCAGTTTATTCGCAGGACACAGACCAGTTTACTCGCAGGACACAGACCAGTTTACTAGCAGGACACAGGCCAGTTTACTAGCAGGACACAAACCAGTTTACTAGCAGGACACAGGCGAGTTTACTAGCAGGACACAAACCAGTTTACTAGCAGGACACAGCCCAGTTTACTCGCAGGACACAAACCAGTTTACTAGCAGGACACAGACCAGTTTACTCGCAGGACACAGACCAGTTTACTAGCAGGACACAGGCCAGTTTACTAGCAGGACACAAACCAGTTTACTAGCAGGACACAGCCCGGTTTACTCGCAGGACACAAACCAGTTTACTAGCAGGACACAGACCAGTTTACTAGCAGGACACAAACCAGTTTACTAGCAGGACACAGACCAGATTACGAGCAGGACACAAACCAGTTTACTAGCAGGACACAGAGCAGTTTACTCGCAGGACACAGGCCAGTTCACGAGCAGGACACAGACCAGTTTATGAGCAGGACACAGACCAGTTTACTCGCAGGTCACAGACCAGTTTACTAGCAGGACACAGAGCAGTTTACTAGCAGGACACAGAGCAGTTTACTCGCAGGACACAGGCCAGTTCACGAGCAGGACACAGACCAGTTTACGAGCAGGACACAGTCCAGTTTACTAGCAGGACACAGACCAGTTTACTCGCAGGACACAGACCAGTTTACTAGCAGGACACAGACCAGTTTACGAGCAGGACACAGACCAGTTTACCAGCAGGACACAGACCAGTTTACTCGCAGGACACGGACCAGTTTACTAGCAGGACACAGACCAGTTTACGAGCAGGACACAGACCAGTTTACTAGCAGGACACAGACCAGTTTACTCGCAGGTCACAGACCAGTTTACTAGCAGGACACAGAGCAGTTTACTAGCAGGACACAGACCAGTTTACTAGCAGGACACAGAGCAGTTTACTAGCAGGACACAGACCAGTTTACTAGCAGGACACAGACCAGTTTACTAGCAGGACACAGACCAGTTTACTCGCAGGACACAGACCAGTTTACGAGCAGGACACAGAGCAGTTTACGAGCAGGACACAGACCAGTTTACTAGCAGGACACAGACCAGTTTACTAGCAGGACACAGACCAGTTTACGAGCAGGACACAGAGCAGTTTGGAGCAGGACACAGAGCAGTTTACGAGCAGGACACAGACCAGTTTACTAGCAGGACACAGACCAGTTTACTAGCAGGACACAGACCAGTTTACGAGCAGGACACAGAGCAGTTTACGAGCAGGACACAGAGCAGTTTACGAGCAGGACACAGACCAGTTTACTCGCAGGACACAGACCAGTTTACGAGCAGGACACAGACCAGTTTACGAGCAGGACACAGAGCAGTTTACTCGCAGGACACAGACCAGTTTACGAGCAGGACACAGAGCAGTTTACGAGCAGGACACAGACCAGTTTACTAGCAGGACACAGACCAGTTTACTCGCAGGACACAGGCCAGTTTACGAGCAGGACACAGAGCAGTTTACTCGCAGGACACAGGCCAGTTTACGAGCAGGACACAGAGCAGTTTACTCGCAGGACACAGACCAATTTACTAGCAGGACACAGACCAGTTTACTAGCAGAATACAGACCAGTTTACCAGCAGGACACAGACCAGTTTACTAGCAAGATCCAGACCAGTTTACTAGCAGGTCACAGACCCATTTACTTTCAGGACACAGGCCAGTTTACTGGCAAGACTGAGACCAGTTTAGTCGCAGGACACAGTCCGGTTTACTAGCAGGACACAGACCAGTTTAGTCGCAGGACACAGTCCGGTTTACGAGCAGGACACAGACCAGTTTACTCGCAGGACACAGACCAGTTTACTCGCAGGACACAGACCAGTTCACTAGCAGGACACAGACTAGTTTACTAGCAGAACACAGATCAGTTTACATGCGGAAAACAGACCATTTTACTAGCAGGACACAGACTAGTTTACTCGCAGGACACAGACCAGTTTACTAGCAGGACACAGACTAGTTTACTCGCAGGACACAGACTAGTTTACTCGCAGGACACAGACCAGTTTACTCGCAGGACACAAACCAGTTTACTAGCAGGACACAGGCCAGTTTACTAGCAGGACACAAACCAGTTTACTAGCAGGACACAGCCCAGTTTACTCGCAGGACACAAACCAGTTTACTAGCAGGACACAGACCAGTTTACTCGCAGGACACAAACCAGTTTACTAGCAGGACACAGACCAGTTTACTCGCAGGACACAGGACAGTTTACGAGCAGGACACAGAGCAGTTTACTCGCAGGACACAGGCCAGTTTACGAGCAGGACACAGGCCAGTTTACTAGAAGGACACAGAGCAGTTGACCAGCAGGTCACAGACCAGTTTACTAGCAGGACACAGACCAGTTTACTAGCAGGACACAGACCAGCTTACTAGCAGGACACAGACCAGTTTACTAGCAGGACACAGGCCAGTTTACTCGCAGGACACAGACCAGTTTACTAGCAGGACACAGACCAGTTTACTAGCTGGACACAGATTAGTTTACTCGCAGGACACAGACCAGTTTACTAGCAGGACACAGACCAGTTTACTACCATGACACAGACCAGTTTACTAGCAGGACACATCCAGTTTAGTCACAGGACACAGACCAGTTTACTAGCAGGACACAGACCAGTTTACTACCATGACACAGACCAGTTTACTAGCAGGACACATCCAGTTTAGTCGCAGGACACAGACCAGTTTACTAGGTGGAAACTGACCAGTTTACAAGCAAGACACAGACCAGTTTACTAGGTGGAAACTGACCAGTTTACTAGCAGGACACAGACCAGCTTACTAGCTGGAAACAGACCAGTTTACAAGCAAGACACAGACCAGTTTACTAGGTGGAAACAGACCAGTTTACAAGCAAGACACAGACCAGTTTACTAGGTGGAAAATGACCAGTTTACTCGCAGGACACAGTCCAGTTTACTAGCAGAACACAGTCCAGTTTACCAGCAGGACACAGACCAGTTTACCAGCAGGACACAGACCAGTTTACTAGCAGGACACAGACCAGTTTACTAGCAGAACACAGTCCAGTTTACCAGCAGGACACAGACCAGTTTACTAGCAGAACACAGACCAGTTTACTAGCAGCTCACAGACCCATTTACTTTCAGGACACAGAGCAGTTTACTAGCAGGACACAGACCAGCTTACTCGCAGGACACAGACCAGATTACTAGCAGGACACAGACCAGTTTACTCGCAGGACACAGACCAGTTTACTCGCAGGACACAGACCAGTTTACATGCGGAAAACAGACCATTTTACTAGCAGGACACAGACCAGTTTACTAGCAGGACACAGACTAGTTTACTAGCAGGACACAGACTAGTTTACTCGCAGGACACAGACTAGTTTACTCGCAGGACACTGACCAGTTTACTCGCAGGACACAAACCAGTTTACTAGCAGGACACAGGCCAGTTTACTAGCAGGACACAAACCAGTTTACTAGCAGGACACAGACCAGTTTACTCGCAGGACACAAACCAGTTTACTAGCAGGACACAGACCAGTTTACTCGCAGGACACAGGACAGTTTACGAGCAGGACACAGAGCAGTTTACTCGCAGGACACAGGCCAGTTTACGAGCAGGACACAGGCCAGTTTACTAGAAGGACACAGAGCAGTTGACCAGCAGGTCACAGACCAGTTTACGAGCAGGACACAGACCAGTTTACTAGCAGGACACAGACCAGCTTACTAGCAGGACACAGACCAGTTTACTAGCAGGACACAGACCAGTTTACTAGCAGGACACAGTCCAGTTTACTAGCAGGACACAGACCAGTTTGCTAGCAGGACACAGACCAGTTTGCTAGCAGGACACAGAGCAGTTTACTAGCAGGACACAGACCAGTTTACTAGCAGGACACAGTCCAGTTTACTAGCAGAACACAGGCCAGTTTACTAGCAGGACACAGGCCAGTTTACTAGCAGGACACAGACCAGTTTACTAGCAGGACACAGACCAGTTTACTAGCTGGACACAGATTAGTTTACTCGCAGGACACAGACCAGTTTACTAGCAGGACACAGACCAGTTTACTACCATGACACAGACCAGTTTACTAGCAGGACACATCCAGTTTAGTCACAGGACACAGACCAGTTTACTAGCAGGACACAGACCAGTTTACTACCATGACACAGACCAGTTTACTAGCAGGACACATCCAGTTTAGTCGCAGGACACAGACCAGTTTACTAGGTGGAAACTGACCAGTTTACAAGCAAGACACAGACCAGTTTACTAGGTGGAAACTGACCAGTTTACTAGCAGGACACAGACCAGCTTACTAGCTGGAAACAGACCAGTTTACAAGCAAGACACAGACCAGTTTACTAGGTGGAAACAGACCAGTTTACAAGCAAGACACAGACCAGTTTACTAGGTGGAAAATGACCAGTTTACTCGCAGGACACAGACCAGTTTACTCGCTGGACACAGACCAGTTTACTAGCAGGACACAGTCCAGTTTACTAGCAGAACACAGTCCAGTTTACCAGCAGGACACAGACCAGTTTACCAGCAGGACACAGACCAGTTTACTAGCAGGACACAGACCAGTTTACTAGCAGAACACAGTCCAGTTTACCAGCAGGACACAGACCAGTTTACTAGCAGCTCACAGACCCATTTACTTTCAGGACACAGAGCAGTTTACTAGCAGGACACAGACCAGCTTACTCGCAGGACACAGACCAGATTACTAGCAGGACACAGACCAGTTTACTCGCAGGACACAGACCAGTTTACTCGCAGGACACAGACCAGTTTACATGCGGAAAACAGACCATTTTACTAGCAGGACACAGACCAGTTTACTAGCAGGACACAGACTAGTTTACTAGCAGGACACAGACTAGTTTACTCGCAGGACACAGACTAGTTTACTCGCAGGACACTGACCAGTTTACCAGCAGGACACAGACCAGTTTATTCGCAGGACACAGACCGGTTTACTCGCAGGACACTGACCAGTTTACTCGCAGGACACTGACCAGTTTACTAGCAGGACACAGACCAGTTTACTAGCAGAACACAGACCAGTTTACTCGCAGGACAAAGACCAGTTTATTCGCAGGACACAGACCAGTTTACTAGCAGAACACAGACCAGTTTACCAGCAGGACACTGACCAGTTTACTAGCAGAACACAGACCAGTTTACTCGCAGGACACAGACCAGTTTATTCGCAGGACACAGGCCAGTTTACCAGCAGGACACTGACCAGTTTACTAGCAGAACACAGACCAGTTTACTCGCAGGACACAGGCCAGTTTACCAGCAGGACACTGACCAGTTTACTAGCAGGACACTGACCAGTTTACTAGCAGGACACAGACTAGTTTACTCGCAGGACACAGACCAGTTTACCAGCAGGACACAGACCAGTTTATTCGCAGGACACAGCCCAGTTTACTAGCAGGACACTGACCAGTTTACTAGCAGGACACAGACCAGTTTACTAGCAGGACACAGACTAGTTTACTCGCAGGACACAGACTAGTTTACTCGCAGGACACTGACCAGTTTACCAGCAGGACACAGACCAGTTTATTCGCAGGACACAGACCGGTTTACTAGCAGGACACAGACCAGTTTATTCACAGGACACAGACCAGTTTACTAGCAGGACACAGACCAGTTTACTCGCAGGACACAGACCAGTTTACTGGCAGGACACAGACCAGTTTACCAGCAGGACACAGAGCAGTTTACTAGCAGGACACAGACCAGTTTACTAGCAGAACACAGACCAGTTTATTCGCAGGACACAGACCAGTTTACTAGCCGAACACAGACCAGTTTATTCGCAGGACACAGACCAGTTTACTAGCAGAACACAGACCAGTTTACTAGCAGAACACAGACCAGTTTACTAGCAGGACACAGACCAGTTTACTAGCAGGACACAGACCAATTTACTAGCAGAACACAGACCAGTTTATTCGCAGGACACAGACCAGTTTACTAGCAGGACACAGACCAGTTTACTCGCAGGACACAGACCAGTTTACTAGCAGGACACAGACCAGTTTACCAGCAGGACACAGACCAGTTTACTAGCAGGACACAGACCAGTTTACTAGCAGAACACAGACCAGTTTACTAGCAGGACACAGACCAATTTACTAGCAGAACACAGGCCAGTTTATTCGCAGGACACAGACCAGTTTACTAGCAGGACACAGACCAGTTTATTCGCAGGACACAGACCAGTTTACTCGCAGGACACAGACCAGTTTACTCGCAGGACACAGACCAGTTTACTAGCAGGACACAGACCAGTTTATTCGCAGGACACAGACTAGTTTACTAGCAGGACACAGACCAGTTTACTCGCAGGACACAGACCAGTTTACTAGCAGGACACAGACCAGTTTACTAGCAGGACACAGACCAGTTTACTAGCAGGACACAGACCAGTTTACTAGCAGAACACAGACCAGTTTACCAGCAGGACACTGACCAGTTTACTAGCAGAACACAGACCAGTTTACTCGCAGGACACAGACCAGTTTATTCGCAGGACACAGGCCAGTTTACCAGCAGGACACTGACCAGTTTACTAGCAGAACACAGACCAGTTTACTCGCAGGACACAGGCCAGTTTACCAGCAGGACACTGACCAGTTTACTAGCAGGACACTGACCAGTTTACTAGCAGGACACAGACTAGTTTACTCGCAGGACACAGACCAGTTTACCAGCAGGACACAGACCAGTTTATTCGCAGGACACAGCCCAGTTTACTAGCAGGACACTGACCAGTTTACTAGCAGGACACAGACCAGTTTACTAGCAGGACACAGACTAGTTTACTCGCAGGACACAGACTAGTTTACTCGCAGGACACTGACCAGTTTACCAGCAGGACACAGACCAGTTTATTCGCAGGACACAGACCGGTTTACTAGCAGGACACAGACCAGTTTATTCACAGGACACAGACCAGTTTACTAGCAGGACACAGACCAGTTTACTCGCAGGACACAGACCAGTTTACTAGCAGGACACAGACCAGTTTACCAGCAGGACACAGAGCAGTTTACTAGCAGGACACAGACCAGTTTACTAGCAGAACACAGACCAGTTTATTCGCAGGACACAGACCAGTTTACTAGCAGAACACAGACCAGTTTATTCGCAGGACACAGACCAGTTTACTAGCAGAACACAGACCAGTTTACCAGCAGGACACAGACCAGTTTACTAGCAGGACACAGACCAGTTTACTAGCAGAACACAGACCAGTTTACTAGCAGGACACAGACCAATTTACTAGCAGAACACAGACCAGTTTATTCGCAGGACACAGACCAGTTTACTAGCAGGACACAGACCAGTTTATTCGCAGGACACAGACCAGTTTACTCGCAGGACACAGACCAGTTTACTCGCAGGACACAGACCAGTTTACTAGCAGGACACAGACCAGTTTATTCGCAGGACACAGACCAGTTTACTAGCAGGACACAGACCAGTTTACTCGCAGGACACAGACCAGTTTACTAGCAGGACACAGACCAGTTTACTAGCAGGACACAGACCAGTTTACTAGCAGGACACAGACCAGTTTACTAGCAGAACACAGACCAGTTTACTAGCAGGACACAGACCAATTTACTAGCAGAACACAGACCAGTTTATTCGCAGGACACAGACCAGTTTACTAGCAGGACACAGACCAGTTTATTCGCAGGACACAGACCAGTTTACTCGCAGGACACAGACCAGTTTACTAGCAGGACACAGACCAGTTTACTAGCAGGACACAGACCAGTTTATTCGCAGGACACAGACCAGTTTACCAGCAGGACACAGACCAGTTTATTCGCAGGATACAGACCAGTTTACTAGCAGGACACAGACCAGTTTATTCGCAGGACACAGACCAGTTTACTAGCAGGACACAGACCAGTTTACTAGCAGGACACAGACCAGTTTACTCGCAGGACACAGACCAGTTTACTCGCAGGACACAGACCAGTTTACTCGCAGGACACAGACCAGTTTACTCGCAGGACACAGACCAGTTTACTCGCAGGACACGGACCAGTTTATTCGCAGAACACGGACCAGTTTATTCGCAGGACACAGACCAGTTTACTAGCAGGACACAGACCAGTTTACTAGCAGGACACAGACCAGTTTACTAGCAGGACACAGACCAGTTTACTAGCAGGACACAGACCAGTTTACTCGCAGGACACAGACCAGTTTACTAGCAGGACACAGACCAGTTTACTCGCAGGACACAGACCAGTTTATTCGCAGAACACAGACCAGTTTATTCGCAGGACACAGGCCAGTTTACTAGCAGGACACAGACCAGTTTATTCGCAGAACACAGACCAGTTTATTCGCAGGACACAGACCAGTTTACTAGCAGGACACAGACCAGTTTACCAGCAGGACACAGACTAGTTTACTAGCAGAACACAGATCAGTTTACATGCGGAAAACTGACCAGTTTACTAGCAGGACACAGACCAGTTTATTCGCAGGACACAGGCCAGTTTACTCGCAGGACACAGACTAGTTTACTCGCAGGACACAGACCAGTTTACTAGCAGAACACAGATCAGTTTACATGTGGAAAACAGACCAGTTCACTAGCAGGACACAGACCAGTTTACCCACAGGACACAGACCAGTTTACCCACAGGACACAGACCAGTTTACCCACAGGACACAGGCCAGTTTACCCACAGGACACAGGCCAGTTTACTCGCAGGACACAGACCAGTTTACTAGCAGGACACAGACTAGTTTACTAGCAGGACACAGACCAGTTTACTCGCAGGACACAGACCAGTTTACTCGCAGGACACAGACCAGTTTACTAGCAGGACACAGACCAGTTTACTAGCAGGACACAGACCAGTTTACTAGCTGGACACAGATTAGTTTACTCGCAGGACACAGACCAGTTTACCCGCAGGACACAGACCAGTTTACCAGCAGGACACAGACCAGTTTACCAGCAGGACACAGACCAGTTTACCAGCAGGACACAGACCAGTTTACCAGCAGGACACAGACCAGTTTACTCGCAGGACACAGACCTGTTTACTCGCAGGACACAAACCAGTTTACTAGCAGGACACAGACCAGTTTACTAGCAAGACACAGACCAGTTTACTAGCAGGACACAGACCAGTTTACTAGCAAGACACAGACCAGTTTACTAGCAGGACACAGACCAGTTTACTAGCAGGACACAGACCAGTTTACTAGGTGGAAACTGACCTGTTTACTCGCAGGACGCTGACCAGTTTACTCGCAGGACACAGACCAGTTTACGAGCAGGACACAGACCTGTTTACTCGCAGGACACAAACCAGTTTACTAGCAGGACACAGACTAGTATACTAGCAGGACACAGACTAGTATACTAGCAGGACACAGACCTGTTTACTCGCAGGACGCAGACCAGTTTACTAGCAGGACACAGACCAGTATACTAGCAGGACACAGACCTGTTTACTCGCAGGACACAAACCAGTTTACTAGCAGGACACAGACCAGTTTACTCGCAAGACACAGACCAGTTTACTAGCAGGACACAGACCAGTTTACTCGCAGGACACAGACCTGTTTACTCGCAGGACACAAACCAGTTTACTAGCAGGACACAGACCAGTTTACTAGCAAGACACAGACCAGTTTACTAGCAGGACACAGTCCAGTTTACTAGCAGGACACAGACTAGTATACTAGCAGGACACAGACCAGTTTACTAGCAGGACACAGTCCAGTTTACTAGCAGGACACAGTCCAGTTTACTAGCAGGACACAGACCAATTTACTCGCAGGACACAGACCAGTTTACTAGCAGGACACAGTCCAGTTTACTAGCAGGACACAGACCAGTTTACTAGCAAGACACAGACCAGTTTACTAGCAAGACTGAGACCAGTTTACTTTCAGGACACAGATCAGTTTACTTGCAGAAAACAGACCATTTTACTAGCAGGACACAGACCAGTTTATTAGCAGAACTCAGACCAGTTTACCAGCAGGACACAGACCAGTTTACTCGCAGGACACAGACCAGTTTACTAGCAGAACACAGTCCAGTTTACTAGCAGGACACAGACCAGTTTACTCGCAGGACACTGCCCAGTTTACTAGCAGGACACAGACCAGTTTACTCGCAGGACACAGACCAGTTTACCAGCAGGACACAGAGCAGTTGACCAGCAGGTCACAGGCCAGTTTACTAGCAGGACACGGACCAGTTTACTCGCAGGACACAGACCAGTTTACTAGCAGGACACAGACCAGTTTACTAGCAGGACACAGTCCAGTTTACTAGCAGGACACAGTCCAGTTTACTAGCAGGACACAGACCAATTTACTCGCAGGACACAGACCAGTTTACTAGCAGGACACAGTCCAGTTTACTAGCAGGACACAGACTAGTATACTAGCAGGACACAGTCCAGTTTACTAGCAGGACACAGACCAATTTACTCGCAGGACACAGACCAGTTTACTAGCAGAACTCAGGCCAGTTTACCAGCAGGACACAGACCAGTTTACTAGCAAGACACAGACCAGTTTACTAGCAAGACTGAGACCAGTTTACTTTCAGGACACAGATCAGTTTACTTGCAGAAAACAGACCATTTTACTAGCAGGACACAGACCAGTTTACTCGCAGGACACAGACCAGTTTACTAGCAGAACACAGTCCAGTTTACCAGCAGGACACAGGCCAGTTTACTAGCAGGACACTGCCCAGTTTACTAGCAGGACACTGCCCAGTTTACTAGCAGGACACAGAGCAGTTTACCAGCGGGAGACAGACCAGTTTACTCGCAGGACACAGACCAGTTTACCAGCAGGACACAGAGCAGTTGACCAGCAGGTCACAGGCCAGTTTACTAGCAGGACACGGACCAGTTTACTCGCAGGACACAGACCAGTTTACTAGCAGGACACGGACCAGTTTACCAGCAGGACACAGACCAGTTTACCAGCAGGACACAGACCAGTTTACCAGCAGGACACGGACCAGTTTACTAGCAGGACACGGACCAGTTTACTAGCAGGACACGGACCAGTTTACTAGCAGGACACAGACCAGTTTACCAGCAGGGCACAGACCAGTTTACCAGCAGGACACGGACCAGTTTACTCGCAGGACACGGACCAGTTTACTCGCAGGACACGGACCAGTTTACTTGCAGGACACGGACCAGTTTACCCACAGGACACATGCCAGTTTACTCGCAGGACACGGGGCAGTTTACCAGCAGGACACAGACCAGTTTACTAGTCGGACACAGTTCAGTTTACTCGCAGGACACAAACCAATTTACCAGAAGAACACAGACCAGTTTAACAACAGGTTACAGTCCAGTTTACCAGCAGGTTACTGAGCAGTTTACCAACTGGTTACAGACCATTTTACCAGCAGGTCACAGACCAGTTTACTAGCAGGACACAGACCAGTTTACCCGCAGGACACAGACCAGTTTACCCACAGGACACAGACCAGTTTACTAGCAGGACACAGACCATTTTATTAGCAGGACACAGACCAGCTTACTAGCAGGACACAGGCCAGCTTACTAGCAGGACACAGGCCAGCTTACTAGCAGGACACAGACCAGCTTACTAGCAGGACACAGACCAGTTTACTAGCAGGACACAGACCAGCTTACTAGCAGGACACATGAATGGGAAAACCTTTCATTCCATTAATGTGTAGATGGTGTGTGATGCCAATCACCTTATCCTGCATGTCAATGCCAGATAAAACAGGAAGACAGATTATTATCTGAAAGGCAATAGATTGGGAAAAGGGGTCGTGCAACGAGACCTGGGTGTCCTTGTGCACCAGTCGCTGAAGGTAAGCATGCAAGTGCAGCTGGCGGTTAAGAAGGCAAATGGTATGTTGGCCTTCATAGCAAGAGGATTCGAGTGCAGGAGCAAGGATGTTTTGCTGCAGTTGTGCAGGGCCTTGGTGAGACCACACCTTGAATATTGTGTGCAGTTTAGGTCACACTATCTGAGGAAGGATGTTCTTGCCATGGAGAGAGTGCAGCGAGATTCACCAGACTGATACCTGGGATGGCAGGAATGACGTATGAAGAGAGATTGGGACGATTGGGCTTGTATTTGCTCGAGTTTAGAAGAATGAGAGGGGATCTCATTGAAACTTATACATTTCTAACTGGACTAGACAGACTAGATGCAGGAAGGCTGTTCCCGATGGCGGGGGAGTCCAGAACCAGGGGTCACATTCTAAGGATAAGGGGTAAGCCATTTAGGACAGAGATGAGGAGGAATTTCTTCACCCAGAGAATGGTGAACCTGTGGAATTCTCTACTACACAAGGCAGTTGAGGCCAATTCATTAAATATATTCAAGAAGGAGATAGATATATTTCTTAAGGCTAATGGGATATGGGGAGAAGGCAGGGACAGGGTACTGAATTTGGATGATCAGCCATGATCTCATTAAATGGCGGAACAGGCTCGAGGGGCCGAATGGCCTACTCCTGCTCCTATCTTCTATGTTTCTATACCCAGGACCTAACCACGATGCTTTCATCATGCAACAATCTAGCATGCAGTCCTCATGACTCAGAACCATGTATCCGGATGGTTGATTGGGGATCAGGACTATCCCCTGTGGTCATGGCTGATGACTCCAGTAAGACTTCTACAGACATGGGGGGACATCAGATATAATGAGGTCCATGATGGTATAACAATTGTGATAGAGCAAACTATATGGGGGAGAAATTGGGTCTCGCCCCCAAGCAGGAGGCGGCGCTACTGGAAGTGCTCCCCCGCCTCTTGGGGTGCTCCCATTCAATATCACGGCACTACGAGCAGCAGCGCCACACGCCAGCATGTAGCGCCGCGGTACTGCAGGCCTCCCGCCCCTGATTAAAGGCGAGGGGCCTAGCGCAGCACGCACGGGGGCCCTGCTGGACCACCGGGGAGCAGGGTGCCGGGAAAAGAGCCCGGCATTCAAGAGGAGGAGGTGATCGCGGCCGGCACCCCGCCAGAGGAGGCGAGAGGGGGCAGGTGCTTGCAGGCGGCCCAAAAAAACAATGGCTGCCCAACTCCTGCCCTTTAACTCGCGCGGCCGCAAAATCGCCACCCTGACCCTGTCGGACATATCGTCTGGCGATAGGGCAGGAGGCGCGAGCCAAGTTTGCGGCCGGGGCGCGAGCGGGGTGCTGCGCATGGTGATGACATCATCGCTGGAGGCGCAGCGCCGCGGGGCACTACCAGCCACCGCCACTGCTAACCTCCCGCTGAATTTCACGGGAGGTGCAAAGCAACCAAATTTTTACACTAGGAATTCTCAAGTCCTATTTTAGGTGCCAGGATCAAGCTGGTGGAGCTCTACAATGTATCCCAGCGAGACTCTCAAGTCATTGTAGCTTGCTGAGTCCTACCTGATACTGCTATGCAAAAATGGTTGCTACTTGTTGAAGCTGAAGGGCTGATGAAGATGACGATGATGGTGAAGGCCCTCAGTCCCCACATCACACAAAGGAGAGGCGATGGAGCAGGAGAGACAGCAGCCAGAGAAAGGGCGCAGCTACTTGTAACCGAGTGCTTTCAGTTAATAAAAGTAGAGAAAGTGAATAAAATAAAATGCTCCCCTCCCTGGCTGTTCTTCCTCTCGCCCCATCCCCTCACAAGGACTTACATTCCCAAAGGCTTCTGTGCCTTAGGTCCATAACACAGAAGTCCCACTCTCGCACATCATCATTAAAGTCCATTAAGCTGCAATCATCCACAGAAATGAACTCTGAAGTCTCTTCGGCCAAATAATTTTTACATCCCAGGTTAAAATCCACCCAAAGCTCCCAACAATATCCTACACTCTAACTGCAACTATTTTCTACTACTGTGACAGCCCTTTGTACCAATGACCTGACTTATCTCCAATCTACTACTTCTATGAGGTGCTCCATTAGTGATACAAGGTTGAGCAGCGAGAAGATTCCACTGAGGCCTTCAAGGACTGAGGTGAATCGCGTCACAGTGAAGCTGTTGCTTGGGGCGACCCGCTTCTAGTTGCCATTCTCTTGTCTTGTGGAGGGGTTGTGCCAGGCCCCAGTCAGCAGCTCCCTTAGGTGCTGCCATTGGAGGGGGGACTTCAGGAAATGGCTGCACTGTCACCACAGTGAGAAGCAGCAACATCTGTGACCACTGGTGGAGGGCAGTGTTGCCGGTCGGTGTCAGTACAGACCGATCGTCCCGATGAGGTCTTGGAAGGCCTGTGCGAGTGTGGTGTTCAGGCTGAAGGCATCTATTGGAGCAACAGCTGCCAAACAGAGGCTGCCTAACTTCCTCCTCGCACTTTGTTGCTTCACCACTCTCCCAGGCTCTCACTCTTTCCAGGGTGTTGAGTAGGTTGTGAGAAACCTCCTGCCACGTGTTGCAGATGGTGCAAGTAGACACCTCCAATTCTCCATCAGGTCAACCACTGGGATGGGAACTGTCTGCATTGCTTCCACAGGAGATAGATGCTCCTGAATTGTTGTTATTTTGCATATTGGACCCCAGAGATCTTGGGCCCTTCGTTTATCAGCCGAGGCTGGTCACTTCTCAAAGCTTCCTTCCACTCCCAGCTCCCCATTCTCACTGGAACTCAGTGCTTCACCGAGTGAAAATCCTGCCCCATCAAACACTCCCAGGGCAGGTACAGCATAGGTTAGATACAGAGTAAAGCTCCCTCTACACTGCCCCATCAAACACTCCCAGGGTAGGTACAGCACGGGGTAGATACAGAGTAAAACTCCCTCTCCACTGTCCCATCAAACACTCCCAGGGCAGGTACAGCACGGGTTAGATACAGAGTAAAGCTCCCTCTACACTGTCCCATCAAACACTCCCAGGGCAGGTACAGCACGGGTTAGATACAGAGTAAAGCTCCCTCTACACTGTCCCATCAAACACTCCCAGGGCAGGTACAGCACGGGTTAGATACAGAGTAAAACTCCCTCTCCACTGTCCCATCAAACACTCCCAGGACAGGTACAGCACGGGTTAGATACAGAGTAAAGCTCCCTCTACACTGTCCCATCAAACACTTCCAGGGCAGGTACAGCACGGGTTAGATACAGAGTAAAGCTCCCTCTACACTGTCCCATCAAACACTCCCAGGGCAGGTACAGCACGGGTTAGATACAGAGTAAAGCTCCCTCTACACTGTCCCATCAAACACTCCCAGGGCAGGTACAGCACAGGTTAGACACAGAGTAAAGCTCCCTCTACACTGTCCCATCAAACACTCCCAGGGCAGGTATAGCACGGGTTAGATACAGAGTAAAGCTCCCTCTACACTGTCCCATCAAAAACTCCCAGGGCAGGTACAGCACGGGTTAGATACAGAGTAAAGCTCCCTCTACACTGTCCCATCAAACACTCCCAGGGCAGGTACAGCACGGGTTAGATACAGAGTAAAGCTCCCTCTACACTGTCCCATCAAACACTCCCAGGGCAGGTACAGCACGGGTTAGATACAGAGTAAAGCTCCCTCTACAGTGTCCCATCAAACACTCCCAGGGCAGGTACAGCACAGGTTAGATACAGAGTAAAGCTTCTTCTACACTGTCCCATCAAACACTCCCAGGGCAGGTACAACACAGGTTAGACACAGAGTAAAGCTCCCTCTGCACTGTCCCGTCAAACACTCCCAGGGCAGGTACAGCACAGGTTAGATACAGAGTAAAGCTTCTTCTGCACTGTCCCATCAAACACTCCCAGGGCAGGTACAGCACAGGTTAGATACAGAGTAAAGCTCCCTCTGCACTGTCCCGTCAAACACTCCCAGGGCAGGTACAGCACAGGTTAGACACAGAGTAAAGCACCCTGTACAATGTCCCATCACTGAACTCATTAGACATTAGTCGATTGTAGAAGGTGCTCTCCGTCTAACATTACACTTTGCGTCACTGAATCCATCAGCCACAGTGACCCCAGCCCATTGTTCTGAGTCAGGGTGAATTAGTTGTGTAGGTGAACTCCCGGAGGATCTCTGCTCTACAAGGAGAATCTGTTACTGCTAACGTGAAAAATCATCTGGTGCAGCCACAAGAGAATCCCTGCAGCAGCAGAAGATGGGGGTGTGGGGAGGAAGGGGACGCGGGGTGGGGGAAACTTGGGGAGGGGATTCCTTAAAGGGGCAGAAGTCACCTGGAGATCAATAAAACAATTTCTCCAAACTGGAACAACAGTGCCGAAGACTAACTGCCGCTATTTCTTATCACCGTGTCTACCTGACCCTTGTGCCCGAGTCTTACTCTTAACATCTTACTACTACATGTTGCTCCCTAAGTGACATGACATTGGATAGTGAGGTCATTTCCATTGATTTCTTTGAGGACTAAGGTGACACATCTCAGGTAAGGTGCTGTCCCAGGGGTGGGGGTGTGTCCAGCTT
Source organism: Squalus acanthias (assembly GCA_030390025.1). Taxonomy (NCBI): domain Eukaryota; kingdom Metazoa; phylum Chordata; class Chondrichthyes; order Squaliformes; family Squalidae; genus Squalus; species Squalus acanthias. The sequence continues at coordinate 72,696,612 of CM059434.1, read as the reverse complement.
CATGCAGCCTATCTCTTGCAGTGTCAGGCCCATGTCTGAACCTCCCTCATGCAGGAATTAGAGGGGCCTTAAAGGGGCAGGCTCATTACCACTCTCAGTGAGACAGTGACATCCAGGAACTCGGGGGGGTGACTTCAATTGGGGGAACCAGAGAGATCGGGGGTCAGGGGGACATCTGTGGGGGAACCAGAGAGATCGGGGGTCAGGGGGACATCTGTGGGGGAACCAGAGAGATCGGGGGTCAGGGGGACATCTGTGGGGGAACCAGAGAGATCGGGGGTCAGGGGGACATCTATGGGGGAACCAGAGAGATCGGGGGTCAGGGGGACATCTGTGGGGGAACCAGAGAGATCGGGGGTCAGGGGGACATCTGTGGGGGAACCAGAGAGATCGGGGGTCAGGGGAACATCTGTGGGGGAACCAGAGAGATCGGGGGTCAGGGGGACATCTGTGGGGGAACCAGAGAGATCGGGGGTCAGGGGAACATCTGTGGGGGAACCGGAGAGATCGGGGATCAGGGGGACATCTGTGGGGGAACCGGAGAGATCGGGGGTCAGGGGGACATCTGTGGGGGAACCGGAGAGATCGGGGGTCAGGGGGACATCTTTGTGGGAACCGGAGAGATCGGGGGTCAGGGGGACATCTATGGGGGAACCAGAGAGATCGGGGGTCAGGGGGACATCTTTGTGGGAACCGGAGAGATCGGGGGTCAGGGGGACATCTATGGGGGAACTGGAGAGATCGGGGGTCAGGGGGACATCTATGGGGGAACCAGAGAGATCGGGGGTCAGGGGGACATCTGTGGGGGAACCAGAGAGATCGGGGGTCAGGGGGACATCTATGGAGGGGCGGAGAGATCGGGGGTCAGGGAACAGGGATCAGGGGGTCATCGATCGGGGGGCGAAGAGATTGGGGACGAGGATCGGGGGTCGGGGGGGACATTGATGGGGGGAGGCCGGATAGATCAGGGATTTGGGCTGGTACAGTGATGGAGGAGTCGGAGGGATTGGTCTTTGGGTGTTGGGGAGGACATTGATGAGCGACGGAGAGTTCGGGGGCAATTCGATGGGGAGGCCGGAGAGATTGGGGGTCAGGGGGGACATCGATGAGGGGTGGAGAGATCAGGGGTCGGAGCAATGTTCCCTCTAATTTTTTTGGCCCGTGCGGCCCATTTAACGGGCTGCGCAGGCCATTGAAAATTCCGCACATGCACAGTTTAGCAATTTAAAAGCTGGCTCACCGGCTGCGCGGGACCTTCAGAGCGCTGGCTTAAAGGGAAGGCTGGTCGGGGGAGGACTTCAATCAGGGGGGCCCGAGAGATCGGGGGTCGGGAATCAGGGGTCGGGGGAATATCAATGGGTGTCAGAGAGATCGGGTTCAGGGGGAATATTAATGGGTGTCAGAGAGATCGGGGGTCGGGGGGTCTTTGATCGGGGGGCCCGAGAGATTGGGGGTCGGGGATCAGGGGTCGGGGGGACATTGATGGGGGGGGCGGAGAGATCGGGGGTCGGAGGGACATCGATGGGGGGCCCGAGAGATTGGGGGTCGGGGATCAGGGGTCGGGGGGACATTGATGGGGGGGGGGCGGAGAGATCGGGGGTCGGAGGGACATCGATGGGGGGCCGGAGAGATCGGACGGAGGGGAGACGATCGTGGGGGCTGGTGGAGGACGTGGGGGCAGGGGTGCTGGGAGGAGTTCGCAGGCCATGGAGGACATTGGGAGGGCATCGGACCGCGGGGGTGTGGGTGGTGGGGGGATTCCAATCACTGGGGATGGTTGCAGGATTTAGGGGGGTCGGGGGAAACACTCCTGCTCCTCCTGGCCCAGAAGCAGTGCTGGAAAAGCACCTACCTCTTCCGTGCAGCAGTCCTCGCCTCCCTTTAGCTGTCGGGTTTCCTGGCCATTAAAGCTGGAACAGAGAAAAAAATCTGAGACACACATCCTCATTAAAGTATTTAAATGAGGGACCCGGCTCCTGGGAACGGGTCGTTGACTAGTCTGCCTCCGTTAAAACCGGAAGTGGGCGGGTGCGAGGCGGGTTGGGCTCGGGTTTGAGATTTTTTACATTTTTATTTCCCCCCCCCCCACCCCCGACCCAAACCCACCCGCTTTTGAGGGTTAAAATTCTCCCCTTTGGTGTGACTTCGGATCCACATCCCCAGCATGTGGCTGCCCTGACAATCTAACCCCTTTGAAGAAGACTAACTCAACATCACATTTGAATTCAAATTACTCCAAGCACTCACCTTCCCCGTAAAATCTCAAAACATGACAGAAAACCTCCGAAAGTCAGGGTGAACGCATGAAGAACAGAATCGTGTGAAAGATGGATCTGAAGACTTGGAGCTGCACTCTTAGTTTGAGTTATACCGAGCTGGCTCCTTGTGGGTAGAGAAACATAGAGAAACATACAGCAGCCTCAGCAGGGAGGCCTCAGGGTCGTTTCATGACCTCTTACTGCTTCATAAGCTCCCTAATTCAGCCACCAGCAAAAGATACACAGAAAGAATCCTCAGGCTGAACATTGCAGAAAGTCACTGCACACACTGACTCCTGATTAGCTCTCTGTTGAAAATCATTTCTGGAGTTGAGCAGTATCTTTAACAAAATAAAGCAATTTAAATTTTGCTGAATAATTGATGATTTGCTCTGAGCTGGCGAGCGATATTATAGTCGACAGTCAGTACAGCAATCAATCATTCTCAGGACACACCCATTTTCTTCACACTGAGGTGGTCTCTGGGAGGGTGCTCCCCCAATCAGAGCTGCACGGCCATACACTCCAGTCTAATATCTGGGACCTATGCTTCTGTCAGCCTTGACTCAGTTATAGCACTCTCACACCTGAGTCAGAAGGTCATGGATTCAAGCCCCATTCCAGAGACTTGAGAACATCATCTAAGCTGACACACCAGTGCCGTACTGAAGGAGTGCCGTACTGCCTTACGGATGAGATATTAAATCGAGGCCCCATCTACCCTTTCAGGTGGATGTGAAAGATCCCACGGCACTATTTCATGAAGCAGAGTTGTCCTGGCAAACATTTATCCCTCAACCAACATCACGAAAGCTGATTACCTTGTCATTTATCTCATTGCTGTTTCTGGGATCTTGTTGTGTGCAGATTGGCTGCCTTGTTTCCCTAAATTACAACAGTGACTACACTTCAAGAGTACTTCATTGGCTGTGAAGCGCTTTGGAACATCCTGTGGTCGTGATAATTGTTATATAAATGCAAGTTCTTTCTTCAATAGCGCTGGAAGCTCATAGGAACATAGGAATTACTAGACGAAAATAGACCACGGTCCATCTCGTTCGCTTCTACCATCCTGGTAGTCATACGATACAATGATAATTGAGTTGTTGACTAACCGTGACAGGAACATTTAACAAAGGTCCACTTGAAGTGATAAGTCAGCCTACAGTGTCTACCCCAGTGCTCCAGTCAAACCCCTGGACACCTACTGCTCTAAGGTGCGACTTCCCCAGTCTCACTCTTCATTCCTTATCATTACATTGTGTCCACGTAGGCTGTTAGCAGACAGATAGGGACAAGGAACTGGGCTGAGGCCTTACAGGCCTCACCGCAAAAAAAAAATCCAGAGGCAAAGGGAGGAAGTAGTATGGTGAGTGCTGAACCGTGTTCGGTGTGAGCAGCAGCTCAACCCTGGTGCTGTAAATCACACTGCAGCCTTCACGCTCCGCACACACTCGATTTTCAAGTGACTGGTTGCTAGGATACAGTGCCGAGTACCTCATTCTCAGAGACAGCCTGTGGCCCTTCTGCTAATTCATTTCACAAAAAAAGGACTATTTTGCGCTTGTTGCTGTCACAAAATCTAATTTTCTCGCTATCTTACACCATGACATCTGTTCAGAAACTATTAGTGATTCGAGCCCTGCACTAACCCTGAGCAGAGCTTCAGTATTTTATTCAGTCTAGAAATGCCTGTGATTTAAACAAGTGTCGCAAGAAATAGTTACCAAGAAGAATGTGCTGGAGAAATCCATTCTTTATACATTTTAATCTCCGCTCCACACTCTGTGGTTTTTTTTTTGAATTACCAGATGTCCGGGCGTCGTGTCTACCCTACTTTCTCAAGGCCTCCCTCCCATGGCTCGGAGTGAAGGACACAGTCTCCTCAGCAAATGTTCTCCACCCTCTTTTTAACTATCTACTGGTTGCTAACTATTAATTTTGTATTTATTCTCAGGATATGGGCTGGGTGTGTTTGAACTGAGCATGAGCTGGAAGTGGACAAGGATCAACATGAAAGGGTACAGCATTTGGTCTGAGCCCAACCTGCGGGACATTGAAGAAGGACACACAGTCCGTGATGTACAGATCGATCCTGTTGGGGATGTGTTTAATCAATTGCTTTGAAATATCTCTTAGGAAGTCCCAGTCATTCAGGGTGGGCTCCCCTAAATACTGCTCAATCATTGAGAATGCCTCATCTGAGCCAATAAGTGGGGTTACCAAACAGAAAGTTACAAGACATAGTGACCTCCTTGCCGTTTTCATCCAGGTGCAACAACATTCGATCCAGGTTCAAATGGAACTGTTGGCAGTAGGATTTGGAATCTCCATTTCCACACTTGGCTAAGTTCGCCAACATGCTAAACCCTTCAGTCTGCACTTTATCAGGCTCGACCTCAAAGAATGGTGGAATCTTGGTGACCATGTTGACTAACAAGGGTCTGATGGTATTTAATTCCAACTGATTTAACTTAGAGAGACACAACAGCACCTCAAATATTAGCACCTCTTTGTCATTCTCCTTTTTCCCATCAGACCAATCATTGCACACAGCACTTGCGGAGAATATTGTCCTATCCTGTGAGTGGCTCCGATTGTGATGGTACACAGAGAAACCAGATAACTGGAGAAATATAAAGCAGACATCAAAGAAATCTGTTCTCCAGAGTGTCTGTGAACGGCAGGTGTGAAGCCAATGGTTATTTTAAAAGTCTTCCAAAGAAGGCAATCACGGTGACTTTCTGACACTCTTGTACAGTAAGGATGAGAGCTGTGAGCTATTCTACAATCCCAGGCAGACTGGGATCAGCAGGTCTACGATTACTCTGGCCTGCAGAATAATCCCCTTGTGGTCCACCATCTTCAAATCAAAGAGTCGTACGGCAAAGAAGTCAACCTCTTCTGGTTCACAACAACACATTTCAAGTAAGCACGAGACACTTCGTAGTGGAGTATACAGAACAGACTTTATTGATACAACGTAAAGGTGATCAGCCTAACTGTATATAGTGATTGGCTTTTCGGTTTATGTATCTTTCGAACCCTCTGAATTACTAATGGAAACCATGATCCTTTATACACCATATTTTGGCTACATCAAAGGAAAATATCAGAGATAAGACTGTATGACGTATCTATTCCCAAACCCTTTGAAAACAGACTATTCATGTAAACAGTTGTAGTTGTTTACTTCAAAACTACTTCCCTTAAGCAAGACTTCCTGACGTATTCCAATTGAAAGGAAGGATATTAACTCAGTTAATACAGAATCTATATGGGTGGAGCTAAGAAATAGCGAGGGGCGAAAAACATTAATAGGAGTGGTATATAGGCCTCCAAATAGTAAAATAGAGGTTGGGGAGGGCATCACGAGGGAAATTAGAGAAGCGTGCAATAAGAGCACAGCTGTCATCATAGGTGACTTTAACTTACATATAGATTGGACTAGCCTAATCAGTAAAAATAATGAGGAGGAGGAATTCCTTGAGTGTTTAAGGGATGGTTATCTGGATCAATATGTCGAGGAACCAACTCGGGAACAGGCTATATTGGACTGGGTACTGTGCAATGAGAAGGGACTAATTAGTAATCTTGTTGTACGGGGACCCTTGGGTCAGAGCGATCATAACATGATCGATTTCTCACTCGAAATGGAGAGCGAAGAAATTGACTCAGAGACTAAGGTCCTGAATTTAAACAAGGGGAATTATGATGCCATTAGACGGGAACTGAGTAGGTCTGATTGGACAACGTTCCTGGGAGGACTGGAGGTAGATAAACAATGGCAAGCATTTAAAGATAGAATGACAAAATTGCAAAAATTGTTTATACCAATCTGGTATAAAAGGAAATCTAAAAAGGTGACTCAACCGTGGATAACAGGGGAAATTAGAGACAGCATAAAATCCAAAGATAGGGCGTATAAAATAGCCAAAAAAAGCGCCAGAGCGGAAGATTGGGAACAGTTTAAGATAGAGCAAAGGAGGACAAAGGGCTTAATCAAGAGGGGCAAAATAGCTTACGAAAGCAAGCTGGCGGAAAATATAAAAACTAACTCCAAAAGCTTTTATAAGTATATCAAGAGGAAAAGACTGGTGAAAACCAAAGTTGGTCCATTGCAGTCAGATACGGGGGAATATATAACGGGAAATAAGGAAATGGCAGACCAACTAAATGCATACTTTGGGTCAGTCTTTACGAAGGAAGACACAAAAAACCTCCCTGGGATATCGGGAAAAATAGGGACATTGGCAAAGGAGGAACTGACGCAAATCAATATCTCTAAGGATATGGTGTTAAGGAAGCTAAAGGGATTGAAGGCGGACAAATCCCCAGGGCCTGATAACATGCATCCTAGGGTACTGAAGGAGGTGGCCCTAGAGATAGCGGATGCACTAAGTATGATTTTTCAGAATTCATTAGACTCGGGAACAGTGCCCATGGATTGGAGGGTAGCTAACGTTACCCCACTATTCAAAAAGGGGGGTAGGGAAAAAGCAGGTAATTACAGACCTGTAAGCCTTACATCAGTTGTGGGCAAAATGCTGGAGTCCATCATTAAGGATGAAATAGCGGAGCACTTAGCAAATGGGGACAGGATAGGACAGAGTCAACATGGATTTACAAAGGGTAAATCGTGCTTGACTAATCTATTGGAATTTTTTGAGGGAGTAACTGGTAAAATGGATGGGGGAGAGCCAGTAGATGTGGTGTACCTGGACTTCCAAAAGGCCTTCGACAAGGTCCCACATAAAAGATTAGCATGGAAAATTGAAGCTCATGGGATAAAGGGGAAAGTATTGACGTGGATAGAGAACTGGCTGTCAGATAGAAAACAGAGAGTTGGAATAAACGGCTCATTTTCTGAATGGCAGGCAGTAACAAGTGGGGTACCACAGGGATCTGTCCTGGGTCCCCAGCTGTTCACAATTTACATTAATGACCTGGATCAGGGAGTCGGATGCAGCATTTCCAAATTTGCAGACGACACTAAACTAGGAGGGGGGGTGGGCTCAGAGGAGGAGACCAGGAAGCTCCAGAGCGATTTGGACAGACTGGGTGATTGGGCGGATAAATGGCAGATGCACTATAATGTGGACAAGTGCGAAGTTATCCACCTTGGGTGCAGGAACGGGAGGGCAAATTATTATTTAAATGGCAATAAATTGGGAGAGGGGGAAGTACAGAGAGACCTGGGTGTTCTTGTACACCAGTCACTGAAGGCGAGCATGCAGGTGCAACAGGTGGTCAAGAAGGCAAACGGTATGCTGGCCTTCATAGCAAAAGGGTTGGAATACAGGAACAGGGATACCTTGCTGCAGCTGTACAGGGCACTGGTGAGACCACACCTCGAGTACTGTGTACAGTTTTGGTCGCCTCATCTGAGGAAAGATGTTCTTGCCATGGAGGGGGTGCAGCGGCGATTCACCAGGCTGATACCAGGAATGGCGGGATTGACCTATGAGGAGAGACTATGTAGTTTAGGGATGTACACACTGGAGTTTAGAAGATTGAGAGGGGACCTCATAGAAGTGTATAAAATTCTGACAGGTCTAGACAGACTAGATGCAGAAGGAATGTTTCCCTTGGCGGGTGAGAGCAGAACTAGAGGACATAGTTTAAGGATAAGGGCTAAACCATTTAGGACAGAAATGAGGGGGAATTTCTTCACTCAGAGGGTGGTGAACCTGTGGAACTCATTGCCACAGAGGGCAGTGTACGCCAGCTCATTAAATATATTTAAGAGGGAATTAGATATATTTCTACAGGCAAAAGGGGTTAAGGGTTACGGAGAGAAGGCGGGGACGGGATACTGAATTGGAGGATCAGCCATGATCTCATTAAATGGCGGAGCAGGCTCGAAGGGCCGGATGGCCTACTCCTGCTCCTATCTTCTATGTATCTATGTATCTATGTAACAGTCCCTAAGCCCTTTGAAGAAAAAGCCTTACCAAATGTTACCTTTTCATACTATGGCTAATGGATTCTCTACTCATGTTTTATTACCCTAGCCCCTAAAGTTACATTTTATTACCTTAAAACGAAACCTCAACCACTCATGGGTGATGTCATTACTGCCATGTATTTCCTTACACAAGCACTTTCTGCATCAGGAAACAAGCAATGCCTTCCTTTCACAACATTTCAAAGCCATCCTGTTCATATTGGAAAGTTTATTGCTACATGAAACAAAAAAGTTCGACTGTTACTTAACTCCCCAAGATGTTCAACACACATCTCTCCAGAATGTCCAACATATCCTCCACTTTTTATTTCTTCTAATGCATAAGAACATAAGAATTAAAAATAGAAAATGCTAGAAATACTCAGCAGGTCAGGCAGCATCTGTGGCGAGAGAAACAGAGTTAACGTTTCAGGTCGATGACCTTTCGTCAGAACTGGAAAAAGTTAGAGATGTAACAGGTTTTAAGCAAGTGCAGAGGTAGGGAAAGGGAGGAGGGGAGGAAAGAACAAAAGGGAAGGTCTGTGATAGGGTGGAAGGCAGGAGAGATTAAAAGACAAAAGGGATGATGGTGCAAGGCAAAAGGAGATGGTAATGGGACAAGTTAAGAAACAAAAGAAGGGTCTAGAAGAGATGTAAATGGGAATAGCAGAATCATCAGCAGCTGCCATGTGAAAAAATAGGGGCCGAGGTTATGGTCTGAAATTGTTGAACTCAATGTTGAGTCCAGAAGGCTGTAAAGTGCCTAATCGAAAGATAAGGTGCTGTTCCCCGAGCTTATGTTGAGCTTTGTTGGAACAGCGTAAGAGGCCAAGGACAGAGAGGTCAGAGTGGGAGTGGAGCGATGAATTAAAGTGACAGGCGACCGGGAGCTCGGGGTCACCCTTATGGACTGAATGGAGGTGTTCCGCAAAGCGGTCACCCAATCTGCGTTTGGTCTCCCCAATGTAGAGGAAACCACATCGTGAGCAGCGAATACAGTATACTAGATTGCAAGAAATACAAGTAAATCGCTGTTTCACCTGGAAGGAGTGGTTGGGGTCCTGGACAGTGGGAAGGAAGGAAGATGCAACACCTGCCCTTTTACCTCCTCTACTTCCCACTGTCCAGGACCCCAACCACTCCTTCCAGGTGAAACTGCGATTTGCTTGTACTTCTTGCAATGCTGCCTCAGCTCTCCACAGATGCTGCCTGACCTGCTGAGTATTTCCAGCATTTTCTGTTTTTATTTCAGATTTCCAGCATCCACAGTATTTTGCTTTTGTATAAGAACATAAGAATTAGGAGCAGGAGTAGGCCATATGACCCCTTGAGCCTGCTCTGCCATTCACTAAGATCATGGTTGATCTTCGACTCAACTCCACTTTCCCACCCGATCTCCATATCCCTTGATTCCCCTAGAGTCCAAAAATCTAACTATCTCAGCCTTGAATATACTCAAAGACTCAGCATTCACAGCCCTCTGGAGTAGAGAATTCCAAAGATCTGAGTTGGATACATAACACTTGGTCCTGTCATCTAAGTCATTAATATAGATTGTAAATAGCTGAGGCCCCAGCAATGATCCTTGCGGCACTCCACTAGTTACAGCCTGCCAATCATAAAATGACCCATTTATCCCTACTCTCTGTTTTCTGTCCATTAACCAATCCTCTAGCCATGCTATATATATTATCCCTAACCTCATGTGCCCTTATCTTGCGTAGCAACCATTTATGTGGCACCTTATCGAATGCCTTTTGGAAATCCAAATATACTACATCCACTGGTTCTCCTTTATCTACCCTGCTAGTTACATCCTCAAAAAACTCTAATACATTTTTCAAACACGATTTCCCTTTCATAAAACCATGTTGACTCTGCCTAATTATGTTATGATTTTCTAAGTGCCCTGTTACCACTTCCTTAATAATGGATTCCAGCATTTTCCCGACAACTAATGTCAAGCTAACTGGACTATAGGTCCCTGTTTTCTCTCGCCCTCCTTTCTTGAATAGCGGGTTTACATTTTCTACCTTCCAATCCGCTGGGACCATTCCAGAATCTAGGGAATTTTGAACCAATGCACCCACTATCTCTTCAGCCACCTCATGTAGAACCCTGGGATGCTCATGTAGTGAGGTAGACTGTTTATACAGTATAATTCTAGTTCATAGGTGCTGAACTATGTTGGCAGGCTGTAACTAGTGGGGTGTCACAAGGATCAGTGCTGGGGCCTCAGCTATTTACAATCTATATTAATGACTTAGATGAAGGGACCGAGTGTAATGTATCTAAATTTGCTGAAGATAAAAAGCTAGATGGGAAAGTAAGCTGTGAGGAGGACACTATCTCTGCAGCCACCTCTTTTAGAACCCTAGGATACTCATGTTGTGAGGTAGACTGTTTATACAGTATAATTCTAGTCATAGGTGCTGAACTATGTTTTGAACTCTCACCCACCATTCGTGATTTCCAAAGGATAGATGTCCCCTTTTCAACTTCAGCCTTACGTGTTTCACATACACCCATCAGTCATTTAATGTTAGGGTTTTAAACTACAGAAGTAATCAAAGAGAATTGTTATCTTTACTACTTCTCAATCTTAATCAACCCAAGGTGACCCCTCATGAGCTTATTTAAGGTTTAAATCTTATTAGCATCACATAGCCATCCCAATCCATTAGCTCGTCTTGTCTAAGTTACACTTGGTTAATATTACACATCATGATACAAACAAAGAAACTCATAATACATTGTACTGAACGCTACAGCGTACCATGATATCAAATAATCATGGACTTAAAAGGTTCTCCAGCTCCTCTTTTACACTTATCCATCTTGTGGATATTCTTGCTAAGTATCATTTCCCACTAGCTTTCAGTTATTCCAATTTCATTGTTAACTCAAAAGGAACTCAACCCTGAATTTTAGAACTCTGAATTCTATGTCCCTCTTTAATTAATTTCAATCCCTCCGATAGGTACCGGTGCGTTTAATTCTATATTGTTACATTAAAAGTTCAGTTTCGCTATGGCGTATGTATATCAGTGCTTTGATTAAAATTTGTCTCACTCTCCTGAGCCACATTAACCATTTCATGTTGTGCTGTTATGCATGTCTGAGACCCGTTCTTCAGTGCATCTTCACCATGCATTTCCGCATGCTAGTTACCTCATGCACAACACATCACATTTGCACACACACCAATATCCTAATATCATACCACACTTCACATCAGATACAAGACATTCCTGGGCTTTTAAGTTCTCTTATCAAAAGATCAGAGGTCTTTTCTCATCTCTCCCTGCATGGTCCCAATGTTTAGGGTAGTGGCCAGGCTAGCAAATACATTTTCCTCATTGTTCAGCATAGGCAAAGACACAAACATCTCCAAGAGAAACCTATCAATTAATGATTCTCACCTACACTTCCCTGACTTTCAATAGAATGTACATCAGTACCAAATTGAAATCTTATTAGGTACCATGCCCAGGTGATTTATGTTACTCAGGGATGCACACACACATCTTCTCCTAACCCTTGTTCAGGTTCCTGAAATTCACCCATAATCCCCTAGGAAAATGATTTTAGAACAATTCCCATTTGGTGGTGTAATTTACTTTTGTTGCTATCTTATATCCTAAATCACTTCCTCTGATCCAATTTTACACATCCCATTATATTACCATTTCATCTCATTCATTAGCCCTGGAGAAACCTTACCATCTAACATGATCATTACCACTTAATAAAGTTCCCAAATCAATCCAAGTTATCAACACATTTTTGTTCATTCCGCTTAACCTCTTGTTGGACATTTTCATTTGAAAATAATTCCAATTCCAGAGAGCAATTCAGTCTACAAATGAGGGATGTTAGTTGCCTTTAACACAGCAGTCTCTCCTTAAAAAAAACTTTCTTAATACACAGGAACCACTTAGACATGACCCTTTCAAAAATAAAATTGGATTATCCCCTTAAATTTCAGATAAAGTTCCCTTCCCAGGTGCTTGAACAGCAACTCTCATTAATTTATCTAATCAGTTTTAATTACACAAACAAATTATGCCCAGGTTTGGTGGTTTTACAAAGGAGACAAAGTACTTGCAATTACATTTGGATGTAAGTCTTATATCTTCCCCCTGAGCAAGGTGTCTTGGAAGATGACAAATGGGTCTGAATAGGTTAAATCCAGACATTGGAAAGGCAAAGTCTTAAGTCCAATTTGTTACCAAGCTGCAACATTCAAGATCCATCAATGTTTGCAGATAAGAATTAAAGTCTGTAAAGAACCTCTCTCGGTAATCTTGTACCATCAACACACATCTGGTCCTCTGCTTAAAAGAAAAAAACAGAAAATCCATTGTGGCTTTTCTTGTGAGCCCAATGGGTTAATTTGTCAATTTCTGATTCCCTTCTGATGTGGAGATGCCGGTGTTGGACTGGGGTGGACAAATGTGAGAAGTCGCACAACACCAGGTTATAGTCCAACAGCTTTATTTGAAATCACAAGCTTTCGGAGCGCTGCTCCTTCGTCAGGTGAAAGCTTGTGATTTCAAATAAAGCTGTGGGACTATAACCTGGCGTTGTGCGACTTCTCATATGATTCCCTTCTGTCAGTGTGAGGAAACAGCCACTCAAATTAAAAAACGTAAAATCTAATAATGTCCAGAATGTTTACATTCAGTAATGTAAAAGTTGTTGCTCAGTGAATTAGAAACAGAGTTAATCTTGTACTAGAAAGCAAATAAAACACAGCTGCTTGTGGAAAGAGTTAGCTTCTTTTTTTGCATTCTAAAAGAAGACAAACCTAGACACCATCAATCACTGTCAGCTTGTTTCACACAGCTTCTCGCAACTTTCCAGTAAATTCAAAAACTTATCACCAAATTTTTTAAAAACTCCTACTTTTGCAAAGCCTTTGTGCCTTTTAAAACTTACAAAGATCTTGATCAATTCAATTCAGAAATAAATTTCAGCTTGTCTTTTACTGCCGATGTTCAAAACATGAGCCATGAAGGCACACAAGTGTTAACAAATTTTTTATCCATCCCCAGGATTTAAAAATCAGTTAAAATCAGCAGGGATCATCATCAGCACCACTATACCACTTTAAAAGTTCTGTGACCAACGCTGCAGCACAATCCAACTACAAGATGTCTTCAGATCGTTACCGCACACAGCAGTAGTATTTTCCCTTCTTTCCCATCTGGTCAGACATTCCAGTATCACTAAGATAATTAAACAATCCGAATCACCTTAAGTCATTGAGTCCTTGACATTTGTCAGAAATTCAAAAAAAATGCCAATTATTGATGTGATAGTCGCATGTTCGGAACTAGAGACCTTCACACAATTTACAACAACTAGAATTTCACCGCGGCCACAATAAAAGTTCGGATTTCACAATTTAATTTGTTAGTCAACATCAATAATTTCAACTTAATTCAGACCAATATCTTAAACTCAACACACATTCCAGCTTGAAAAAGAGGGAGAAGCCACAGCCAGTGACACAGTAACATTCACACATGCTTTGTAAAGAGAGATTAACATGCACACTGAAAACAATATAAAACTTCTGTAGAACAGTAGAAAAGAGAAATGGTGGCCGCCATACTAGCGCCCTTCTCTGGCGCAGGACTCAGCAGCCGTCATTTTGGTGAGGGCCTTAGCGCTGCCGATAGCAGCGCTGGCCCTGGAGATGTAAATGAAAAGAGGGTGACGTCAGTCAGCGTGCAACGCCAACTTACTGTCACCGATGCGAACTTCGACCTTAGCACTGAGTTCAGCGCTGGGTCCTAAGCTCGCTCTGAAAAACGAGAGTGCAGCAGACTAACAGAGATGCTGTCAGCACCTCTTAAAGGGACACACACATCTTTCAGGTAAGTTTGCATTTAAGCTTTTGGACTGGATTTTTTTATTTTATTGAAGTAGTGGCTTGGTACAATACATGTTAAAAGTTTTTAAAGTGTGCAGGGAGTGCAAGGAGTGCTGCTGGATGCTTGCAAGGCCTCGGATGGTAAAGGAAGGCTTCCGAGATGACAGAAAATGCTGGAAATACTCAGCAGGTCAGGCAGCATCTGTGGAGAGGGAAACAGAGTTCACGTCTCAGGTCGAGATACTGCCTGACATGCTGAGTATTTCCAGTATTTTATGCTTTTATTTCAGATTTATAGCATCTGCTCACAGAGGGAAGAGGAAGATACAGAAGAGGAGGAAGCAGAAGAGGAGGAAGCAGAATGAAGGATGCAACCCAGACAGCCCCTTTCTGGCCAGGATATCCGGGATGGAATCATCCGCCTGCTGTACCAGTGACCACAACCCCAATTCCCCTTTCAACATTAGCCTCACACGTTATCTTCCCTCTATTACTGACCATCACAGCATCCTCTTTGCCATGATGCTGAAATAAAAGCCACCACAAAGCAAACTTCCCAATCCAACTTTATACATCTATCCATCCAATATGACATCAAGAAATCAACTCATCCCTCTTATGCATTCTCTTAGTGACTGTCTTGTGTGTGCCTTTGCCTATCCTACTGATGTCACGTAGTTATACCCCAATGGCTGCAGCATGGCTGGTGGAAGGCTGCTGACTTTCAGTGGGGGACACTGCAAATGGCCTTGCTGGTTGACCGCAAGGAGCTGTTGGCTAGAAGTGTGAAATCGAGTGATGGTGTTCCTTCTTCTTCTTCTTCTTCACTCTCCTCTCCCTCTTCCTGGTCAACCACTGGCTGGGCAGGCTGGATTTCTTGGGTGTGGGAAATGAGGAAGGCACAAGGGTGGAGTTGTGGTGAGGGGAGGGCGGGAAAGCAAGAGGTGCATGCCAGAAGGAGGATAACATATGAGGATACCAGCATGTTGTATCCTTTCAGCCCTACCATTGGCTAAGGGCTCAGCCATGCCCATGCAAAGAATGGCCAGCACCATCTCCTCCAAGGGGGGGAGGTAATGCTAGGAATGGGAGGTGTGTCTCATGTTTGGTACAGATCGTTGATAGGTGAGTAATGGGGTGGGGGGTCATCCAATGAGCAGCATGTGAGGCTGGTGGTGCAGTTGGTAGGAGACGGCTTTTGAAGATGCATTCACTGATCTTGACCACTAGTTTGAAGTCATGAAACTTCTTTGGGCACTGGAGCCAGGTGGTGGGGGCGACACTGCTGGCAGTGACGGCCTCGGTGATCTGGTCCCACATCGTTCTTTCTGGAGGACCTCCTGGTCCCTGTGGGTAGAGGACCACTCTTGCAGTGTTGACACCCTGTACAAAGCTGGAGTGCTGCGGCGAGACCCTGGGTGCACCTTCCCTGGCTTGCTGAGCCATTTGTGTTAGTGCTGAAGCACTTTTCCCATTTTTTTAGCTGCGGAAGGGAATTCAGCTTTAAGAGCTGAAGACTCCCATTTGGGAATTATTTTTAATGTTAATTTTTTTTCAGAAGGCAGTTGAGCTGTAAGGGTTAAAAACTGCCTATTTTTACATTATTTGTTTTTTCATTTCAGAAGGCAGTTCACCTTTAAGAAACCGTCACTGCTTTCTGAAATGATAGCTGCAATGACACTACGGCCATGCTACATTGGGATCTCGTGTTGGGACAAATGCCATTTGTCCCAGCACAAGATCCTAATGTAGCATGGATCATCCAGTCGACACTTCTGGCTGAAGATGGTTGCAAATGCTTTAGCCTTGTCTTTTGCACTCGCGTGCTGGGCTGTTACCTATCATCATCTGGTCCCAGCCTCCATCTTCCACCATGACATTTACCACTTGTTCATTCCTTGGCCGACACAGTACGCCCATTAGTATCTCCGCACAGTTTACACACACATCTCTGCTTCTAGATGTTTGAGGCTCATCTGAGAACTCTCTCTGCTTCCATTCACAATCCTTGGGCAGGTGAACATTGACGGAGGAGCTGAGATGGAGGAGCAGGTATTGAATACCTAAGGGTACAATTTGATTACACCACCTGCAGACTTAGGTTTGATTACCATCTCATGCAGAGCACACACGGCCGGGGGTTGGAGAGTTGAATAGTGTGTCACATTCTCACTGACAGGGCACCTTCTCCTTCCCACAAATAGGAACTGTTTGTTCAGTTTGTCCAGCAGCTCTCTCATTGCACTCATGCCAATTCTGTCTCCTCTGCCAGTGATCTCCATACATCACTGAGGTCCTTGGCCAAAGGAACGGGGTAGGTGTGGAGACAAGACACACCTGTTGGTGTGTTGTGTGAGGACAGAATGGCAATACTACACAGAACTGAAAGATTCACTTCCCTGTAAGGGATAATCTGCAATTAAACCCTCAGCACTTCAATTATCTCTGAGACCCGATCCCAAAGCCCAACGGCATGTCTTTTGATAACGGTTTACATGAGGACAGCAGCTGCACTGGAACAGCTGGGGTGTTGGTCGGCCAGTCCTTTGTAGACACTGTTAACAGTGTGAAATTACATCTGCAATCTGGCAGCATATTTGAAGAAGGACTGAGCTGTCAGGGTTGACTAACTGTTATCTGACTGTTCTCGGAATCTCTTGCTGCTCCTTTTGCTGATCCAGATTAATACCTTCATCAGATTACTGAATGGAATGGATTATATACAAACTGTCCAGGGGCCGTCTGCCCGATGGGAAGCTATGGGTCTGCACATCATGGCACCAGCCGTCCAATCACTGTCCCCAGATTATTCAGGGGCACCATATTTCTAACATTGAGCTCCTCCAAGTAAAATGTCAGCATCTCTCTGGTGGTGTCCATGGCGCTCTCTCGTTCATGATCCTTTGTTGACATGGTTCACTCTTCTATCTATGGACTGAAGACCCTCAGGAGACAGATCCTGAAGTAATGTTTGCTTCAGAAGAGCAGAGCAGAGCAGTCATGCTTTCAGTGTCAAGTATCTAAGACTCTTTAGTGTTAACATTTGTGTCTTTGTCCTTGGCCGCTTCTGAGGGGACCGCATTGATGATGGCAGTACGCTCTTACCTAATCCTTCTTCTTACATCCTACTTCCCCCTCATCCCACAATCTCTTCGCATTTACAAGTTGCTGATGGTGCAAGCATGCACATCTTGCTTTCATCCACCTCCCCCCCACCCCCACCCCACCCCGCCACCACAATCCGACCCTTGTGCCTTTCTCCTTTCAGATACCCAAGAACTGCCACCAGCCCAGCCTGTGCAGGAAGAAGCACAGGAGGAGAGTGATGGAGAAGAAGAGGCACTGTCACTCGATCTGACACTACCAGGCACCAGCTCAGAAAATGGCACTGCGTGTACTTTAGAGGATGGTATAGAGGCGGGATCTGCATGTGCTAAGTCACCGGGCACGAGTGGGCTGTAGTCAGGCTGGGGGAAAGGGTAGCGCAGGTGCCAGCTTTCCGGAGGGCAAGGTCGCACCTGAGTTCTGCTGCAGAGAACTCAGATGATGACCTCGATGGGGCGGCCTTCAGAAGAATGGTGATGGGCATGCACACAGAAATGCTTGGTGCATTGACAGGCCTGCCAGAGAGCCTCTTGTCGCTGTCAAGGAGCATGGAGGAGTCCGGCTCCAACCTTGCAAGGGGATTTGCGCAGAGCTTGGAGCCCATGATTTCCAGGATGGAGGACACCATCAGAGAATTTGTGGACACAACCATGTTGGGATATTATAGATATTGGGCCGTATATTCTGATCCCTACGGCTGGGTACGTGCTGTGTACACACCCGTAGGGACATCAGAAATGCCGATTTCAGGGAATGCTCTTGACAGCTCGGACGCCTGCCCTAGAGAAGGGCCTCTGCAGGCGGATAGTTCCGCTTTCTGGAGAACCTCCGCCCGCAGAAAACCCTTTACCAGCATAAGCGTTGAAAAAAAGTTTTTAAAACATTTTTTTTACTCATTTATCATTTAAAAATACTTTAAAAAAGGTAAGTTTATTTTTAGCCCTGTAAAAACGTTAATTATTTTTTTCAAAAATTTAAATTTTTGTTTAAAATATTTAATTTATTGTAATTTCAACTCATTATAAAATTTGATTTTCTTTAAAAATTATTTAATGTTTTACATTGTTTTTGGGGTGAGCTCCATTCATATATTTGACAGGTCTATCTGTCAAGTGTATGAAGGGAGATTCCCTTCTCCTATTGGCTCCCCATGGCCCACGTGATCCCAGGGACGCTTGCGAACTGCATGCGCCTCTGGGATACGTGGGCCCTGCGCATTTCGAGTTTGGAGAGGCCCAGGCGCGGAAGTATACGCACCTCAGGAGCCCTCAGGTAAGTCCATAGATCTTTTCCAGGTCGGAGGCCTATATGTTCAAGTCTCTGGAGTAGGGCTTGAACTTATGACTTTCTGCTCAGAGCCGAGTGCCACCACTGAGCCAGGGCTGTCCATCCGAGGAACAGAAAGTTTGGAGTTTTGGGGGTTGTAGGGCTAGTGGAGGTTACATAGATACAGAAGGTGAGGCTATGAATAAATTTTAACATGAGGATGAGAATTTTAAATTTGAAGCTTTGGGAGTGAGAGAACTGTTGGCATCTGGAATTCAGTTAATTCAGCTTCTGAAAGGTGTTCATGTTTAGTTCATTTGATATAGGGAAGAAAATATGGTTGGTATCATTGGAGAGAGAGAGACAGACAGACAGATTTCACTTAGCAACAGCTGGTGTTTGCAACCAACCGGCCTTGGATAGAATACAAAAGAATGTTTAGATTAGAAATATTATGTGAGGATAAGAAAAGTCTGGAGACGAGTGGTTTATGCTTACACAGCAGGGCCACCGTGTTTTTGTGTGCTTCTAACGTTGTTGATGTGCGTTGAAGAAAATGTAAACTTGCCTCTCTGGACTATGCAGTAGCCAGAGACTATTATATTAGGCAATGCCTGCTCCAGTTTGATAAAAAAAACAGTTTTTTATAAATGTAAGCTTTTTCCTTTGTTCAAGGAGCACAGAAAAACCCATGCCTAGGTTTGCGCGCTCCATCTGTGACTATACTCCACTTGTAAACTGCTTTTTATGCTGAAGTTAAAGAATGAAATGATTATAACCAGAAGACTGAATTCGTTACGACTCAAGTGAACAAACAGAACATTGTTTAAGACAACAAACCATGATGCTGGGTGTGATGGGCGATGTTACAGCTTCCATTGCAGCACAAGTGGAAGTGACCCAATGTCTGAGTGCTGTAGTGGAAGCTCAGACTGCTGCCATCGTGGCTGGGTTTACCAGTGTGGAAAGGGCCTTGCAAGGTCTCACAGCAGTCCAGCAATCTGTCCTCCAACAGATGGCTAGGGATGTTGAGGCACCGCCCCGGGGGAGTGGCAGTGGCTCCGTGGAGCAAGAACCTGCTGTCCTCTCTCAGGATGACAACATTCTTTCTCCCACCACTGCTACTCCACCAGTGCCATTGCAGTTGCCTATCAGCCAGCCAGCCCAGACTGTTGATGCCCATACTGAAGTGGTGCAGTCTACAGCCGGGCCTTCTAGGGCCAGAGCTGCTCGAGGTTGTCCTGTAAGGCCACCTACAGTCTCCCCCACTGAAAGTCAGCAGCCTTCCACCAGCCATGCTGCAGCCATGCTGCAGCCACTGGGGTTGCACTGTACAACCGCTGTACATGGCCTTCTTTGATCTCACAAAGGCCTTCGACACTGTCAACCGTGAGGGATTATGGAGTGTCCTCCTCAAATTCGATTGCCCTCAAAAGTTTGTCACCATCCTCCGCCTGCTTCACGACGACATGCAAGCCGTGATCCTGACCAACGGTTCCACCACAGACCCAATTCACGTATGAACCGGGGTCAAGCAAGGCAGTGTCATCGCACCAACGCTCTTCTCGATCTTCCTTGCTGCAATGCTCCATTTCACCCTCAGTAAGCTCCCCACTGGAGTGGAGCTAATTTACAGAACAAACGGGAAACTGTTCAACCTCCGTCACCTCCAGTCCAGATCTAAGGTCGTCCCATCCTCTGTCGTCGAATTACAGTATGCTGACGACACTTGCGTTTGCGCTCACTCGGAGGTCGAACTCCAAACCATCGTCAACACCTTCACCGAAGCGTATGAGAGCATGGGCCTTACACTAAACATCCGTAAGACAAAGGTCCTCTACCAACCTGCCCCCGCCACACAGTACTGCCCCCCGATTATCAAAATCCACGACAAGGCCTTGGACAACGTGGACCACTTTCCATACCTCGGGAGTCTACTATCAACAAGGGCAGAACGTCGATGACGAAGTCCAACACCGCCTTCAGTGTGCCAGTGCAGCCTTCGGTCGCCTGAGGAAGAGAGTGTTTGAAGACCAGGACCTCAAACCCGGCACTAAGCTCATAGTCTACAGAGCAGCAGTGATACCCGCCCTGCTGTATGCCTCAGAGACATGGACCATGTACAGCAGGCACCTCAAAGCACTGGAGAGGTACCACCAACGCTGCCTCCACAAGATCCTGCAAATCCATTGGCAGGATAGGCGCACCAACGTCAGTGTTCTCGCTCAGGCCAACATCCCCAGCATCGAAGCTTTGACCGTGCTCGATCAGCTCCGATGGATGGGTCACATTGTCCACATGCCCGATACGAGAATTCCAAAACAAGCGCTCTACTCGGAACTCCGGCATGGCAAGAGAGCCCCAGGTGGGCAGAGGAAATGCTTCAAGGACATCCTCAAAGCCTCCTTGAAAAAGTGTAACATCACCACTGACACCTGGGAATCCCTGGCCCAAGACCGCACAAAGTGGAGGAGAAGCATCTGGGAAGGCACCGAACATCTCGAGTCTCTTTGCCGGAAGCAAGCGGAAGCCAAGCACAAACAGCACAAGGAGCGCACGTCAACCCAAGCACCCCACCCACCCGCCCCTTCAACCACCGTCTGCCCCACCTGTGACAGAGACTGTAGGTCCCGCATTGGACTCATCAGTCACCTGAGAACTCATTTTTAATGTAGAAGCAAGTCATCCTCGGTTCTGAGGGACTGCCTAAGAAGAAGACTGCGTAGGAGCACTGGAATAGGCAAAGGAACACGGAAGACAAGCACTATGGGAATGCACAAGGGTGATTAGTTGACTTTGTAATGTTATATTGGAATTAATCATTTAAAGTTTATGTTTGGAATGTTTGTTTTGTGTACACTGACGACACCCAGCTTTACCTCACCACCACTTCTCTCGACCCCTCCACAGTCTCTAAATTGTCAGACTGCTTGTCCGACATCCGGATGAGCAGAAATTTTCTCCAATCAAATATTGGGAAGACCGAAGCCATTGTTTTCGGTCCCCGCCACAAACTCCGCTCCCTAGCCACTGACTCCATCCCTCTCACTAACATCTGTCTGAGGCTGAACCAGACTGTTCACAATCTTGGTGTCATATTTGACCCTAAAATGAGCTTCCGACCACATATCCGCAGCATAACTAAGACCACCTATTTCCACCTCCATAACATCGCCTGTCTCCACCCCTGCCTCAGCTCATGTGCTACTGAAACCCTCATCCATGCCTTTGTTACCTCTAGACTTGACTATTCCAACGCCCTCCTGGCTGGTCCCACATTCTACGTAAACTTGAGGTGATCCAAAACTCGGCTGCCCGTGTCCTAACTCACACCAAGTCCCGTTCGCCCATCTCCCCTGTGCTCGCTGACCTACATTGGCTCTCGGTTAAGCAACGCCTCGATTTCAAAATTCTCATCCTTGTTTTCAAATCCCTCCATAGCCTCGCCCCTCCCTATCTCTGTAATCTCCTTCAGCCCCACAACCCCCCGAGATATCTGCGCTCCTCTAATTCTGTCCTCTAATTCTGCCCTCTTGAGCATCCCTGATTATAATCGCTCAACCTTTGGTGGCCGTGCCTTCTGTTGCCTAAACCCTAAGCTCTGGAATTCCCTGCCTAAACCTCTCTGCCTCACTACCTCTCTTTCCTCTTTTAAGACGCTTCTTAAAACATACCTCTTTGCCCTAATTTCTCCTTATGTGGCTCGGTGTCAAATTTTTTGTCTTTTAATACTCCTGTGCAGCGCCTTGGAACATTTTACTACGTTAAAGGCGCTATATAAATACAAGTTGTTGTTGCTGTTGTGGCTTTCATTTCAGCATTGTGCCCAAGAGGACACTGTGATGTTCCGTGACAGTGGGATGGTAAGGGGGAGAAGTGTTGACCAATGGGGATCTGGAGTTTCAGTCAGGGGAACCGGAGTCTGATGATGTGATCATGGACAGCCCGTCCGGAATGAGGATTTGCAGGCTGCCTCCTCCCTTCCTCTTCCTCCTTACCTCCTCCTCCTCCTCCTCTTCCTCCTACTCCTCCTCCTTCTCTTCCTCTTCCTCTTACTCCTCCTCCTCCTGAGGTGGTTTCGGAACCCATGGTGGCAAGGGCTGCGCCCTCATAATGGCCACGTTGTGGGCGATGCAGCCATAAATTGGAACACCCACTCTAGCGAGTACTGGAGAGCTCCTCCCGAGGTGTCAAGGCAGCGGAACCATTGCTGCAGCGCCCCAATGGTCTGCTCGATGAGGTTCCTCATGGCAGCATGGCTCTCATTATATGAGTGTTGGCCACGGGTGGTGGGGTTGTAGAGGGGAGTCATCAGCTAGGTGTAGAGCGGATAGCCCTTGTCGCCAAGCAGTCACCCTTGGGTTTAATGTGGTGGCTGGAAGATTGCTGGCACAGCGGACTGGTGCAGGACGAAGGTACCATGACTGCTGCCAGGATACCGGGCATTCACCATCATGATGTGCTGGACATGGTCACACACCAACTGCACATTAAGTGAGTGGTAGCCTTTGCGGTCCATCTCAGCATTGATATGCGGCACCCGCAAAGCCATGTGTGTGCAGTGGATGGCGCCCTGCACCATGAGGAAGCCCGATATCCTGGCAAAGCCACGTGCACGCTCCTCTTGCTCCTCTCTGTTCAGAGAGGAGACAATGAAGTCCCTTCTCCTGGAGTACAGAGCCTCTGTGACCTCCCGGGTGCAGCGATGGACGGCGAACTGGGAGATGTTAGCTACGTCTCCTGCTCCAGACTGGAAGGATCCACTGGCGAAAAATGTCATGGCCACGGTGACCTTGAGGGCCACTGGGAGAGCGGTCATCACCCTGCTCTGAGGCTGCAGGCCTGGTTGCAGGAGGTGGCAGTGTCTGTGAGCACCTCCTTGGTGAAGCGGAGCCTCCTAATATACTGCTCCTGGCTGGGAAGCAGTTCCAGTATGGAAATCTATTTGATTTCCAGCTCTTCCCAGTTCTGATGAAAGGTCATCGACCTGAAACGTCAACTCTCTTTCTCTCTCCACGGATGCTGCCTGGCCTGCTGAGTTTTTCCAGCGTTTTCTGTTGTTATTCCAGTATGGGTTGCTGCCTGGCCAGATTTTTACCGGCACGGCCGATTATTTCAAATTGACCCCAGTTGCTGGGTGCAAACTTTAACCGGAATTACAGGGGCCATTCATTTTTAACCGTTGCAATCTATATTTCACACAAAAATTAAAATATTTAATCACCGCACACTTTGCCTTCATAAAAATGTCATAACTGTGATTAAAAATTCATCTACTGTCAGCTCCTTTGAGGAACGGCCTCATTTAGTCCAGAACGAGTGAACAGTTGCAGATCCCAGAGAAGTGAGGGTCATTAGCAGCACAGAGCGGTGCGGCGGCGTTCATCGTGGGTGGAGGCTGTTCCCCTGGGGCCCTGTCAGGGAATTCTCACTCCCGATCCAGGAGACTGCCATGACTCCACCTCTCAGGTGTGTCGGCTCCACTGGAATACCGACGGAATCAAAAAGTTGATTCTTCTTCCCCTTTGGAGAATGTAAAATCTTCCGGCCTTCAGCCTGGGAGGGAGCGATCCCACTGTTAGAGGATGGGTTTTATTTAAGATTAGGGGGGCGAAGTTGGGTTCCTTTGGACCTCCCGTTAGTGCTCCCGGGGGGGCTAACAGGGCACAAATGGCTGTGCGACCGGGCGCGGTGCTGAAATCGACTCCCGCCACATTCGGCGGGAGTTTTGCGGCAGCGCTGTGGCGTTGCGCCCCCATCGCCTTCGCCCGGAGATCGTGACATCCTCTGCGCATCGCCCCGGTAGCGCTCCGGACCCGAAAGTGACTTCTGCCCCCTGCAGCAGCGCCGGGCAAAAACACCGACAGCTGTAGGAGGCGTGCATCGGGCGGCCGACCGCTTCGGGGGCGATGATTAAAGCCGAGGTGGCCCAGGTAAGTCAAAAAAAAAACATACATTTCTTGTTCCGCTTTTTTCACGGGTTCCTGCCCGCGATCACTCTGCTTGAGTGCCGGGCTGATCGCGCTGGATCACAGCTACCTTGGTGGTCCAGTCGGTAATTTTTCTATTGCAGAGCCTGCAGCGATGGCCCTTCCCTTTAAGGGAGGGAAGGAGCCTTTGAACGTGGGCATTGCTGCTGAAGTCTCCACCCCGCCTGCTGCTGATTGCGCTCCAAGAAGGAAGTGGAGTGCTTGATTTAATGCTCCATTTCTTTCCTGGAGCGCATAACTGAATTTTTTTAAAGTTTAGAAACATTTGCGCCTGGCGCTAATTTTCCCAACTTTTAAAATTTAGCGCCCCAAACAGGGCTATAATGAATTTCTCCCCCTAGGTGTTCTATATATTCCTCGAAATCAATAACGTTCTTGAAACATTGAGGTCAAGTGTCAGAAATGTATTAAGTATTCAGTACATGCGATAATACTTAAACATACACTTCAAATATAGTCCTTACAACCACAGCTGATAGTTTGTTGGGGGCTTCAACGCATTACAGTTCTGAGTCGAGTATTACAGTCTGCCACTTTTTATACATTTTTCTGATCCCGACTACATGACAATTCGCACCTTTCTGCATTACCTGATTATACACAAAGTTAAAATACTGCTCCATATAAGGAGAATCTAATTGGACTCATACATTTACAACAACTGCAGTTACTAAGCTGGTGTCTTTTCTTACAAGCTAATTTTCATTGGACTAAAGAGAGAGGGGGAGTAGGACATGAAGGGAGGGGAGGTAGAGGGGTGGGGAGGGGAGGGGAGCAGAGGGGAGGGGAATGGGAGGAGAGGGGAGGGGAGGTGAGGAGAGGTGAGGGGAGGGGAGGTAGAGGGGAGGGGAGGGGAGCGGAGGGGAGGGGAATGGGAGGGGAGGGGAGGGGAGGTAGAGGGGTGGGGAGGGGAGGGGAGGGGAGCGGAGGGGAGGGGAATGGGAGGTGAGGGGAGGGGAGGTAGAGGGGTGGGGAGGGGAGGGGAGTGGAGGGGAATGGGAATGGGAGGGGAGGGGAGTGGAGGTGAGGGGAGGGGAGGGGAGTGGAGGTGAGGGGAGGGGAGGTGAGGGGAGGGGAGGGGCGGGGAGGGGAATGGGAGGGGAGGGGAGGGGAGGTGAGGGGAGGGGAGGGGAGGTGCGGGGAGGGGAGGTGAGGGGAGGGGAGGGGTGGGGAGGGGAATGGGAGGGGAGGGGAGGGGAGGTGAGGGGAGGGGAGGGGAGGTGAGGGGAGGGGAGGGGAATGGGAGGGGAGGGGAGGGGAGGTGAGGGGAGGTGAGGGGAGGTGAGGGGAGGGGAGGGGAGGGGAGGTGAGGGGAGGTGAGGTGAGGGGAGGGGAGGGGAGGTGAGGGGAGGGGAGTGGAGGTGAGGGGAGGGGAGTGGAGGTGAGGGGAGGGGAGTGGAGGTGAGGGGAGGGGAGTGGAGGTGAGGGGAGGGTAGGTGAGGGGAGGGGAGGTGAGGGGAGGGGAGGTAAGGGGAGGGGAGTGGAGGGGAATGGGAGGGGAGTGGAGGGGAGGGGAGTGGAGGTGAGGGGAGGGGAGGGGAGGGGAGTGGAGGTGAGGGGCGGGGAGGGGAGTGGAGGGGAGAGGAGGTGAGGGGAGGGGAGTGGAGGTGAGGGGAGGGGAGGGGAGTGGAGGTGAGGTGAGGGGAGGGGAGGGGAGGGGAGTGGAGGTGAGGGGAGGGGAGGGGAGTGGAGGTGAGGGGAGGGGAGTTGAGGTGAGTGGAGGTGAGGGGAGGGGAGGGGAGTGGAGGTGAGGGGAGGGGAGTTGAGGTGAGGGGAGGGGAGTGGAGGGAGGTGAGGTGAGGGGAGGGGAGGGGAGTGGAGGTGAGGTGAGGGGAGGGGAGGGGAGGGGAGTGGAGGTGAGGGGAGGGGAATGGGAATGGGAGGGGAGGGGAGTGGAGGTGAGGGGAGGGGAGGGGAGGGGAGTGGAGGTGAGGGGAGGGGAGGTGAGGGGAGGGGCGGGGAGTGGAGGGGAGGGGAGGGGAGGTGAGGGGAGGGGAGGGGAGGGGAGTGGAGGTGAGGGGAGGGGAGTGGAGGGGAGGTGAGGTGAGGGGAGGGGAGGGGAGTGAAGGGGAGGTGAGGGGAGGGGAGGGGAGTGGAGGTGAGGGGAGTGGAGGGGAGGGGAGGGGAGGGGTTGGAGCAGGAACTTTAGCTCAATTTCCCCTGTGGTACTAAGGAGAAGAGTGACCCATTTACCAGCACTCCAGCTGAGAATAGTGAACTCGGCACATGGGAACATGGGTGCAGGGGAGGCCATTTAACTCCCTTGAGCCTGTTCTGCCATTCAATGAGATCATGGCTGATCTGTGACCTAACGCCTTTGCCCCATATGCCTTAATACCTTTGGTTAACAGAAATCCAGCAATCTCAGATTTAAAATTGACAATTGACCTAGCATCAACTGCTGTTTACGGAAGAAAGTTCCAAACTTCTACCAACCTTTCCTAACTTCATTCCTGAACGGTCTGGCTCTGAATTTTAGACTATGCCCCCGAGTCCTCGAATCGCAACCAGCAGAAATAGTTTCTCTCTATCGACCCTATCTGTTCCCCTTAATATCTTGAAAACTTTGATCAAATCACCCCTTCTAAATTCCAGGGAATACAACCCTAATTTGTGTAATCTCTCCTCATAATTTAACCCTTGGAGTCCAGGTATTATTCTACGCTGCACTCCCTCCAAGGCCAATATCTCCTTCTTAAGGTGTGGTGCCCAGAACTGCTCACAGTACTCCAGGTGTGGTCTAACCAGGGTTTTGTATAGCTGAAGCATAACTTCTACCCCTTTGTAGTCTCGTCCTCCAGATATAAAGGCCAGCATTCCATTAGTCTTTTTGATTATTTTCTGTACCTGTTCATGACATTTTAATGATCTATGTACCTGGAC
Source organism: Squalus acanthias (assembly GCA_030390025.1). NCBI lineage: Eukaryota > Metazoa > Chordata > Chondrichthyes > Squaliformes > Squalidae > Squalus > Squalus acanthias. The sequence goes on along the minus strand of CM059434.1, from coordinate 72,669,282 downwards.
CCCCAAGTCTCTTTGGACCACCACTGTTTTTAGCTTTTCACCATTTAGAAATGACCCTATTCTATCCATTTTAGGTACAAAGTGGATGACCTCACATTTGCCTATATTGAACTCCATTTGCCACAGTTTTGCCCTTTCGATTAATCCATTAATATCTCTTTGTAATTTTATGCTTCTATCTACACTGCTTACATTACCGCCTATCTTTGTGTCATCAGCAAACTAGGATATGTGGCTTTCTATCCCATCATCTAAGTCGTTAATAATTACGGTGAATAGTTGAGGCCCCAACACAGATCCTTGTGGGACGTCACTCATCACATGCTGCCAATTAGAGTACCTACCCATTATCCCTACTCTCTGTCTCCTGCCGCTCAGCCAATTTCCTAACCAGCACAGGTCAGGGGTTGAAGCTGGGACCTTCCTGGTCTGTGTGGCTCAGCTCCTGGCTGAATAAACACCCTGTGCCAATGAAGAAGCTTCTAAGATAGTAGTTAAAATTCTGTTAACACTCTCCCTTCCTTGATGAGCCTCTGCTTGAGGCACAGTGGGTTACACTTCTGTCCTTTCATCATTTGGATCAGACTCCGGTCCCGAGCTCCCGGCACAATGCCACTTGATGTCAAGGGCTCAACACTTGGTTGTGAGTTTAGGTTTGAGGCCAACATGGGGGAGCAGCTACACCCCAGGCTGTGTATAACTGAGCTGAGAATACTTCATCCTTAGCTTAATAAAAGGGAAATCGATTTCTTTTCCTCCAACACGACTGCCCATCTGCCAGTGAGCATGTGTACATACAAAATACATGCTGAATTGAGCCTGCTGATTATTCATGAGGCTGCCTATCAGCTTTTGGACAGATCGAGAGTCCTCTCAGCGAAATAGTGCACTTGATCCTGACACCACCCCTCAGAGCGTTTGACGATAATTGGTCTCTGCAGACAGAGATTGCTGTCAGACTGGTGTGTGAGGGGACTGCAAATCACCTGCTGAATGAGTCTGCAGCTCCAAGAATCACCCCAAGGCTGTCCTCAGGACCTCTGTCACCTCTCATGTATTACTCATGCTGTCGATGTAACAATCACATCGTTGGGAAGTGCAGTAATGAATTCCGTTGGTAACAAATCCAGTTGCTAATAACTGGATGTGGTTCACTACTCGGAGTATAGCCTGTGATCAGCTTTTCCCCCAGCTATTCCTCAAATCCTACTTCATTCCTGGAGGGACTACCCACCCTCTTTTGTACAGTTTAGACTTGCAGTCCATATTTCTATGGTTAAAAATCTGTTCCCCAGCTTTTCTTATCTTTAATGTAAAAGCATGAATTTTCCAAGGTGCTGGTATTTCACAGTCCGTCTGTATAACGTTCTCAGGCAGGAGTGGGAGGGGCAGGCACCCTGATTTATGGTATGATTGACTAGTGAGCAGAGCTAACCCAATCTATTCTTTGCCTTGCACCTGACCTGTTCTAGCACTGTTCAACCTGACCTGTTCTAGCACTGTTCAACCTGACCTGTTCTAGCACTGTTGGACCTGACCTGTTTTGGCACTGTTCAAACTAACCTGTTCTAGCACTGTTCAACCTGACCTGCTCCAGCACTGTTGGACCTGACCTGTTCTAGCACTGTTCAACCTGACCTGTTCTAGCACTGTTAAACCTGACCTGTTCTAGCACTGTTAAACCAGACCTGTTCTAGCACTGTTAAACCTGACCTGTTCTAGCACTGTTAAACCTGACCTGTTCTAGCACTGTTAAACCTGACCTGTTCTAGCACTGTTAAACCTGACCTGTTCTAGCACTGTTCAACCTGACATGTTCTAGCACTGTTGGACCTGACCTGTTCTAGCGCTGTTCAACCTGACCTGTTCTAGCACTGTTCAACCTGACCTGTTCAAGCACTGTTGGACCTGACCTGTTCTAGCACTGTTCAACCTGACCTGTTCTAGAACTGTTCAACCTGACCTGTTCTAGCACTGTTGGACCTGACCGGCTTTAGCACTGTTCAACCTGACCTGTTCTAGCACTGTTCAAACTGACCTGTTCTAGCACTGTTGAACCTGACCTGTTCTACCACTATTCAACCTGACCTGTTCTAGCACTGTTCAAACTGACCTGTTCTAGCTCTGTTGGACCTGACCTGTTCGAGCACTGTTGGACCTGACCTATTCTAGGTCTGTTGGACCTGACCTGTTCTAGCACTGTTCAACCTGACCTATTCTAGGTCTGTTGGACCTGACCTGTTCTAGCACTGTTCAACCTGACCTGTTCTAGCTCTGTTGGACCTGACCTGTTCTAGCGCTGTTCAACCTGACCTGTTCTAGCGCTGTTCAACCTGACCTGTTCTAGCACTGTTCAACCTGACCTGTTCTAGCACTGTTGGACCAGACCTGTTTTGGCACTGTTCAAACTAATCTGTTCTAGCACAGTTCAACCTGACCTGCTCCAGCACTGTTTGACCTGACCTGTTCTAGCGCTGTTCAACCTGACCTGTTCTAGCGCTGTTCAACCTGACCTGTTCTAGCACTGTTCAACCTGACCTGTTCTAGCACTGTTGGACCAGACCTGTTTTGGCACTGTTCAAACTAACCTGTTCTAGCACTGTTCAACCTGACCTGCTCCAGCACTGTTTGACCTGACCTGTTCTAGCACTGTTCAACCTGACCTGTTCTAGCACTGTTAAACCTGACCTGTTCTAGCACTGTTAAACCTGACCTGTTCTAGCACTGTTAAATCTGACCTGTTCTAGCACTGTTAAACCTGACATGTTCTAGCACTGTTCAGCCTGACCTGTTCTAGCACTGTTGGACCTGACCTGTTCTAGCACTGTTCAACCTGACCTGTTCTAGCACTGTTCAACATGACCTGTTCTAGCACTGTTGGACCTGACCTGTTCTAGCACTGTTAAACCTGACCTGTTCTAGCACTGTTCAACCTGACCTGTTCTAGCACTGTTGGACCTGACCTGTTCTAGCACTGTTCAACCTGACCTGTTCTGGCACTGTTCAACCTGACCTGTTCTAGCACTGTTGGACCTGACCTGTTCTAGCACTATTCAACCTGACCTGTTCTAGTTCTGTTGGATCTGACCTGTTCTAGCACTGTTCAACCTGACCTGTTCTAGCACTGTTGGACCTGACCTGTTCTAGCACTGTTGGACCTGACCTGTTTTGGCACTGTTCAAACTAACCTGTTCTAGCACTGTTCAACCTGACCTGCTCCAGCACTGTTGGACCTGACCTGTTCTAGCACTGTTCAACCTGACCTGTTCTAGCTCTGTTGGACATGACCTGTTCTAGCACTGTTCAACCTGACCTGTTCTAGCTCTGTTGGACCAAACCTGTTCTAGCACTGTTGGACCTGACCTGTTCTAGCACTGTTCAACCTGACCTGTTCTAGCTCTGTTGGACCTGACCTGTTCTAGCACTGTTCAGCCTTACCTGTTCTAACACTGTTGGACCTGACCTGTTCCAGCACTGTTGGACCTGACCTGTTCTAGCACTGTTCAACCTGACCTGTTCTAGCTCTGTTGGACCTGACCTGTTCTAGCACTGTTGGACCTGACCTGTTCTAGCACTGTTGGACCTGACCTGTTCTAGCACTGTTCAACCTGACCTGTTCTAGCACTGTTCAACCTGACCTGTTCTAGCATTGTTCAACCTGACCTGTTCTAGCTCTGTTGGACCTGACCTGTTCTAGCACTGTTCAACCTTACCTGTTCTAGCACTGTTGGACCTGACCTGTTCCAGCTCTGTTGGACCTGGCCTGTTCTGGCTCTGTTGGACCTGACCTGTTCTAGCACTGTTCAACCTGACCTGTTCTGGCTCTGTTGGACCTGACCTGTTCTAGCTCTGTTGGACCTGACCTGTTCTAGCTCTGTTGGACCTGACCTGTTCTGGCTCTGTTGGACCTGACCTGTTCTGGCACTGTTGGACATGACCTGTTCTGGCACTGCTGGACCTGGCCTGTTCTAGCTCTGTTGGACCTGACCTGTTCTAGCACTGTTCAACCTGACCTGTTCTAGCTCTGTTGGACCTGACCTGTTCTAACACTGTTGGACCTGGCCTGTTCTAGCACTGTTCAACCTGACCTGTTCTAGCTTTGTTGGATCTGACCTGTTCTAGCACTGTTCAACCTGACCTGTTCTAGCACTGTTGGACCTGACCTGTTCTAGCACTGTTGGACCTGACCTGTTTTGGCACTGTTCAAACTAACCTGTTCTAGCACTGTTCAACCTGACCTGCTCCAGCACTGTTGCACCTGACCTGTTCTAGCACTGTTCAACCTGACCTGTTCTAGCACTGTTAAACCTGACTTGTTCTAGCATTGTTAAACCTGACCTGTTCTAGCACTGTTAAATCTGACCTGTTCTAGCACTGTTAAACCTGACATGTTCTAGCACTGTTCAGCCTGACCTGTTCCAGCACTGTTGGACCTAACCTGTTCTAGCACTGTTCAACCTGACCTGTTCTAGCACTGTTCAACCTGACCTGTTCTAACACTGTTGGACCTGACCTGTTCTAGCACTGTTAAACCTGACCTGTTCTAGCACTGTTCAACCTGACCTGTTCTAGCACTGTTGGACCTGACCTGTTCCAGCACTGTTCAACCTGACCTGTTCTAGCACTGTTCAACCTGACCTCTTCTAGCACTGTTGGACCTGACCTGTTCTAGCACTATTCAACCTGACCTGTTCTAGCTCTGTTGGACCTGACCTGTTCTAGCACTGTTCAACCTGACCTGTTCTAGCTCTGTTGGACATGACCTGTTCTAGCTCTGTTCAACCTGACCTGTTCTAGCTCTGTTGGACCAAACCTGTTCTAGCACTGTTGGACCTGACCTGTTCTAGCACTGTTCAACCTGACCTGTTCTAGCTCTGTTGGACCTGACCTGTTCTAGCACTGTTCAGCCTGACCTGTTCTAACACAGTTGGACCTGACCTGTTCCAGCACTGTTGGACCTGACCTGTTCTAGCACTGTTCAACCTGACCTGTTCTAGCTCTGTTGGACCTGACCTGTTCTAGCACTGTTGGACCTGACCTGTTCTAGCACTGTTGGACCTGACCTGTTCTAGCACTGTTCAACCTGACCTGTTCTAGCACTGTTCAACCTGACCTGTTCTAGCTCTGTTGGACCTGACCTGTTCTAGCACTGTTCAACCTTACCTGTTCTAGCACTGTTGGACCTGACCTGTTCCAGCTCTGTTGGACCTGGCCTGTTCTGGCTCTGTTGGACCTGACCTGTTCTAGCACTGTTCAACCTGACCTGTTCTGGCTCTGTTGGACCTGACCTGTTCTAGCACTGTTGGACCTGACCTGTTCTAGCTCTGTTGGACCTGACCTGTTCTAGCTCTGTTGGACCTGACCTGTTCTGGCTCTGTTGGACCTGACCTGTTCTGGCACTGTTGGACATGACCTGTTCTGGCACTGCTGGACCTGGCCTGTTCTAGCTCTGTTGGATCTGACCTGTTCTAGCACTTTTCAACCTGACCTGTTCTAGCTCTGTTGGACCTGACCTGTTCTAACACTGTTGGACCTGGCCTGTTATAGCACTGTTCAACCTGACCTGTTCTAGCTCTGTTGGATCTGAACTGTTCGAACACTGTTGGACCTGGCCTGTTCTAGCACTGTTGGACCTGACCTGTTCTAACACTGATGGACCTGATCTGTTCTAGCACTCTTCAACCTGACCTGTTCTAGCACTGCTCAAACTGACCTTTTCTAACACTGTTCAAACTGACCTGTTCTAACACTGTTCAACCTGACCTGTTCTAGCACTGCTCAAACTGACCTGTTCTAGCACAGTTCAACCTGACCTGTTCTAGCACTGTTGAACCTGACCTGTTCTAGCTCTGTTGGACCTGGCCTGTTTTAGCACAGTTCAACCTGACCTGTTCTAGCATTGTTCAATCTGACCTGTTCGAGCTCTGTTCAACCTGACCTGTTCTAGCTCTGTTGGACCTGACCTGTTCTAGCACTGTTGGACCTGGCCCGTTTTAGCACAGTTCAACCTGACCTGTTCTAGCACTGTTCAACCTGACCTGTTCGAGCTCTGTTCAACCTGACCTGTTCTAGCACTCTTCAACCTGACCTGTTCTAGCACTGTTGGACCTGGCCTGTTTTAGCACTGTTCAACCTGACCTGTTCTAGCACTGTTCAACCTGACCTGTTCTAGCACTGTTCAACCTGACCTGTTCTAGCTCTGTTCAACCTGACCTGTTCTAGCACTGTTCAACCTGACTTGTTCTAGCACTGTTCAACCTGCCCTGTTCTAGCACTGTTGGACCTGGCCTGTTTTAGCACAATTCAACCTGACCTGTTTTAGCACTGTTCAACCTGATCTGTTCTAACACTGTTCAACCTGACCTGTTCCAGCACTGTTCAAACTGACCTGTTCTAGCACTGTTGGACCTGGCCTGTTTTAGCACAATTCAACCTGACCTGTTCCAGCACTGTTCAACCTAACCTGTTCTAGCGCTGTTCAACCTGACCTGTTCTTACACTGCTCAACCTGACCTGTTCTAGAACTGTTTAACCTGACCTGTTCTAGTACAGTTCAACCTGACCTGTTCTAGCTCTGTTGTACCTGACCTGTTCTAGCGCTGTTCAACCTGACCTGTTCTAGCACTGTTGGACCTGACCTGTTCTAGCGCTGTTCAACCTGACCTGTTCTAGTACAGTTCAACCTGACCTGTTCTAGCACTGTTCAACCTGACCTGTTCTAGCACTGTTCAACCTGACCTGTTCTAGCTCTGTTGGACCTGACCTGTTGTAGCACTGTTCAACCTGACCTGTTCTAGCTCGGTTGGACATGACCTGTTCTAGCTCTGTTCAACCTGACCTGTTCTAGCTCTGTTGGACCAAACCTGTTCTAGCACTTTTGGACCTGACCTGTTCTAGCAAAGTTCAACCTGACCTGTTCTAGCTCTGTTGGACCTGACCTGTTGTAGCACTCTTCAGCCTGACCTGTTCTAACACTGTTGGACCTGACCTGTTCCAGCACTGTTGGACCTGACCTGTTCTAGCACTGTTCAACCTGACCTGTTCTAGCTCTGTTGGACCTGACCTGTTCTAGCACTGTTGGACCTGACCTGTTCTAGCACTGTTGGACCTGACCTGTTCTAGCACTGTTCAACCTGACCTGTTCTAGCACTGTTCAACCTGACCTGTTCTAGCACTGTTCAACCTGACCTGTTCTAGCTCTGTTGGACCTGACCTGTTCTAGCACTGTTCAACCTTACCTGTTCTAGCACTGTTGGACCTGACCTGTTCCAGCTCTGTTGGACCTGGCCTGTTCTGGCTCTGTTTGACCTGACCTGTTCTAGCACTGTTCAACCTGACCTGTTCTGGCTCTGTTGGACCTGACCTGTTCTAGCACTGTTGGACCTGACCTGTTCTAGCTCTGTTGGACCTGACCTGTTCTAGCTCTGTTGGACCTGACCTGTTCTGGCTCTGTTGGACCTGACCTGTTCTGGCACTGTTGGACATGACCTGTTCTGGCACTGCTGGACCTGGCCTGTTCTAGCTCTGTTAGATCTGACCTGTTCTAGCACTTTTCAACCTGACCTGTTCTAGCTCTGTTGGACCTGACCTGTTCTAACACTGTTGGACCTGGCCTGTTCTAGCACTGTTGGACCTGACCTGTTCTAACACTGATGGACCTGACCTGTTCTAGCACTCTTCAACCTGCCCTGTTCTAGCACTGCTCAAAATGACCTGTTCTAACACTGTTCAACCTGACCTGTTCTAACACTGTTCAACCTGACCTGTTCTAGCACTGTTCAACCTGACCTGTTCTAGCACTGCTCAAACTGACCTGTTCTAGCACAGTTCAACCTGACCTGTTCTAGCACTGTTCAACCTGACCTGTTCTAGCTCTGTTGGACCTGGCCTGTTTTAGCACAGTTCAACCTGACCTGTTCTAGCATTGTTCAATCTGACCTGTTCGAGCTCTGTTCAACCTGACCTGTTCTAGCACTGTTCAACCTGACCTGTTCTAGCACTGTTCAACCTCACCTGTTCTTACACTGCTCAACCTGACCTGTTCTAGAACTGTTTAACCTGACCTGTTCTAGTACAGTTCAACCTGACCTGTTCTAGCACTGTTGGACCTGACCTGTTCTATCGCTGTTCAACCTGACCTGTTCTAGCACTGTTGGACCTGACCTGTTCTAGCGCTGTTCAACCTGACCTGTTCTAGTACAGTTCAACCTGACCTGTTCTAGCACTGTTCAACCTGCCCTGTTCTAGCACTGTTCAACATGACCTGTTCTAGCACTGTTCAACCTGACCTGTTCTAGCACTGTTCAACCTGACCTGTTCTAGCACTGTTGGACCTGACCGGTTCTAGCTCTGTTGGACCTGGCCTGTGTTAGCGTTTTTGGATCTGACCTGTTTTAGCTCTGTTGGACCTGGTCTGTTCTAGCTCTGTTGGACCTGGTCTGTTCTAGCTCTGTTGGACCTGACATGTTCTAGCTCTGTTGGACCTGGCCTGTTGTAGCTCTGTTGGAACTGGTCTGTTCTAGCTCTGTTGGATCTGACCTGTTCTAGCTCTGTTGGACCTGGTCTGTTCTAGCTCTGTTGGACCTGGTCTGTTCTAGCAATGCTGGACCTGGCCTGTTCTAGCTCTGTTGGACCTGACCTGTTCTAGCACTGTTCAACCTGACCTGTTCTAGCCCTGTTCAACCTGACCTGTTCTAGCACTGTTGGACCTGACCTGTTCTAGCACTGTTGGACCTGACCTGTTCTAGCACAGTTCAACCTGACCTGTTCTAGCCCTGTTCAACCTGACCTGTTCTAGCACTGTTCAACCTGACCTGTTCCAGCTCTGTTGGACCTGACCTTTTCCAGCGCTGTTCAACCTGATCTGCTCTAGCACAGTTGGACCTGACCTGTTCTAGCACTGTTCAACCTGACCTGTTCTAGCACTGTTCAACCTGACCTGTTCTAGCACTGTTCAAGCTGAACTGTTCTAGCACTTTTCACCTGACCTGTTCTAGCACTGTTCAACCTGACCTGTTCTAGCACTGTTCAACCTGACCTGTTCTAGCTCTGTTGGACCTGACCTGTTCTAGCGCTGTTCAACCTGACCTGTTCTAGCTCTGTTGGACCTGACCTGTTCTAGCACTGTTGGACCTGACCTGTTCTAGCACTGTTCAACCTGACCTGTTCTAGCATTGTTGGACCTGACCTGTTCTAGCACCGTTGAACCTGACCTGTTCTAGCACTGTTCAACCTGACCTGTTCTAGCACTGTTCAAGCTGAACTGTTCTAGCACTTTTCACCTGACCTGTTCTAGCACTGTTCAACCTGACCTGTTCTAGCACTGTTCAACCTGACCTGTTCTAGCTCTGTTGGACCTGACCTGTTCTAGCGCTGTTCAACCTGACCTGTTCTAGCTCTGTTGGACCTGACCTGTTCTAGCACTGTTGGACCTGACCTGTTCTAGCACTGTTCAACCTGACCTGTTCTCGCATTGTTGGACCTGACCTGTTCTAGCACCGTTGAACCTGACCTGTTCTAGCACTGTTCAACCTGACCTGTTCTAGTACTGTTCAACCTGACCTGTTCTAGCTCTGTTGGACCTGACTTTTTCTAACACTGTTGGACCTGACCTGTTCTAGCGCAGTTGGACCTGACCTGTTTGAGCACTGTTCAACCTGACCTGTTCTAGCACTGTTTGACCTGACCTGTTCTAGCACTGTTCAACCTGACCTGTTCTAGCACTGTTGGACCTGACCTGCTCTAACACTGTTGGACCTGACCTGTTCTAGCACTGTTCAACTTGACCTGTTCTGGCTCTGTTGGACCTGACCTGTTCTAGCACTGTTCAACCTGACCTGTTCTAGCACTGTTGGACCTGACCTGTTCTAGCACTGTTGGACCTGACCTGCTCTAACACTGTTGGACCTGACCTGTTCTAGCACTGTTCAACCTGACCTGTTCCAGCTCTGTTGGACCTGGCCTGTTCTGGCTCTGTTTGACCTGACCTGTTCTAGCACTGTTCAACCTGACCTGTTCTGGCTCTGTTGGACCTGACCTGTTCTAGCACTGTTGGACCTGACCTGTTCTAGCTCTGTTGGACCTGACCTGTTCTAGCTCTGTTGGACCTGACCTGTTCTGGCTCTGTTGGACCTGACCTGTTCTGGCACTGTTGGACATGACCTGTTCTGGCACTGCTGGACCTGGCCTGTTCTAGCTCTGTTAGATCTGACCTGTTCTAGCACTTTTCAACCTGACCTGTTCTAGCTCTGTTGGACCTGACCTGTTCTAACACTGTTGGACCTGGCCTGTTCTAGCACTGTTGGACCTGACCTGTTCTAACACTGATGGACCTGACCTGTTCTAGCACTCTTCAACCTGCCCTGTTCTAGCACTGCTCAAAATGACCTGTTCTAACACTGTTCAACCTGACCTGTTCTAACACTGTTCAACCTGACCTGTTCTAGGACTGTTCAACCTGACCTGTTCTAGCACTGCTCAAACTGACCTGTTCTAGCACAGTTCAACCTGACCTGTTCTAGCACTGTTCAACCTGACCTGTTCTAGCTCTGTTGGACCTGGCCTGTTTTAGCACAGTTCAACCTGACCTGTTCTAGCATTGTTCAATCTGACCTGTTCGAGCTCTGTTCAACCTGACCTGTTCTAGCACTGTTCAACCTGACCTGTTCTAGCACTGTTCAACCTCACCTGTTCTTACACTGCTCAACCTGACCTGTTCTAGAACTGTTTAACCTGACCTGTTCTAGTACAGTTCAACCTGACCTGTTCTAGCACTGTTGGACCTGACCTGTTCTATCGCTGTTCAACCTGACCTGTTCTAGCACTGTTGGACCTGACCTGTTCTAGCGCTGTTCAACCTGACCTGTTCTAGTACAGTTCAACCTGACCTGTTCTAGCACTGTTCAACCTGACCTGTTCTAGCACTGTTCAACATGACCTGTTCTAGCACTGTTCAACCTGACCTGTTCTAGCACTGTTCAACCTGACCTGTTCTAGCACTGTTGGACCTGACCGGTTCTAGCTCTGTTGGACCTGGCCTGTGTTAGCGTTATTGGATCTGACCTGTTTTAGCTCTGTTGGACCTGGTCTGTTCTAGCTCTGTTGGACCTGGTCTGTTCTAGCTCTGTTGGACCTGACATGTTCTAGCTCTGTTGGACCTGGCCTGTTGTAGCTCTGTTGGACCTGGTCTGTTCTAGCTCTGTTGGATCTGACCTGTTCTAGCTCTGTTGGACCTGGTCTGTTCTAGCTCTGTTGGACCTGGTCTGTTCTAGCAATGCTGGACCTGGCCTGTTCTAGCTCTGTTGGACCTGACCTGTTCTAGCACTGTTCAACCTGACCTGTTCTAGCCCTGTTCAACCTGACCTGTTCTAGCACTGTTGGACCTGACCTGTTCTAGCACTGTTGGACCTGACCTGTTCTAGCACAGTTCAACCTGACCTGTTCTAGCCCTGTTCAACCTGACCTGTTCTAGCACTGTTCAACCTGACCTGTTCCAGCTCTGTTGGACCTGACCTTTTCCAGCGCTGTTCAACCTGATCTGCTCTAGCACAGTTGGACCTGACCTGTTCTAGCACTGTTCAACCTGACCTGTTCTAGCACTGTTCAACCTGACCTGTTCTAGCACTGTTCAAGCTGAACTGTTCTAGCACTTTTCACCTGACCTGTTCTAGCACTGTTCAACCTGACCTGTTCTAGCACTGTTCAACCTGACCTGTTCTAGCTCTGTTGGACCTGACCTGTTCTAGCGCTGTTCAACCTGACCTGTTCTAGCTCTGTTGGACCTGACCTGTTCTAGCACTGTTGGACCTGACCTGTTCTAGCACTGTTCAACCTGACCTGTTCTAGCATTGTTGGACCTGACCTGTTCTAGCACCGTTGAACCTGACCTGTTCTAGCACTGTTCAACCTGACCTGTTCTAGCACTGTTCAAGCTGAACTGTTCTAGCACTTTTCACCTGACCTGTTCTAGCACTGTTCAACCTGACCTGTTCTAGCACTGTTCAACCTGACCTGTTCTAGCTCTGTTGGACCTGACCTGTTCTAGCGCTGTTCAACCTGACCTGTTCTAGCTCTGTTGGACCTGACCTGTTCTAGCACTGTTGGACCTGACCTGTTCTAGCACTGTTCAACCTGACCTGTTCTCGCATTGTTGGACCTGACCTGTTCTAGCACCGTTGAACCTGACCTGTTCTAGCACTGTTCAACCTGACCTGTTCTAGTACTGTTCAACCTGACCTGTTCTAGCTCTGTTGGACCTGACTTTTTCTAACACTGTTGGACCTGACCTGTTCTAGCGCAGTTGGACCTGACCTGTTTGAGCACTGTTCAACCTGACCTGTTCTAGCACTGTTTGACCTGACCTGTTCTAGCACTGTTCAACCTGACCTGTTCTAGCACTGTTGGACCTGACCTGCTCTAACACTGTTGGACCTGACCTGTTCTAGCACTGTTCAACTTGACCTGTTCTGGCTCTGTTGGACCTGACCTGTTCTAGCACTGTTCAACCTGACCTGTTCTAGCACTGTTGGACCTGACCTGTTCTAGCACTGTTGGACCTGACCTGCTCTAACACTGTTGGACCTGACCTGTTCTAGCACTGTTCAACCTGACCTGTTCTAGCACTGTTCAACCTGACCTGTTCTAGCACTGTTCAACCTGACCTGTTCTAGCTCTGTTGGACCTGACCTGTTCTAGCACTGTTCAACCTTACCTGTTCTAGCACTGTTGGACCTGACGTGTTCCAGCTCTGTTGGACCTGGCCTGTTCTGGCTCTGTTGGGCCTGACCTGTTCTAGCACTGTTCAACCTGACCTGTTCTGGCTCTGTTGGACCTGACCTGTTCTAGCACTGTTGGACCTGACCTGTTCTAGCTCTGTTGGACCTGACCTGTTCTAGCTCTGTTGGACCTGACCTGTTCTGGCTCTGTTGGACCTGACCTGTTCTGGCACTGTTGGACATGACCTGTTCTGGCACTGCTGGACCTGGCCTGTTCTAGCTCTGTTGGACCTGACCTGTTCTAGCACTGTTCAACCTGACCTGTTCTAGCTCTGTTGGACCGGACCTGTTCTAACACTGTTGGACCTTGCCTGTTCTAGCACTGTTCAACCTGACCTGTTCTAGCTCTGTTGGATCTGACCTGTTCTAGCACTGTTCAACCTGACCTGTTCTAGCACTGTTGGACCTGACCTGTTCTAGCACTGTTGGACCTGACCTGTTTTGGCACTGTTCAAACTAACCTGTTCTAGCACTGTTCAACCTGACCTGCTCCAGCACTGTTGGACCTGACCTGTTCTCGCACTGTTCAACCTGACCTGTTCTAGCACTGTTAAACCTGACCTGTTCTAGCACTGTTAAACCTGACCTGTTCTAGCACTGTTAAATCTGACCTGTTCCAGCACTGTTAAACCTGACATGTTCTAGCACTGTTCAGCCTGACCTGTTCTAGCACTGTTGGACCTGACCTGTTCTAGCACTGTTCAACCTGACCTGTTCTAGCACTGTTCAACCTGACCTGTTCTAGCACTGTTGGACCTGACCTGTTCTAGCACTGTTAAACCTGACCTGTTCTAGCACTGTTGGACCTGACCTGTTCTAGCACTGTTCAACCTGACCTGTTCTAGCACTGTTCAACCTGACCTGTTCTAGCACTGTTGGACCTGACCTGTTCTAGCACTATTCAACCTGACCTGTTCTAGCTCTGTTGGACCTGACCTGTTCTGGCATTGTTCAACCTGACCTGTTCTAGCTCTGTTCAACCTGACCTGTTCTAGCTCTGTTGGACCAAACCTGTTCTAGCACTGTTGGACCTGACCTGTTTGTGCGCTGTTGGACCTGACATGTTCTAGCACTGTTCAGCCTGACCTGTTCTAGCACTGTTGGACCTGACCTGTTCTAGCACTGTTCAACCTGACCTGTTCTAGCACTGTTCAACCTGACCTGTTCTAGCACTGTTGGACCTGACCTGTTCTAGCACTGTTAAACCTGACCTGTTCTAGCACTGTTGGACCTGACCTGTTCTAGCACTGTTCAACCTGACCTGTTCTAGCACTGTTCAACCTGACCTGTTCTAGCACTGTTGGACCTGACCTGTTCTAGCACTATTCAACCTGACCTGTTCTAGCTCTGTTGGACCTGACCTGTTCTAGCATTGTTCAACCTGACCTGTTCTAGCTCTGTTCAACCTGACCTGTTCTAGCTCTGTTGGACCAAACCTGTTCTAGCACTGTTGGACCTGACCTGTTTGTGCGCTGTTGGACCTGGCCTGTTCTAACACTGTTGGACCTGACCTGTTCTAACACTGTTGGACCTGACCTGTTCTAGCTCTGTTGGACCTGGCCTGTTCTGGCTCTGTTGGGCCTGACCTGTTCTAGCACTGTTCAACCTGACATGTTCTAGCTCTGTTGGACCTGACATGTTCTAGCTCTGTTGGACCTGGCCTGTTGTAGCTCTGTTGGACCTGGTCTGTTCTAGCTCTGTTGGATCTGACCTGTTCTAGCTCTGTTGGACCTGGTCTGTTCTAGCTCTGTTGGACCTGGTCTGTTCTAGCAATGCTGGACCTGGCCTGTTCTAGCTCTGTTGGACCTGACCTGTTCTAGCACTGTTCAACCTGACCTGTTCTAGCCCTGTTCAACCTGACCTGTTCTAGCACTGTTGGACCTGACCTGTTCTAGCACTGTTGGACCTGACCTGTTCTAGCACAGTTCAACCTGACCTGTTCTAGCCCTGTTCAACCTGACCTGTTCTAGCACTGTTCAACCTGACCTGTTCCAGCTCTGTTGGACCTGACCTTTTCCAGCGCTGTTCAACCTGATCTGCTCTAGCACAGTTGGACCTGACCTGTTCTAGCACTGTTCAACCTGACCTGTTCTAGCACTGTTCAACCTGACCTGTTCTAGCACTGTTCAAGCTGAACTGTTCTAGCACTTTTCACCTGACCTGTTCTAGCACTGTTCAACCTGACCTGTTCTAGCACTGTTCAACCTGACCTGTTCTAGCTCTGTTGGACCTGACCTGTTCTAGCGCTGTTCAACCTGACCTGTCCTAGCTCTGTTGGACCTGACCTGTTCTAGCACTGTTGGACCTGACCTGTTCTAGCTCTGTTGGACCAAACCTGTTCTAGCACTGTTGGACCTGACCTGTTTGTGCGCTGTTGGACCTGACATGTTCTAGCACTGTTCAGCCTGACCTGTTCTAGCACTGTTGGACCTGACCTGTTCTAGCACTGTTCAACCTGACCTGTTCTAGCACTGTTCAACCTGACCTGTTCTAGCACTGTTGGACCTGACCTGTTCTAGCACTGTTAAACCTGACCTGTTCTAGCACTGTTGGACCTGACCTGTTCTAGCACTGTTCAACCTGACCTGTTCTAGCATTGTTCAACCTGACCTGTTCTAGCACTGTTGGACCTGACCTGTTCTAGCACTATTCAACCTGACCTGTTCTAGCTCTGTTGGACCTGACCTGTTCTAGCATTGTTCAACCTGACCTGTTCTAGCTCTGTTCAACCTGACCTGTTCTAGCTCTGTTGGACCAAACCTGTTCTAGCACTGTTGGACCTGACCTGTTTGTGCGCTGTTGGACCTGGCCTGTTCTAACACTGTTGGACCTGACCTGTTCTAACACTGTTGGACCTGACCTGTTCTAGCTCTGTTGGACCTGGCCTGTTCTGGCTCTGTTGGGCCTGACCTGTTCTAGCACTGTTCAACCTGACATGTTCTAGCTCTGTTGGACCTGACATGTTCTAGCTCTGTTGGACCTGGCCTGTTGTAGCTCTGTTGGACCTGGTCTGTTCTAGCTCTGTTGGATCTGACCTGTTCTAGCTCTGTTGGACCTGGTCTGTTCTAGCTCTGTTGGACCTGGTCTGTTCTAGCAATGCTGGACCTGGCCTGTTCTAGCTCTGTTGGACCTGACCTGTTCTAGCACTGTTCAACCTGACCTGTTCTAGCCCTGTTCAACCTGACCTGTTCTAGCACTGTTGGACCTGACCTGTTCTAGCACTGTTGGACCTGACCTGTTCTAGCACAGTTCAACCTGACCTGTTCTAGCCCTGTTCAACCTGACCTGTTCTAGCACTGTTCAACCTGACCTGTTCCAGCTCTGTTGGACCTGACCTTTTCCAGCGCTGTTCAACCTGATCTGCTCTAGCACAGTTGGACCTGACCTGTTCTAGCACTGTTCAACCTGACCTGTTCTAGCACTGTTCAACCTGACCTGTTCTAGCACTGTTCAAGCTGAACTGTTCTAGCACTTTTCACCTGACCTGTTCTAGCACTGTTCAACCTGACCTGTTCTAGCACTGTTCAACCTGACCTGTTCTAGCTCTGTTGGACCTGACCTGTTCTAGCGCTGTTCAACCTGACCTGTTCTAGCTCTGTTGGACCTGACCTGTTCTAGCACTGTTGGACCTGACCTGTTCTAGCACTGTTCAACCTGACCTGTTCTAGCATTGTTGGACCTGACCTGTTCTAGCACCGTTGAACCTGACCTGTTCTAGCACTGTTCAACCTGACCTGTTCTAGCACTGTTCAAGCTGAACTGTTCTAGCACTTTTCACCTGACCTGTTCTAGCACTGTTCAACCTGACCTGTTCTAGCACTGTTCAACCTGACCTGTTCTAGCTCTGTTGGACCTGACCTGTTCTAGCGCTGTTCAACCTGACCTGTTCTAGCTCTGTTGGACCTGACCTGTTCTAGCACTGTTGGACCTGACCTGTTCTAGCACTGTTCAACCCGACCTGTTCTCGCATTGTTGGACCTGACCTGTTCTAGCACCGTTGAACCTGACATGTTCTAGCACTGTTCAACCTGACCTGTTCTAGTACTGTTCAACCTGACCTGTTCTAGCTCTGTTGGACCTGACTTTTTCTAACACTGTTGGACCTGACCTGTTCTAGCGCAGTTGGACCTGACCTGTTTGAGCACTGTTCAACCTGACCTGTTCTAGCACTGTTTGACCTGACCTGTTCTAGCACTGTTCAACCTGACCTGTTCTAGCACTGTTGGACCTGACCTGCTCTAACACTGTTGGACCTGACCTGTTCTAGCACTGTTCAACTTGACCTGTTCTGGCTCTGTTGGACCTGACCTGTTCTAGCACTGTTCAACCTGACCTGTTCTAGCACTGTTGGACCTGACCTGTTCTAGCACTGTTGGACCTGACCTGCTCTAACACTGTTGGACCTGACCTGTTCTAGCACTGTTCAACCTGACCTGTTCTAGCACTGTTCAACCTGACCTGTTCTAGCACTGTTCAACCTGACCTGTTCTAGCTCTGTTGGACCTGACCTGTTCTAGCACTGTTCAACCTTACCTGTTCTAGCACTGTTGGACCTGACGTGTTCCAGCTCTGTTGGACCTGGCCTGTTCTGGCTCTGTTGGGCCTGACCTGTTCTAGCACTGTTCAACCTGACCTGTTCTGGCTCTGTTGGACCTGACCTGTTCTAGCACTGTTGGACCTGACCTGTTCTAGCTCTGTTGGACCTGACCTGTTCTAGCTCTGTTGGACCTGACCTGTTCTGGCTCTGTTGGACCTGACCTGTTCTGGCACTGTTGGACATGACCTGTTCTGGCACTGCTGGACCTGGCCTGTTCTAGCTCTGTTGGACCTGACCTGTTCTAGCACTGTTCAACCTGACCTGTTCTAGCTCTGTTGGACCGGACCTGTTCTAACACTGTTGGACCTTGCCTGTTCTAGCACTGTTCAACCTGACCTGTTCTAGCTCTGTTGGATCTGACCTGTTCTAGCACTGTTCAACCTGACCTGTTCTAGCACTGTTGGACCTGACCTGTTCTAGCACTGTTGGACCTGACCTGTTTTGGCACTGTTCAAACTAACCTGTTCTAGCACTGTTCAACCTGACCTGCTCCAGCACTGTTGGACCTGACCTGTTCTCGCACTGTTCAACCTGACCTGTTCTAGCACTGTTAAACCTGACCTGTTCTAGCACTGTTAAACCTGACCTGTTCTAGCACTGTTAAATCTGACCTGTTCTAGCACTGTTAAACCTGACATGTTCTAGCACTGTTCAGCCTGACCTGTTCTAGCACTGTTGGACCTGACCTGTTCTAGCACTGTTCAACCTGACCTGTTCTAGCACTGTTCAACCTGACCTGTTCTAGCACTGTTGGACCTGACCTGTTCTAGCACTGTTAAACCTGACCTGTTCTAGCACTGTTGGACCTGACCTGTTCTAGCACTGTTCAACCTGACCTGTTCTAGCACTGTTCAACCTGACCTGTTCTAGCACTGTTGGACCTGACCTGTTCTAGCACTATTCAACCTGACCTGTTCTAGCTCTGTTGGACCTGACCTGTTCTAGCATTGTTCAACCTGACCTGTTCTAGCTCTGTGCAACCTGACCTGTTCTAGCTCTGTTGGACCAAACCTGTTCTAGCACTGTTGGACCTGACCTGTTTGTGCGCTGTTGGACCTGGCCTGTTCTAACACTGTTGGACCTGACCTGTTCTAACACTGTTGGACCTGACCTGTTCTAGCTCTGTTGACCTGACCTGTTCTAGCTCTGTTGTACCTGGCCTTTTCTAGCACTGTTCGACCTGACCTGTTCTAGCACTGTTGGACCTGGCCTGTTCTGGCTCTGTTGGACCTGCCTATTCTAGCACTGTTCAACCTGACCTGTTCTAGCACTGTTGGACCTGCCTGTTCTAGCTCTGATGGCACCTGACCTGTTGTAACACTGTTGGACCTGACCTGTTCTAACACTGTTCAACCTGACCTGTTCTAGCTCTGTTGGACCTGACCTGTTCTAGCACAGTTCAACCTGACCTGTTCTAGCACTGTTCAACCTGACCTGTTCTAGCCCTGTTCAACCTGACCTGTTCTAGCACTGTTCGACCTGACCTGTTCCAGCTCTGTTGGACCTGACCTGTTCCCAGCTCTGTCAGACCTGACCTGCTCTAGCACAGTTGGACCTGACCTGTTCTGGCACTGTTGGACCTGACCTGTTCTAGCCCTGTTGACCTGACCTGTTCTAGCACTGTTGGACCTGACCTGTTCTAGCACTGTTGGACCTGACCTGTTCTAGCACAGTTCAACCTGACCTGTTCTAGCCCTGTTCAACCTGACCTGTTCTAGCACTGTTCAACCTGACCTGTTCCAGCTCTGTTGGACCTGACCTTTTCCAGCGCTGTTCAACCTGATCTGCTCTAGCACAGTTGGACCTGACCTGTTCTAGCACTGTTCAACCTGACCTGTTCTAGCACTGTTCAACCTGACCTGTTCTAGCACTGTTCAAGCTGAACTGTTCTAGCACTTTTCACCTGACCTGTTCTAGCACTGTTCAACCTGACCTGTTCTAGCACTGTTCAACCTGACCTGTTCTAGCTCTGTTGGACCTGACCTGTTCTAGCGCTGTTCAACCTGACCTGTTCTAGCTCTGTTGGACCTGACCTGTTCTAGCACTGTTGGACCTGACCTGTTCTAGCACTGTTCAACCTGACCTGTTCTAGCATTGTTGGACCTGACCTGTTCTAGCACCGTTGAACCTGACCTGTTCTAGCACTGTTCAACCTGACCTGTTCTAGCACTGTTCAAGCTGAACTGTTCTAGCACTTTTCACCTGACCTGTTCTAGCACTGTTCAACCTGACCTGTTCTAGCACTGTTCAACCTGACCTGTTCTAGCTCTGTTGGACCAGACCTGTTCTAGCGCTGTTCAACCTGACCTGTTCTAGCTCTGTTGGACCTGACCTGTTCTAGCACTGTTGGACCTGACCTGTTCTAGCACTGTTCAACCTGACCTGTTCTCGCATTGTTGGACCTGACCTGTTCTAGCACCGTTGAACCTGACCTGTTCTAGCACTGTTCAACCTGACCTGTTCTAGTACTGTTCAACCTGACCTGTTCTAGCTCTGTTGGACCTGACTTTTTCTAACACTGTTGGACCTGACCTGTTCTAGCGCAGTTGGACCTGACCTGTTTGAGCACTGTTCAACCTGACCTGTTCTAGCACTGTTTGACCTGACCTGTTCTAGCACTGTTCAACCTGACCTGTTCTAGCACTGTTGGACCTGACCTGCTCTAACACTGTTGGACCTGACCTGTTCTAGCACTGTTCAACTTGACCTGTTCTGGCTCTGTTGGACCTGACCTGTTCTAGCACTGTTCAACCTGACCTGTTCTAGCACTGTTGGACCTGACCTGTTCTAGCACTGTTGGACCTGACCTGCTCTAACACTGTTGGACCTGACCTGTTCTAGCACTGTTCAACCTGACCTGTTCTAGCACTGTTCAACCTGACCTGTTCTAGCACTGTTCAACCTGACCTGTTCTAGCTCTGTTGGACCTGACCTGTTCTAGCACTGTTCAACCTTACCTGTTCTAGCACTGTTGGACCTGACGTGTTCCAGCTCTGTTGGACCTGGCCTGTTCTGGCTCTGTTGGGCCTGACCTGTTCTAGCACTGTTCAACCTGACCTGTTCTGGCTCTGTTGGACCTGACCTGTTCTAGCACTGTTGGAGCTGACCTGTTCTAGCTCTGTTGGACCTGACCTGTTCTAGCTCTGTTGGACCTGACCTGTTCTGGCTCTGTTGGACCTGACCTGTTCTGGCACTGTTGGACATGACCTGTTCTGGCACTGCTGGACCTGGCCTGTTCTAGCTCTGTTGGACCTGACCTGTTCTAGCACTGTTCAACCTGACCTGTTCTAGCTCTGTTGGACCGGACCTATTCTAACACTGTTGGACCTTGCCTGTTCTAGCACTGTTCAACCTGACCTGTTCTAGCTCTGTTGGATCTGACCTGTTCTAGCACTGTTCAACCTGACCTGTTCTAGCACTGTTGGACCTGACCTGTTCTAGCACTGTTGGACCTGACCTGTTTTGGCACTGTTCAAACTAACCTGTTCTAGCACTGTTCAACCTGACCTGCTCCAGCACTGTTGGACCTGACCTGTTCTCGCACTGTTCAACCTGACCTGTTCTAGCACTGTTAAACCTGACCTGTTCTAGCACTGTTAAACCTGACCTGTTCTAGCACTGTTAAATCTGACCTGTTCTAGCACTGTTAAACCTGACATGTTCTAGCACTGTTCAGCCTGACCTGTTCTAGCACTGTTGGACCTGACCTGTTCTAGCACTGTTCAACCTGACCTGTTCTAGCACTGTTCAACCTGACCTGTTCTAGCACTGTTGGACCTGACCTGTTCTAGCACTGTTAAACCTGACCTGTTCTAGCACTGTTGGACCTGACCTGTTCTAGCACTGTTCAACCTGACCTGTTCTAGCACTGTTCAACCTGACCTGTTCTAGCACTGTTGGACCTGACCTGTTCTAGCACTATTCAACCTGACCTGTTCTAGCTCTGTTGGACCTGACCTGTTCTAGCATTGTTCAACCTGACCTGTTCTAGCTCTGTTCAACCTGACCTGTTCTAGCTCTGTTGGACCAAACCTGTTCTAGCACTGTTGGACCTGACCTGTTTGTGCGCTGTTGGACCTGGCCTGTTCTAACACTGTTGGACCTGACCTGTTCTAACACTGTTGGACCTGACCTGTTCTAGCTCTGTTGGACCTGACCTGTTCTAGCTCTGTTGTACCTGGCCTTTTCTAGCACTGTTCCACCTGACCTGTTCTAACACTGTTGGACCTGGCCTGTTCTGGCTGTGTTGGACCTGGCCTATTCTAGCACTGTTCAACCTGACCTGTTCTAGCTCTGTTGGACCTGGCCTGTTCTGGCTCTGATGCACCTGACCTGTTGTAACTCTGTTGGACCTGACCTGTTCTAACACTGTTCAACCTGACCTGTTCTAGCTCTGTTGGACCTGACCTGTTCTAGCACCGTTCAACCTGACCTGTTCTAGCACTGTTCAACCTGACCTGTTCTAGCTCTGTTCAACCTGAACTGTTCTAGCTCTGTTGGACCTGGCCTATTCTAGCACTGTTCAACCTGACCTGTTCTAGCTCTGTTGGACCTGGCCTGTTCTAGCACTGTTCAACCTGACCTGTTCTAGCTCTGTTCAACCTGACTTGGTCTAGCTCTGTTGGACCTGGCCTGTTCTAGCTTTGTTGGACCTGACCTGTTCTAGCTCTGTTGGACCTGACCTGTTCTAGCACCGTTGAACCTGACCTGTTCTAGCACTGTTCAACCTGACCTGTTCTAGTACTGTTCAACCTGACCTGTTCTAGCTCTGTTGTACCTGGCCTTTTCTAGCACTGTTCCACCTGACCTGTTCTAACACTGTTGGACCTGGCCTGTTCTGGCTGTGTTGGACCTGGCCTATTCTAGCACTGTTCAACCTGACCTGTTCTAGCTCTGTTGGACCTGGCCTGTTCTGGCTCTGATGCACCTGACCTGTTGTAACTCTGTTGGACCTGACCTGTTCTAACACTGTTCAACCTGACCTGTTCTAGCTCTGTTGGACCTGACCTGTTCTAGCACCGTTCAACCTGACCTGTTCTAGCACTGTTCAACCTGACCTGTTCTAGCTCTGTTCAACCTGAACTGTTCTAGCTCTGTTGGACCTGGCCTATTCTAGCACTGTTCAACCTGACCTGTTCTAGCTCTGTTGGACCTGGCCTGTTCTAGCACTGTTCAACCTGACCTGTTCTAGCTCTGTTCAACCTGACCTGGTCTAGCTCTGTTGGACCTGGCCTGTTCTAGCTTTGTTGGACCTGACCTGTTCTAGCTCTGTTGGACCTGACCTGTTCTAGCAACGTTGAACCTGACCTGTTCTAGCACTGTTCAACCTGACCTGTTCTAGTACTGTTCAAGCTGACCTGTTCTAGCTCTGTTGGACCTGACTTTTTCTAACACTGTTGGACCTGACCTGTTCTAGCGCAGTTGGACCTGACCTGTTTGAGCACTGTTCAACCTGACCTGTTCTAGCACTGTTTGACCTGACCTGTTGTTGCACTGTTCAACCTGACCTGTTCTAGCACTGTTGGACCTGAACTGCTCTAACACTGTTGGACCTGACCTGTTCTAGCACTGTTCAACTTAACCTGTTCTGGCTCTGTTGGACCTGACCTGTTCTAGCACTGTTCAACCTGACCTGTTCTAGCACTGTTGGACCTGACCTGTTCTAGCACTGTTGGACCTGACCTGCTCTAACACTGTTGGACCTGACCTGTTCTAGCACTGTTCAACTTAACCTGTTCTGGCTCTGTTGGACCTGACCTGTTCTAGCACTGTTCAACCTGACCTGTTCTAGCACTGTTGGACCTGACCTGTTCTAGCACTGTTGGACCTGACCTGCTCTAACACTGTTGGACCTGACCTGTTCTAGCACTGTTCAACCTGACCTGTTCTAGCACTGTTCAACCTGACCTGTTCTAGCACTGTTCAACCTGACCTGTTCTAGCACTGTTCAACCTGACCTGTTCTAGCACTGTTGGACCTGACCTGTTCTAGCACTGTTGGACCTGACCTGCTCTAACACTGTTGGACCTGACCTGTTCTAGCACTGTTCAACCTGACCTGTTCTAGCACTGTTCAACCTGACCTGTTCTAGCACTGTTCAACCTGACCTGTTCTAGCTCTGTTGGACCTGACTGTTCTAGCACTGTTCGACCTTACCTGTTCTAGCACTGTTGGACCTGACGTGTTCCAGCTCTGTTGGACCTGGCCTGTTCTGGCTCTGTTGGGCCTGACCTGTTCTAGCACTGTTCAACCTGACCTGTTCTGGCTCTGTTGGACCTGACCTGTTCTAGCACTGTTGGACCTGACCTGTTCTAGCTCTGTTGGACCTGACCTGTTCTAGCTCTGTTGGACCTGACCTGTTCTGGCTCTGTTGGACCTGACCTGTTCTGGCACTGTTGGACATGACCTGTTCTGGCACTGCTGGACCTGGCCTGTTCTAGCTCTGTTGGACATGACCTGTTCTAGCACTGTTCAACCTGACCTGTTCTAGCTCTGTTGGACCGGACCTGTTCTAACACTGTTGGACCTTGCCTGTTCTAGCACTGTTCAACCTGACCTGTTCTAGCTCGGTTGGATCTGACCTGTTCTAGCACTGTTCAACCTGACCTGTTCTAGCACTGTTGGACCTGACCTGTTCTAGCACTGTTGGACCTGACCTGTTTTGGCACTGTTCAAACTAACCTGTTCTAGCACTGTTCAACCTGACCTGCTCCAGCACTGTTGGACCTGACCTGTTCTCGCACTGTTCAACCTGACCTGTTCTAGCACTGTTAAACCTGACCTGTTCTAGCACTGTTAAACCTGACCTGTTCTAGCACTGTTAAATCTGACCTGTTCTAGCACTGTTAAACCTGACATGTTCTAGCACTGTTCAGCCTGACCTGTTCTAGCACTGTTGGACATGACCTGTTCTAGCACTGTTCAACCTGACCTGTTCTAGCACTGTTCAACCTGACCTGTTCTAGCACTGTTGGACCTGACCTGTTCTAGCACTGTTAAACCTGACCTGTTCTAGCACTGTTCAACCTGACCTGTTCTAGCTCTGTTGGACCCTTGTTCTAGCTCTGTTGACATGGACCTTTTCTAGCACTGTTTCACCTGACCGTTCTAACACTGTTCGGACCTGGACCTGTTCAGGAGCCCTGTCTGGACCTGGACCATGTTCTAGCACTGTGACCTGACCTGATTCCTAGCTCTGTTCGGACCTGAGCTGCTCTAGCACAGTTGAACCTTGACTGTTCCTAGCCTGTTCAAAGCTGACCTGTTCGAGCTCTGTTCAACCTGACCTGTTCTAGCTCTGTTCGGACCTGGTACTTCTAGCACTGTTCACCTGACCTGTTCTAGCTCTGTGGGACTGGCCTTGTTCTAGCCTGTTCAACCTGACCCTGTTCTAGCCTCTGTTGACCTGACCTGGTATAGTCTGTCTGGACCTGACCTGTTCTAGCTCTGTTGGACCTGACCTGTTCTAGCACTGTTGGACCTGACCTGTTCTAGCACTGTTCAACCTGACCTGTTCTAGCACTGTTCAACCTGACCTGCTCCAGCACTGTTGGACCTGACCTGTTCTAGCACTGTTCAAATTGACCTGTTCTAGAACTTTTAAATCTGACTTGTTCTAGCACTGTTAAACCTGACCTGTTCTAGCACTGTTAAATCTGACCTGTTCTAGCACTGTTAAACCTGACATGTTCTATCACTGTTCAGCCTGACCTGTTCTAGCACTGTTGGACCTGACCTGTTCTAGCACTGTACAACCTGACCTGTTCTAGCACTGTTCAACCTGACCTGTTCTAGCACTGTTGGACCTGACCTGTTCTAGCACTGTTAAACCTGACCTGTTCTAGCACTGTTCAACCTGACCTGTTCTAGCACTGTTGGACCTGACCTGTTCTAGCACTGTTCAACCTGACCTGTTCTAGCACTGTTCAACCTGACCTGTTCTAGCACTGTTGGACCTGACCTGTTCTAGCACTATTCAACCTGACCTGTTCTAGCTCTGTTGGACCTGACCTGTTCTAGCACTGTTCAACCTGACCTGTTCTAGCTCTGTTGGACATGACCTGTTCTAGCTCTGTTCAACCTGACCTGTTCTAGCTCTGTTGGACCAAACCTGTTCTAGCACTGTTGGACCTGACCTGTTCTAGCACTGTTCAACCTGACCTGTTCTAGCTCTGTTGGACCTGACCTGTTCTAGCACTGTTCAGCCTGACCTGTTCTAACACTGTTGGACCTGACCTGTTCCAGCACTGTTGGACCTGACCTGTTCTAGCACTGTTCAACCTGACCTGTTCTAGCTCTGTTGGACCTGACCTGTTCTAGCACTGTTGGACCTGACCTGTTCTAGCACTGTTGGACCTGACCTGTTCTAGCACTGTTCAACCTGACCTGTTCTAGCACTGTTCAACCTGACCTGTTCTAGCACTGTTCAACCTTACCTGTTCTAGCACTGTTGGACCTGACCTGTTCCAGCTCTGTTGGACCTGGCCTGTTCTGGCTCTGTTGGACCTGACCTGTTCTAGCACTGTTCAACCTGACCTGTTCTGGCTCTGTTGGACCTGACCTGTTCTAGCACTGTTGGACCTGACCTGTTCTAGCTCTGTTGGACCTGACCTGTTCTAGCTCTGTTGGACCTGACCTGTTCTGGCTCTGTTGGACCTGACCTGTTCTGGCACTGTTGGACATGACCTGTTCTGGCACTGCTGGACCTGGCCTGTTCTAGCTCTGCTGGATCTGACCTGTTCTAGCACTTTTCAACCTGACCTGTTCTAGCTCTGTTGGACCTGACCTGTTCTAACACTGTTGGACCTGGCCTGTTCTAGCACTTTTCAACCTGACCTGTTCTAGCTCTGTTGGATCTGACCTGTTCGAACACTGTTGGACCTGGCCTGTTCTAGCACTGTTGGACCTGACCTGTTCTAACACTGATTGACCTGACCTGTTCTAGCACTCTTCAACCTGACCTGTTCTAGCAATGTTCAAACTGACCTGTTCTAGCACTGTTCAACCTGACCTGTTCTAACACTGTTCAACCTGACCTGTTCTGGCACTGTTCAACCTGACCTGTTCTAGCACTGCTCAAACTGACCTGTTCTAGCACAGTTCAACCTGACCTGTTCTAGCACTGTTCAACCTGACCTGTTCTAGCTCTGTTGGACCTGGCCTGTTTTAGCACAGTTCAACCTGACCTGTTCTAGCATTGTTCAATCTGACCTGTTCGAGCTCTGTTCAACCTGACCTGTTCTAGCACTGTTCAACCTGACCTGTTCTAGCACTGTTCAACCTGACCTGTTCTTACACTGCTCAACCTGACCTGTTCTAGAACTGTTTAACCTGACCTGTTCTAGTACAGTTCAACCTGACCTGTTCTAGCACTGTTGGACCTGACCTGTTCTAGCGCTGTTCAACCTGACCTGTTCTAGCACTGTTGGACCTGACCTGTTCTAGCGCTGTTCAACCTGACCTGTTCTAGTACAGTTCAACCTGACCTGTTCTAGCACTGTTCAACCTGACCTGTTCTAGCACTGTTCAACATGACCTGTTCTAGCACTGTTCAACCTGACCTGTTCTAGCACTGTTCAACCTGACCTGTTCTAGCACTGTTGGACCTGACCGGTTCTAGCTCTGTTGGACCTGGCCTGTGTTAGCGTTATTGGATCTGACCTGTTTTAGCTCTGTTGGACCTGGTCTGTTCTAGCTCTGTTGGACCTGGTCTGTTCTAGCTCTGTTGGACCTGACATGTTCTAGCTCTGTTGGACCTGGCCTGTTGTAGCTCTGTTGGACCTGGTCTGTTCTAGCTCTGTTGGATCTGACCTGTTCTAGCTCTGTTGGACCTGGTCTGTTCTAGCTCTGTTGGACCTGGTCTGTTCTAGCAATGCTGGACCTGGCCTGTTCTAGCTCTGTTGGACCTGACCTGTTCTAGCACTGTTCAAACTGACCTGTTCTAGCCCTGTTCAACCTGACCTGTTCTAGCACTGTTGGACCTGACCTGTTCTAGCACTGTTGGACCTGACCTGTTCTAGCACTGTTCAACCTGACCTGTTCAACCTGACCTGTTCTAGCACTGTTCAACCTGACCTGTTCTAGCTCTGTTGGACCTGACCTTTTCCAGCGCTGTTCAACCTGATCTGCTCTAGCACAGTTGGACCTGACCTGTTCTAGCACTGTTCAACCTGACCTGTTCTAGCACTGTTCAACCTGACCTGTTCTAGCACTGTTCAAGCTGAACTGTTCTAGCACTTTTCACCTGACCTGTTCTAGCACTGTTCAACCTGACCTGTTCTAGCACTGTTCAACCTGACCTGTTCTAGCTCTGTTGGACCTGACCTGTTCTAGCACTGTTGGACCTGACCTGTTCTAGCACTGTTCAACCTGACCTGTTCTAGCATTGTTGGACCTGACCTGTTCTAGCACCGTTGAACCTGACCTGTTCTAGCACTGTTCAACCTGACCTGTTCTAGTACTGTTCAACCTGACCTGTTCTAGCTCTGTTGGACCTGACTTTTTCTAACACTGTTGGACCTGACCTGTTCTAGCGCAGTTGGACCTGACCTGTTTGAGCACTGTTCAACCTGACCTGTTCTAGCACTGCTCAACCTGACCTGTTCTAGAACTGTTTAACCTGACCTGTTCTAGTACAGTTCAACCTGACCTGTTCTAGCACTGTTGGACCTGACCTGTTCTAGCGCTGTTCAACCTGACCTGTTCTAGCACTGTTGGACCTGACCTGTTCTAGCGCTGTTCAACCTGACCTGTTCTAGCACTGTTGGACCTGACCTGTTCTAGCGCTGTTCAACCTGACCTGTTCTAGTACAGTTCAACCTGACCTGTTCTAGCACTGTTCAACCTGACCTGTTCTAGCACTGTTCAACATGACCTGTTCTAGCACTGTTCAACCTGACCTGTTCTAGCACTGTTCAACCTGACCTGTTCTAGCACTGTTGGACCTGACCGGTTCTAGCTCTGTTGGACCTGGCCTGTGTTAGCGTTATTGGATCTGACCTGTTTTAGCTCTGTTGGACCTGGTCTGTTCTAGCTCTGTTGGACCTGGTCTGTTCTAGCTCTGTTGGACCTGACATGTTCTAGCTCTGTTGGACCTGGCCTGTTGTAGCTCTGTTGGACCTGGTCTGTTCTAGCTCTGTTGGATCTGACCTGTTCTAGCGCTGTTGGACCTGGTCTGTTCTAGCTCTGTTGGACCTGGTCTGTTCTAGCAATGCTGGACCTGGCCTGTTCTAGCTCTGTTGGACCTGACCTGTTCTAGCACTGTTCAAACTGACCTGTTCTAGCCCTGTTCAACCTGACCTGTTCTAGCACTGTTGGACCTGACCTGTTCTAGCACTGTTGGACCTGACCTGTTTTAGCACTGTTCAACGTGACCTGTTCAACCTGACCTGTTCTAGCACTGTTCAACCTGACCTGTTCTAGCTCTGTTGGACCTGACCTTTTCCAGCGCTGTTCAACCTGATCTGCTCTAGCACAGTTGGACCTGACCTGTTCTAGCACTGTTCAACCTGACCTGTTCTAGCACTGTTCAACCTGACCTGTTCTAGCACTGTTCAAGCTGAACTGTTCTAGCACTTTTCACCTGACCTGTTCTAGCTCTGTTCGGACCTGACCTGTTCTAGCTCTGTTGGACCTGACCTGTTCTGGCTCTGTTGGACCTGACCTGTTCTAGCTCTGTTGACCTGACCTGGTTCTAGCACTTGTTGGACCTGACCTGTTTTCTAGCACTGTTGGACCTGACCTGTTCTAGCACTGTTGGACCTGACCTGTTCTAGCACTGTTCTACCTGACCTGTTCTTGCTCTGTTCGGACCTCACCTGTTCTAGCACTGTTGACCCTGACCTGTTCTAGCTCTGTTGGACCTGACCTGTTCTAGCACTGTTGGACCTGACCTGTTTTAGCACTGTGGGCACTGACCTGTTCTAGCACTGTTGGAACCTGACTGTTCTAGTACTGTTGCAACCTGACCTGTTCTAGCACTGTTGGACCTGCACCTGTTCTAGCTCTGTTGACCTGACCTGTTCTAGCACTGTTGGACCTGACCTGTTCTAGGCTCTGTTCAGACCTGACCTAGTTCTAGCTCCTGTTGGACCTGACCTGTTCTAGCTCTGTTGTACCTGGTCTGTTCTAGCTCTGTTGGATCTGACCTGTTCTAGCTCTGTTGGACCTGGTCTGTTCTAGCTCTGTTGGACCTGGTCTGTTCTAGCAATGCTGGACCTGGCCTGTTCTAGCTCTGTTGGACCTGACCTGTTCTAGCACTGTTCAACCTGACCTGTTCTAGCCCTGTTCAACCTGACCTGTTCTAGCACTGTTGGACCTGACCTGTTCTAGCACTGTTGGACCTGACCTGTTCTAGCACTGTTCAACCTGACCTGTTCTAGCCCTGTTCAACCTGACCTGTTCTAACACTGTTCAACCTGACCTGTTCTAGCTCTGTTGGACCTGACCTTTTCCAGCACTGTTCAACCTGATCTGCTCTAGCACAGTTGGACCTGACCTGTTCTAGCACTGTTCAACCTGACCTGTTCTAGCACTGTTCAACCTGACCTGTTCTAGCACTGTTCAAGCTGACCTGTTCTTACACTGCTCAACCTGACCTGTTCTAGCACTGTTCAACCTGACCTGTTCTAGCACTGTTCAACCTGACCTGTTCTAGCTCTGTTGGACCTGACCTGTTCTAGCGCTGTTCAACCTGACCTGTTCTAGCTCTGTTGGACCTGACCTGTTCTAGCACTGATGGACCTGACCTGTTCTAGCACTGTTCAACCTGACCTGTTCTAGCATTGTTGGACCTGACCTGTTCTAGCACCGTTGAACCTGACCTGTTCTAGCACTGTTCAACCTGACCTGTTCTAGTACTGTTCAACCTGACCTGTTCTAGTTCTGTTGGACCTGACTTTTTCTATCACTGTTGGACCTGACCTGTTCTAGCGCAGTTGGACCTGACCTGTTTGAGCACTGTTCAACCTGACCTGTTCTAGCACTGTTGGACCTGACCAGCTCTAACACTGTTGACCTGACCTGTTCTAGCACTGTTCAACTTGACCTGTTCTGGCTCTGTTGGACCTGACCTGTTCTAGCACTGTTCAACCTGACCTGTTCTAGCACTGTTGGACCTGACCTGTTCTAGCACTGTTGGACCTGACCTGCTCTAACACTGTTGGACCTGACCTGTTCTAGCACTGTTCAACCTGACCTGTTCTAGCACTGTTCAACCTGACCTGTTCTAGCACTGTTCAACCTGACCTGTTCTAGCTCTGTTGGACCTGACCTGTTCTAGCACTGTTCAACCTTACCTGTTCTAGCACTGTTCAACCTGACATGTTCTAGCTCTGTTGGACCTGGCCTGTTGTAGCTCTGTTGGACCTGGTCTGTTCTAGCTCTGTTGGATCTGACCTGTTCTAGCTCTGTTGGACCTGGTCTGTTCTAGCTCTGTTGGACCTGGTCTGTTCTAGCAATGCTGGACCTGGCCTGTTCTAGCTCTGTTGGACCTGACCTGTTCTAGCACTGTTCAACCTGACCTGTTCTAGCCCTGTTCAACCTGACCTGTTCTAGAACTGTTGGACCTGACCTGTTCTAGCATTGTTGGACCTGACCTGTTCCAGCTCTATTGGACCTGGCCTGTTCTAGCACTGTTCAACCTGACCTGTTCTAGCTCTGTTGGACCTGACCTGTTCTAGCGCTGTTCAACCTGACCTGTTCTAGCTCTGTTGGACCTGACCTTTTCCAGCGCTGTTCAACCTGATCTGCTCTAGCACAGTTGGACCTGACCTGTTCTAGCACTGTTCAACCTGACCTGTTCTAGCACTGTTCAACCTGACCTGTTCTAGCACTGTTCAAGCTGAACTGTTCTAGCACTTTTCACCTGACCTGTTCTAGCACTGTTCAACCTGACCTGTTCTAGCACTGTTCAACCTGACCTGTTCTAGCTCTGTTGGACCTGACCTGTTCTAGCGCTGTTCAACCTGACCTGTTCTAGCTCTGTTGGACCTGACCTGTTCTAGCACTGTTGGACCTGACCTGTTCTAGCACTGTTCAACCTGACCTGTTCTAGCATTGTTGGACCTGACCTGTTCTAGCACCGTTGAACCTGACCTGTTCTAGCACTGTTCAACCTGACCTGTTCTAGTACTGTTCAACCTGACCTGTTCTAGCTCTGTTGGACCTGACTTTTTCTAACACTGTTGGACCTGACCTGCTCTAGCGCAGTTGGACCTGACCTGTTTGAGCACTGTTCAACCTGACCTGTTCTAGCACTGTTTGACCTGACCTGTTCTAGCACTGTTCAACCTGACCTGTTCTAGCACTGTTGGACCTGAACTGCTCTAACACTGTTGGACCTGACCTGTTCCAGCACTGTTCAACTTGACCTGTTCTGGCTCTGTTGGACCTGACCTGTTCTAGCACTGTTCAACCTGACCTGTTCTAGCACTGTTGGACCTGACCTGCTCTAACACTGTTGGACCTGACCTGTTCTAGCACTGTTCAACCTGACCTGTTCTAGCACTGTTCAACCTGACCTGTTCTCGCACTGTTCCACCTGACCTGTTCTAGCTCTGTTGGACCTGACCTGTTCTAGCACTGTTCAACCTTACCTGTTCTAGCACTGTTGGACCTGACGTGTTCCAGCTCTGTTGGACCTGGTCTGTTCTAGCTCTGTTGGACTTGGTCTGTTCTAGCTCTGTTGGACCTGACATGTTCTAGCTCTGTTGGACCTGGCCTGTTGTAGCTCTGTTGGACCTGGTCTGTTCTAGCTCTGTTGGATCTGACCTGTTCTAGCTCTGTTGGACCTGGTCTGTTCTAGCTCTGTTGGACCTGGTCTGTTCTAGCAATGCTGGACCTGGCCTGTTCTAGCTCTGTTGGACCTGACCTGTTCTAGCACTGTTCAACCTGACCTGTTCTAGCCCTGTTCAACCTGACCTGTTCTAGCACTGTTGGACCTGACCTGTTCTAGCACTGTTGGACCTGACCTGTTCTAGCTCTGTTGGACCTGACCTGTTCTAGCTCTGTTGGACCTGACCTGTTCTGGCACTGTTGGACATGACCTGTTCTGGCACTGCTGGACCTGGCCTGTTCTAGCTCTGTTGGATCTGACCTGTTCTAGCACTTTTCAACCTGACCTGTTCTAGCTCTGTTGGACCTGACCTGTTCTAACACTGTTGGACCTGGCCTTTCTAGCACTTTTCAACCGGACCTGTTCTAGCTCTGTTGGATCTGACCTGTTCGAACACTGTTGGACCTGGCCTGTTCTAGCACTGTTGGACCTGACCTGTTCTAGCACTCTTCAACCTGACCGGTTCTAGCAATGTTCAAACTGACCTGTTCTAGCACAGTTCAACCTGACCTGTTCTAGCACTGTTCAACCTGACCTGTTCTAGCTCTGTTGGACCTGGCCTGTTCTAGCACAGTTCAACCTGACCTGTTCTAGCATTGTTCAATCTGACCTGTTCGAGCTCTGTTCAACCTGACCTGTTCTAGCTCTGTTGGACCTGACCTGTTCTAGCACTGTTCAACCTGACCTGTTCTAGCCCTGTTCAACCTGACCTGTTCTAGCACTGTTGGACCTGACCTGTTCTAGCACTGTTGGACCTGACCTGTTCTAGCACTGTTCAACCTGACCTGTTCTAGCCCTGTTCAACCTGACCTGTTCTAGCACAGTTCAACCTGACCTGTTCTAGCTCTGTTGGACCTGACCTGTTCCAGCGCTGTTCAACCTGATCTGCTCTAGCACAGTTGGACCTGACCTGTTCTAGCACTGTTCAACCTGACCTGTTCTAGCACTGTTCAACCTGACCTGTTCTAACACTGTTCAAGCTGAACTGTTCTAGCACTTTTCACCTGACCTTTTCTAGCACTGTTCAACCTGACCTGTTCTAGCACTGTTCAACCTGACCTGTTCTAGCCCTGTTGGACCTGACCTGTTCTAGCGCTGTTCAACCTGACCGGTTCTAGCTCTGTTGGACCTGACCTGTTCTAGCACTGTTGGACCTGACCTGTTATAGCACTATTCAACCTGACCTGTTCTAGCATTGTTAGACCTGACCTGTTCTAGCACCGTTCAACCTGACATGTTCTAGCACTGTTCAACCTGACCTGTTCTAGTACTGTTCAACCTGACCTGTTCTAGCTCTGTTGGACCTGACCTGTTCTAACACTGTTGGACCTGACCTGTTCTCGCACAGTTGGACCTGACCTGTTTTAGCACTGTTCAACCTGACCTGTTCTAGCACTGTTTGACCTGACCTGTTCTAGCACTGTTCAACCTGACCTGTTCTAGCACTGTTGGACCTGACCTGCTCTAACACTGTTGGACCTGACCTGTTCTAGCACTGTTCAACTTGACCTGTTCTGGCTCTGTTGGACCTGACCTGTTCTAGCACTGTTCAACCTGACCTGTTCTAGCACTGTTGGACCTGACCTGTTCTAGCACTGTTGGACCTGACCTGCTCTAACACTGTTGGACCTGACCAGTTCTAGCACTGTTCAACCTGACCAGTTCTAGCACTGTTCAACCTGACCTGTTCTAGCACTGTTCAACCTGACCTGTTCTAGCTCTGTTGGACCTGACCTGTTCTAGCACTGTTCAACCTTACCTGTTCTAGCACTGTTGGACCTGACGTGTTCCAGCTCTGTTGGACCTGGCCTGTTCTGGCTCTGTTGGGCCTGACCTGTTCTAGCACTGTTCAACCTGACATGTTCTGGCTCTGTTGGACCTGACCTGTTCTAGCACTGTTGGACCTGACCTGTTCTAGCTCTGTTGGACCTGACCTGTTCTAGCTCTGTTGGACCTGACCTGTTCTGGCTCTGTTGGACCTGACCTGTTCTGGCACTGTTGGACATGACCTGTTCTGGCACTGCTGGACCTGGCCTGTTCTAGCTCTGTTGGACCTGACCTGTTCTAGCACTGTTCAACCTGACCTGTTCTAGCCCTGTTGGACCTGACCTGTTCTAACACTGTTGGACCTGACCTGTTCTAGCACTGTTGGACCTGACCTGTTTTGGCACTGTTCAAACTAACCTGTTCTAGCACTGTTCAACCTGACCTGCTCCAGCACTGTTGGACCTGACCTGTTCTCGCACTGTTCAACCTGACCTGTTCTAGCACTGTTCAACCTGACTTGTTCTAGCACTGCTCAAACTGACCTGTTCTAGCACAGTTCAACCTGACCTGTTCTAGCACTGTTCAACCTGACCTGTTCTAGCTCTGTTCAACCTGACCTGTTCTAGCACTGTTCAACCTGACCTGTTCTAGCACTGTTCAACCTGACCTGTTCTTACACTGCTCAACCTGACCTGTTCTAGAACTGTTTAACCTGACCTGTTCTAGTACAGTTCAACCTGACCTGTTCTAGCACTGTTGGACCTGACCTGTTCTAGCGCTGTTCAACCTGACCTGTTCTAGCACTGTTGGACCTGACCTGTTCTCGCGCTGTTCAACCTGACCTGTTCTAGTACAGTTCAACCTGACCTGTTCTAGCACTGTTCAACCTGACCTGTTCTAGCACTGTTCAACATGACCTGTTCTAGCACTGTTCAACCTGACCTGTTCTAGCACTGTTTGACCTGACCTGTTCTAGCACTGTTCAACCTGACCTGTTCTAGCACTGTTGGACCTGACCTGCTCTAACACTGTTGGACCTGACCTGTTCTAGCACTGTTCAACTTGACCTGTTCTGGCTCTGTTGGACCTGACCTGTTCTAGCACTGTTCAACCTGACCTGTTCTAGCACTGTTGGACCTGACCTGTTCTAGCACTGTTGGACCTGACCTGCTCTAACACTGTTGGACCTGACCAGTTCTAGCACTGTTCAACCTGACCAGTTCTAGCACTGTTCAACCTGACTGTTCTAGCACTGTTCAACCTGACCTGTTCTAGCTCTGTTGGACCTGACCTGTTCTAGCACTGTTCAACCTTACCTGTTCTAGCACTGTTGGACCTGACGTGTTCCAGCTCTGTTGGACCTGGCCTGTTCTGGCTCTGTTGGGCCTGACCTGTTCTAGCACTGTTCAACCTGACATGTTCTGGCTCTGTTGGACCTGACCTGTTCTAGCACTGTTGGACCTGACCTGTTCTAGCTCTGTTGGACCTGACCTGTTCTAGCTCTGTTGGACCTGACCTGTTCTGGCTCTGTTGGACCTGACCTGTTCTGGCACTGTTGGACATGACCTGTTCTGGCACTGCTGGACCTGGCCTGTTCTAGCTCTGTTGGACCTGACCTGTTCTAGCACTGTTCAACCTGACCTGTTCTAGCCCTGTTGGACCTGACCTGTTCTAACACTGTTGGACCTTGCCTGTTCTAGCACTGTTCAACCTGACCTGTTCTAGCTCTGTTGGATCTGACCTGTTCTAGCACTGTTCAACCTGACCTGTTCTAGCACTGTTGGACCTGACCTGTTCTAGCACTGTTGGACCTGACCTGTTTTGGCACTGTTCAAACTAACCTGTTCTAGCACTGTTCAACCTGACCTGCTCCAGCACTGTTGGACCTGACCTGTTCTCGCACTGTTCAACCTGACCTGTTCTAGCACTGTTCAACCTGACTTGTTCTAGCACTGCTCAAACTGACCTGTTCTAGCACAGTTCAACCTGACCTGTTCTAGCACTGTTCAACCTGACCTGTTCTAGCTCTGTTCAACCTGACCTGTTCTAGCACTGTTCAACCTGACCTGTTCTAGCACTGTTCAACCTGACCTGTTCTTACACTGCTCAACCTGACCTGTTCTAGCACTGCTTAACCTGACCTGTTCTAGTACAGTTCAACCTGACCTGTTCTAGCACTGTTGGACCTGACCTGGTCTAGCGCTGTTCAACCTGACCTGTTCTAGCACTGTTGGACCTGACCTGTTCTCGCGCTGTTCAACCTGACCTGTTCTAGTACAGTTCAACCTGACCTGTTATAGCACTGTTCAACCTGACCTGTTCTAGCACTGTTCAACATGACCTGTTCTAGCACTGTTCAACCTGACCTGTTCTAGCACTGTTAACCTGACCTGTTCTAGCACTGTTGGACCTGACCTGTTCTAGCTCTGTTGGACCTGGCCTGTGTTAGCGTTATTGGATCTGACCTGTTTTAGCTCTGTTGGACCTGGTCTGTTCTAGCTCTGTTGGACCTGACATGTTCTAGCTCTGTTGGACCTGGCCTGTTGTAGCTCTGTTGGACCTGGTCTGTTCTAGCTCTGTTGGATCTGACCTGTTCTAGCTCTGTTGGACCTGGTCTGTTCTAGCTCTGTTTTACCTGGTCTGTTCTAGCAATGCTGGACCTGGCCTGTTCTAGCTCTGTTGGACCTGACCTGTTCTAGCACTGTTCAACCTGACCTGTTCTAGCCCTGTTCAACCTGACCTGTTCTAGCACTGTTGGACCTGACCTGTTCTAGCACTGTTGGACCTGACCTGTTCCAGCTCTGTTGGACCTGGCCTGTTCTGGCTCTGTTGGACCTGACCTGTTCTAGCACTGTTCAACCTGACCTGTTCTGGCTCTGTTGGACCTGACCTGTTCTAGCACTGTTGGACCTGACCTGTTCTAGCTCTGTTGGACCTGACCTGTTCTAGCTCTGTTGGACCTGACCTGTTCTGGCTCTGTTGGACCTGACCTGTTCTGGCACTGTTGGACATGACCTGTTCTGGCACTGCTGGACCTGGCCTGTTCTAGCTCTGTTGGATCTGACCTGTTCTAGCACTTTTCAACCTGACCTGTTCTAGCTCTGTTGGACCTGACCTGTTCTAACACTGTTGGCCCTGGCCTGTTCAAGCACTTTTCAACCTGACCTGTTCTAGCTCTGTTGGATCTGACCTGTTCGAACACTGTTGGACCTGGCCTGTTCTAGCACTGTTGGACCTGACCTGTTCTAACACTGATTGACCTGACCTGTTCTAGCACTCTTCAACCTGACCTGTTCTATCAATGTTCAAACTGACCTGTTCTAGCACTGTTCAACCTGACCTGTTCTAACACTGTTCAACCTGACCTGTTCTAGCACTGTTCAACCTGACCTGTTCTAGCACTGCTCAAACTGACCTGTTCTAGCACAGTTCAACCTGACCTGTTCTAGCACTGTTCAACTTGACCTGTTCTGGCTCTGTTGGACCTGATCTGTTCTAGCACTGTTCAACCTGACCTGTTCTAGCACTGTTGGACCTGACCTGTTCTAGCACTGTTGGACCTGACCTGCTCTAACACTGTTGGACCTGACCAGTTCTAGCACTGTTCAACCTGACCTGTTCTAGCACTGTTCAACCTGACCTGTTCTAGCACTGTTCAACCTGACCTGTTCTAGCTCTGTTGGACCTGACCTGTTCTAGCACTGTTCAACCTTACCTGTTCTAGCACTGTTGGACCTGACGTGTTCCAGCTCTGTTGGACCTGGCCTGTTCTGGCTCTGTTAGGCCTGACCTGTTCTAGCACTGTTCAACTTGACCTGTTCTGGCTCTGTTGGACCTGACCTGTTCTAGCACTGTTGGACCTGACCTGTTCTAGCTCTGTTGGACCTGACCTGTTCTAGCTCTGTTGGACCTGACCTGTTCTGGCTCTGTTGGACCTGACCTGTTCTGGCACTGTTGGACATGACCTGTTCTGGCACTGCTGGACCTGGCCTGTTCTAGCTCTGTTGGACCTGACCTGTTCTAGCACTGTTCAACCTGACCTGTTCTAGCTCTGTTGGACCTGACCTGTTCTAACACTGTTGGACCTTGCCTGTTCTAGCACTGTTCAACCTGACCTGTTCTAGCTCTGTTGGATCTGACCTGTTCTAGCACTGTTCAACCTGACCTGTTCTGGCACTGTTGGACCTGACCTGTTCTAGCACTGTTGGACCTGACCTGTTTTGGCACTGTTCAAACTAACCTGTTCTAGCACTGTTCAACCTGACCTGCTCCAGCACTGTTGGACCTGACCTGTTCTCGCACTGTTCAACCTGACCTGTTCTAGCACTGTTAAACCTGACCTGTTCTAGCACTGTTAAACCTGACCTGTTCTAGCACTGTTAAATCTGACCTGTTCTAGCACTGTTAAACCTGACATGTTCTAGCACTGTTCAGCCTGAACTGTTCTACCACTGTTGGACCTGACCTGTTCTAGCACTGTTCAACCTGACCTGTTCTAGCACTGTTCAACCTGACCTGTTCTAGCACTGTTGGACCTGACCTGTTCTAGCACTGTTGGACATGACCTGTTCTGGCACTGCTGGACCTGGACTTTTCTAGCTCTGTTGGACCTGACCTGTTCTAGCACTGTTCAACCTGACCTGTTCTAGCTCTGTTGCAGCTGACCTGTTCTAACACTGTTGGACCTTGCCTGTTCTAGCACTGTTCAACCTGACCTGTTCTAGCTCTGTTGGATCTGACCTGTTCTAGCACTGTTCAACCTGACCTGTTCTAGCACTGTTGGACCTGACCTGTTCTAACACTGTTGGACCTTGCCTGTTCTAGCACTGTTCAACCTGACCTGTTCTAGCTCTGTTGGATCTGACCTGTTCTAGCACTGTTGGACCTGACCTGTTCTAGCACTGTTGGACCTGACCTGTTTTGGCACTGTTCAAACTAACCTGTTCTAGCACTGTTCAACCTGACCTGCTCCAGCACTGTTGGACCTGACCTGTTCTCGCACTGTTCAGCCTGACCTGTTCTAGCTCTGTTCAGCCTGACCTGTTCTAGCACTGTTCAACCTGACCTGTTCTAGCACTGTTCAACCTGACCTGTTCTTACACTGCTCAACCTGACCTGTTCTAGAACTGTTTAACCTGATCTGTTCTAGTACAGTTCAACCTGACCTGTTCTAGCACTGTTGGACCTGACCTGTTCTAGCGCTGTTCAACCTGACCTGTTCTAGCACTGTTGGACCTGACCTGTTCTAGCGCTGTTCAACCTGACCTGTTCTAGTACAGTTCAACCTGACCTGTTATAGCACTGTTCAACCTGACCTGTTCTAGCACTGTTCAACATGACCTCTTCTAGCACTGTTCAACCTGACCTGTTCTAGCACTGTTCAACCTGACCTGTTCTAGCACTGTTGGACCTGACCGGTTCTAGCTCTGTTGGACCTGGCCTGTGTTAGCGTTATTGGATCTGACCTGTTTTAGCTCTGTTGGACCTGGTCTGTTCTAGCTCTGTTGGACCTGGTCTGTTCTAGCTCGGTTGGACCTGACCTGTTCTAGCTCTGTTGGACCTGACCTGTTCTAGCTCTGTTGGACCTGACCTGTTCTGGCTCTGTTGGACCTGACCTGTTCTGGCACTGTTGGACATGACCTGTTCTGGCACTGCTGGACCTGGCCTGTTCTAGCTCTGTTTGATCTGACCTGTTCTAGCACTTTTCAACCTGACCTGTTCTAGCTCTGTTGGACCTGACCTGTTCTAACACTGTTGGACCTGGCCTGTTCTAGCACTTTTCAACCTGACTTGTTCTAGCTCTGTTGGATCTGACCTGTTCGAACACTGTTGGACCTGGCCTGTTCTAGCACTGTTGGACCTGACCTGTTCTAACACTGATTGACCTGACCTGTTCTAGCACTCTTCAACCTGACCTGTTCTAGCAATGTTCAAACTGACCTGTTCTAGCACTGTTCAACCTGTCCTGTTCTAACACTGTTCAACCTGACCTGTTCTAGCACTGTTCAACCTGACCTGTTCTAGCACTGCTCAAACTGACCTGTTCTAGCACAGTTCAACCTGACCTGTTCTAGCACTGTTCAACCTGACCTGTTCAAGCTCTGTTCAGCCTGACCTGTTCTAGCACTGTTCAACCTGACCTGTTCTAGCACTGTTCAACCTGACCTGTTCTTACACTGCTCAACCTGACCTGTTCTAGAACTGTTTAACCTGATCTGTTCTAGTACAGTTCAACCTGACCTGTTCTAGCACTGTTGGACCTGACCTGTTCTAGCGCTGTTCAACCTGACCTGTTCTAGCACTGTTGGACTTGACCTGTTCTAGCGCTGTTCAACCTGACCTGTTCTAGTACAGTTCAACCTGACCTGTTCTAGCACTGTTCAACCTGACCTGTTCTAGCACTGTTCAACATGACCTCTTCTAGCACTGTTCAACCTGACCTGTTCTAGCACTGTTCAACCTGACCTGTTCTAGCACTGTTGGACCTGACCGGTTCTAGCTCTGTTGGACCTGGCCTGTGTTAGCGTTATTGGATCTGACCTGTTTTAGCTCTGTTGGACCTGGTCTGTTCTAGCTCTGTTGGACCTGGTCTGTTCTAGCTCTGTTGGACCTGACCTGTTCTAGCTCTGTTGGACCTGACCTGTTCTAGCTCTGTTGGACCTGACCTGTTCTGGCTCTGTTGGACCTGACCTGTTCTGGCACTGTTGGACATGACCTGTTCTGGCACTGCTGGACCTGGCCTGTTCTAGCTCTGTTTGATCTGACCTGCTTCTAGCACTTTTCAACCTGACCTGTTCTAGCTCTGTTGGACCTGACCTGTTCTAACACTGTTGGACCTGGCCTGTTCTAGCACTTTTCAACCTGACCTGTTCTAGCTCTGTTGGATCTGACCTGTTCGAACACTGTTGGACCTGGCCTGTTCTAGCACTGTTGGACCTGACCTGTTCTAACACTGATTGACCTGACCTGTTCTAGCACTCTTCAACCTGACCTGTTCTAGCAATGTTCAAACTGACCTGTTCTAGCACTGTTCAACCTGTCCTGTTCTAACACTGTTCAACCTGACCTGTTCTAGCACTGTTCAACCTGACCTGTTCTAGCACTGCTCAAACTGACCTGTTCTAGCACAGTTCAACCTGACCTGTTCTAGCACTGTTCAACCTGACCTGTTCTAGCTCTGTTGGACCTGGCCTGTTTTAGCACAGTTCAACCTGACCTGTTCTAGCATTGTTCAATCTGACCTGTTCGAGCTCTGTTCAACCTGACCTGTTCTAGCTCTGTTGGACCTGACCTGTTCTAGCACTGTTCAACCTGACCTGTTCTAGCCCTGTTCAACCTGACCTGTTCTAGCACTGTTGGACCTGACCTGTTCTAGCACTGTTGGACCTGACCTGTTCTAGCACTGTTCAACCTGACCTGTTCTAGCCCTGTTCAACCTGACCTGTTCTAGCTCTGTTGGACCTGACCTGTTCTAACACTGTTGGACCTGACCTGTTCTAGCACAGTTGGACCTGACCTGTTTTAGCACTGTTCAACCTGACCTGTTCTAGCACTGTTTGACCTGACCTGTTCTAGCACTGTTCAACCTGACCTGTTCTAGCACTGTTGGACCTGACCTGCTCTAACACTGTTGGACCTGACCTGTTCTAGCACTGTTCAACTTGACCTGTTCTGGCTCTGTTGGACCTGACCTGTTCTAGCACTGTTCAACCTGACCTGTTCTAGCACTGTTGGACCTGACCTGTTCGAGCACTGTTGGACCTGACCTGCTCTAACACTGTTGGACCTGACCAGTTCTAGCACTGTTCAACCTGACCTGTTCTAGCACTGTTCAACCTGACCTGTTCTAGCACTGTTCAACCTGACCTGTTCTAGCTCTGTTGGACCTGACCTGTTCTAGCACTGTTCAACCTTACCTGTTCTAGCACTGTTGGACCTGACGTGTTCCAGCTCTGTTGGACCTGGCCTGTTCTGGCTCTGTTGGGCCTGACCTGTTCTAGCACTGTTCAACCTGACCTGTTCTGGCTCTGTTGGACCTGACCTGTTCTAGCACTGTTGGACCTGGTCTGTTCTAGCTCTGTTGGACCTGACCTGTTCTAGCTCTGTTGGACCTGACCTGTTCTGGCTCTGTTGGACCTGACCTGTTCTGGCACTGTTGGACATGACATGTTCTGGCACTGCTGGACCTGGCCTGTTCTAGCTCTGTTGGACCTGACCTGTTCTAGCACTGTTCAACCTGACCTGTTCTAGCTCTGTTGGACCTGACCTGTTCTAACACTGTTGGACCTTGCCTGTTCTAGCACTGTTCAACCTGACCTGTTCTAGCTCTGTTGGATCTGACCTGTTCTAGCACTGTTCAACCTGACCTGTTCTAGCACTGTTGGACCTGACCTGTTCTAGCACTGTTGGACCTGACCTGTTTTGGCACTGTTCAAACTAACCTGTTCTAGCACTGTTCAACCTGACCTGCTCCAGCACTGTTGGACCTGACCTGTTCTCGCACTGTTCAACCTGACCTGTTCTAGCACTGTTAAAACTGACCTGTTCTAGCACTGTTAAACCTGACCTGTTCTAGCACTGTTAAATCTGACCTGTTCTAGCACTGTTAAACCTGACATGTTCTAGCACTGTTCAGCCTGAACTGTTCTACCACTGTTGGACCTGACCTGTTCTAGCACTGTTCAACCTGACCTGTTCTAGCACTGTTCAACCTGACCTGTTCTAGCACTGTTGGAACTGACCTGTTCTAGCACTGTTGGACATGACCTGTTCTGGCACTGCTGGACCTGGCCTGTTCTAGCTATGTTGGACCTGACCTGTTCTAGCACTGTTCAACCTGACCTGTTCTAGCTCTGTTGGAGCTGACCTGTTCTAACACTGTTGGACCTTGCCTGTTCTAGCACTGTTCAACCTGACCTGTTCTAGCTCTGTTGGATCTGACCTGTTCTAGCACTGTTCAACCTGACCTGTTCTAGCACTGTTGGACCTGACCTGTTCTACCCCTGTTGGACCTGACCTGTTTTGGCACTGTTCAAACTAACCTGTTCTAGCACTGTTCAACCTGACCTGCTCCAGCACTGTTGGACCTGACCTGTTCTCGCACTGTTCAACCTGACCTGTTCTAGCACTGTTAAACCTGACCTGTTCTAGCACTGTTAAACCTGACCTGTTCTAGCACTGTTAAATCTGACCTGTTCTAGCACTGTTAAACCTGACATGTCCTAGCACTGTTCAGCCTGACCTGTTCTAGCACTGTTGGACCTGACCTGTTCTAGCACTGTTCAACCTGACCTGTTCTAGCACTGTTCAACCAGACCTGTTCTAGCACTGTTGGACCTGACCTGTTCTAGCACTGTTAAACCTGACCTGTTCTAGCACTGTTCAACCTGACCTGTTCTAGCACTGTTGGACCTGACATGTTCTAGCACTGTTCAACCTGACCTGTTCTAGCACTGTTCAACCTGACCTGTTCTAGCACTGTTGGACCTGACCTGTTCTAGCACTATTCAACCTGACCTGTTCTAGCTCTGTTGGACCTGACCTGTTCTAGCATTGTTCAACCTGACCTGTTCTAGCTCTGTTGGACATGACCTGTTCTAGCTCTGTTCAACCTGACCTGTTCTAGCTCTGTTGGACCAAACCTGTTCTAGCACTGTTGGACCTGACCTGTTTGTGCGCTGTTGGACCTGGCCTGTTCTAACACTGTTGGACCTGACCTGTTCTGACACTGTTGGACCTGACCTGTTCTAGCACTGTTAAATCTGACCTGTTCTAGCACTGTTAAACCTGACATGTTCTAGCACTGTTCAGCCTGAACTGTTCTACCACTGTTGGACCTGACCTGTTCTAGCACTGTTCAACCTGACCTGTTCTAGCACTGTTCAACCTGACCTGTTCTAGCACTGTTGGACCTGACCTGTTCTAGCACTGTTGGACATGACCTGTTCTGGCACTGCTGGACCTGGCCTGTTCTAGCTCTGTTGGACCTGACCTGTTCTAGCACTGTTCAACCTGACCTGTTCTAGCTCTGTTGGAGCTGACCTGTTCTAACACTGTTGGACCTTGCCTGTTCTAGCACTGTTCAACCTGACCTGTTCTAGCTCTGTTGGATCTGACCTGTTCTAGCACTGTTCAACCTGACCTGTTCTAGCACTGTTGGACCTGACCTGTTCTAGCACTGTTGGACCTGACCTGTTTTGGCACTGTTCAAACTAACCTGTTCTAGCACTGTTCAACCTGACCTGCTCCAGCACTGTTGGACCTGACCTGTTCTCGCACTGTTCAACCTGACCTGTTCTAGCACTGTTAAACCTGACCTGTTCTAGCACTGTTAAACCTGACCTGTTCTAGCACTGTTAAATCTGACCTGTTCTAGCACTGTTAAACCTGACCAGTTCTAGCACTGTTCAGCCTGACCTGTTCTAGCACTGTTGGACCTGACCTGTTCTAGCACTGTTCAACCTGACCTGTTCTAGCACTGTTCAACCTGACCTGTTCTAGCACTGTTGGACCTGACCTGTTCTAGCACTGTTAAACCTGACCTGTTCTTGCACTGTTCAACCTGACCTGTTCTAGCAATGTTGGACCTGACCTGTTCTAGCACTGTTCAACCTGACCTGTTCTAGCACTGTTCAACCTGACCTGTTCTAGCACTGTTGGACCTGACCTGTTCTAGCACTATTCAACCTGACCTGTTCTAGCTCTGTTGGACCTGACCTGTTCTAGCATTGTTCAACCTGACCTGTTCTAGCACTGTTGGACCTGACCTGTTCTAGCACTGTTCAACCTGACCTGTTCTAGCACTGTTCAACCTGACCTGTTCTAGCACTGTTGGACCTGACCTGTTCTAGCACTGTTAAACCTGACCTGTTCTTGCACTGTTCAACCTGACCTGTTCTAGCACTGTTGGACCTGACCTGTTCTAGCACTGTTCAACCTGACCT
This sequence comes from Squalus acanthias, assembly GCA_030390025.1. NCBI lineage: Eukaryota > Metazoa > Chordata > Chondrichthyes > Squaliformes > Squalidae > Squalus > Squalus acanthias. The sequence continues at coordinate 72,624,369 of CM059434.1, read as the reverse complement.
GTTCTAGCACTGTTCAACCTGACCTGTTCTAGCACTGCTGGACCTGACCTGTTCTAGCACTATTCAACCTGACCTGTTCTAGCTCTGTTGGACCTGACCTGTTCTAGCATTGTTCAACCTGACCTGTTCTAGCTCTGTTGGACATGACCTGTTCTAGCTCTGTTCAACCTGACCTGTTCTAGCTCTGTTGGACCAAACCTGTTCTAGCACTGTTGGACCTGACCTGTTTGTGCGCTGTTGGACCTGGCCTGTTCTAAAACTGTTGGACCTGACCTGTTCTAACACTGTTGGACCTGACCTGTTCTAGCTCTGTTGGACCTGACCTGTTCTAGCTCTGTTGTACCTGGCCTGTTCTAGCACTGTTCCACCTGACCTGTTCTAACACTGTTGGACCTGGCCTGTTCTGGCTGTGTTGGACCTGGCCTATTCTAGCACTGTTCAACCTGACCTGTTCTAGCTATGTTGGACCTGGCCTGTTCTGGCTCTGATGCACCTGTCCTGTTGTAGCTCTGTTGGACCTGACCTGTTCTAACACTGTTCAACCTGACCTGTTCTAGCTCAGTTGGACCTGACCTGTTCTAGCACCGTTCAACCTGACCTGTTCTAGCACTGTTCAACCTGACCTGTTCTAGCTCTGTTCAACCTGAACTGTTCTAGCACTGTTCAACCTGACCTGTTCTAGCTCTGTTCAAACTGACCTGTTCTAGCACTGTTCAACCTGACCTGTTCTAGCACTGTTCAACATGACCTCTTCTAGCACTGTTCAACCTGACCTGTTCTGGCTCTGTTGGACCTGACCTGTTCTAGCATTGTTGGACCTGGCCTTTTCTAGCTCTGTTGGACCTGGCCTGTTCTAGCACTGTTCAACCTGACCTGTTCTAGCATTGTTGGACCTGGCCTGTTCTAGCTCTGTTGGACCTGGCCTGTTCTAGCTCTTTTGGACCTGACGTGTGTTAGCGTTATTGGATCTGACCTGTTCTGGCTCTGATGTACCTGACCTGTTCTAGCTCTGTTGGACCTGACCTGTTCTAGCACTGTTGGACCTGGCCTGTTCCAGCTCTGTTGGACATGGCCTGTGTTAGCGTTATTGGATCTGACCTGTTCTGGCTCTGATATACCTGACCTGTTCTAGCTCTGTTGGACCTGACCTGTTCTGGCACTGTTGGACCTCACCTGTTCTAGCTCTGTTGGACCTCACCGGTTCTAGCACTCTTCAACCTGACCTGTTCTAGCACTGTTCAACCTGACCTGTTCTAGCACTGTTGGACCTGACCTGTTCTAGCACTGTTCAAACTGACCTGTTCTAGCACTCTTCAACCTGACCTGTTCTAGCACTCTTCAACCTGACCTGTTCTAGCACTCTTCAACCTGACCTGTTCTAGCACTGTTCAACCTGACCTGTTCTAGCACTGTTGGACCTGACCTGTTCTAGCACTGTTCAACCTGACCTGTTCTAGCACTGTTCAACCTGACCTGTTCTAGCTTTGTTGGACCTGGCCTGTTTTAGCACTGTTGGACCTGACCTGTTCTAGCACTGTTGGACCTGACCTGTTCTAGCACTGTTCAACCTGACCTGTTCTAGCACTGTTGGACCTGACCTGTTCTAGCACTGTTGGACCTGGCCTGTTCCAGCTCTGTTGGACCTGGCCTGTGTTAGCGTTATTGGATCTGACCTGTTCTGGCTCTGATGTACCTGACCTGTTCTAGCTCTGTTGGACCTGACCTGTTCTGGCTCTGTTGGACCTGACCTGTTCTAGCACTGTTCAACCTGACCTGTTCTAGCTTTGTTGGACCTAACCTGTTCTAGCTTTGTTGGACCTGGCCTGTTTTAGCACTGTTGGACCTGACCTGTTCTAGCACTGTTGGACCTGACCTGTTCTAGCACTGTTCAACCTGACCTGTTCTAGCACTGTTGGACCTGACCTGTTCTAGCACTGTTCAACCTGACCTGTTCTAGCACTGTTCAACCTGACCTGTTCTAGCAATGTTGGACCTGACCTGTTCTAGCACTGTTCAACCTGACCTGTTCTAGCACTGTTCAATCTGACCTGTTCTAGCACTGTTCAACCTGACCTGTTCTGGCTTTGTTGGACCTAACCTGCTCTAGCTTTGTTGGACCTGGCCTGTTTTAGCACTGTTGGACCTGACCTGTTCTAGCTCTGTTGGACCTGGCATGTTCTAGCTCTGTTGGACCTGACCTGTTCTAGCTCTGTTGGACCTGGCCTGTTCTAGCTCTGTTGGACCTGACCTGTTCTAGCATTGTTGGACCTGGCCTGTTCTGGCTCTGTTGGACCTGACCTGTTCTAGCTCTGTTGGACCTGACCTGTCCTGGCTCTGTTGGACCTGGCCTGGTCTAGCACTGTTGGACCTGACCTGTTCTAGCATTGTTGGACCTGACCTGTTCTAGCTCTGTTGGACCTGGTCTGTTCTAGCTCTGTTGGACCTGGCCTGTTCTAGCTCTGTTGGACCTGACCTGTTCTAGCATTGTTGGACCTGACCTGTTCTAGCTCTGTTGGACCTGGCATGTTCTAGCACTGTTGGACCTGACCTGTTCTAGCTCTGTTGGACCTGACCTGTTCTAGCTCTGTTGGACCTGACCTGTTCTGGCTCTGTTGGACCTGATCTGTTCTAGCTCTGTTGGACCTGACCTGTTCTAGCTCTGTTGGACCTGACCTGTTCTAGCACTGTTGGACCTGACCTGTTCTAGCATTGTTGGACCTGACCTGATCTGGCTTTGTTGGACCTGACCTGTTCTAACGCTGTTGGACCTGGCCTGTTCTAGCATTGTTGGACCTGACCTGTTCTAGCTCTGTTGGACCTGACCTGTTCTAGCACTGTTGGACCTGTCCTGTTCTAACACTGTTGGACTTGACCTGTTCTGGCTCTGTTGGACCTCACCTGTTCTAGCTCTGTTGGACCTCACCTGTTCTAACACTGTTGGACCTGACCTGTTCTAGCACAGTTGGACCTGACCTGTTTTAGCACTGTTCAACCTGACCTGTTCTAGCACTGTTCAACCTGACCTGTTCTAGTACTGTTCAACTTGACCTGTTCTAGCACTGTTGGACCTCACCTGTTCTAACACTGTTGGACCTGACCTGTTCCAGCACAGTGGACCTGACCTGTTTTAGCACTGTTCAACCTGACCTGTTCTAGCACTGTTGACCTGACCTGTTCTAGCACTGTTCAACCTGACCTGTTCTAGCACTGTTGGACCTGACCTGCTCTAACACTGTTGGACCTGACCTGTTCTAGCACTGTTCAACTTGACCTGTTCTGGCTCTGTTGGACCTGACCTGTTCTAGCACTATTCAACCTGAAACTGTTCTAGCACTGTTGGACCTGACCTGTTCTAGCACTGTTGGACCTGAACTGCTCTAACACTGTTGGACCTGACCTGTTCTAGCACTGTCAACCTGACCTGTTCTAGCTCTGTTGGACCTCGTCTGTTCTAGCTCTGTTGGAGCTGAGCCTGTTCTAGCTCTGTTGGACCTGACCTGTTCTGGCTCTGTTGGACCTGGCCTGTTCTAGCTCTGTTGGACCTGGCTTGTTCTGGCTCTGTTGGACCTGGCCTGGTCTAGCACTGTTGGACCTGACCTGTTCTAGCATTGTTGGACCTGACCTGTTCTAGCTCTGTTGACCTGGTCTGTTCTAGCTCTGTTGGACCTGACCTGTTCTAGCTCTGTTGGACCTGACCTGTTCTGGCTCTGTTGGACCTGATCTGTTCTAGCTCTGTTGGACCTGACCTGTTCTAGCTCTGTTGGACCTGACCTGTTCTAGCACTGTTGGACCTGACCTGTTCTAGCTCTGTTGGACCTGACCTGTTCTAGCTCTGTTGGACCTGACCTGTTCTGGCTCTGTTGGACCTGATCTGTTCTAGCTCTGTTCAACCTGACCTGTTCTAGCACTGTTGGACCTGACCTGTTCTAGCACTGTTGGACATGACCTGTTCTGGCACTGCTGGACCTGGACTTTTCTAGCTCTGTTGGACCTGACCTGTTGTAGCACTGTTCAACCTGACCTATTCTAGCTCTGTTGGAGCTGACCTGTTCTAACACTGTTGGACCTTGCCTGTTCTAGCACTGTTCAACCTGACCTGTTCTAGCTCTGTTGGATCTGACCTGTTCTAGCACTGTTCAACCTGACCTGTTCTAACACTGTTGGACCTTGCCTGTTCTAGCACTGTTGGACCTGACCTGTTCTAGCACTGTTGGACCTGACCTGTTTTGGCACTGTTCAAACTAACCTGTTCTAGCACTGTTCAACCTGACCTGCTCCAGCACTGTTGGACCTGACCTGTTCTTGCACTGTTCAGCCTGACCTGTTCTAGCACTGTTCAACCTGACTTGTTCCAGCACTGCTCAAACTGACCTGTTCTAGCACAGTTCAACCTGACCTGTTCTAGCACTGTTCAACCTGACCTGTTCTAGCTCTGTTCAGCCTGACCTGTTCTAGCACTGTTCAACCTGACCTGTTCTAGCACTGTTCAACCTGACCTGTTCTTACACTGCTCAACCTGACCTGTTCTAGAACTGTTTAACCTGATCTGTTCTAGTACAGTTCAACCTGACCTGTTCTAGCACTGTTGGACCTGACCTGTTCTAGCGCTGTTCAACCTGACCTGTTCTAGCACTGTTGGACCTGACCTGTTCTAGCGCTGTTCAACCTGACCTGTTCTAGTACAGTTCAACCTGACCTGTTCTAGCACTGTTCAACCTGACCTGTTCTAGCACTGTTCAACATGACCTCTTCTAGCACTGTTCAACCTGACCTGTTCTAGCACTGTTCAACCTGACCTGTTCTAGCACTGTTGGACCTGACCGGTTCTAGCTCTGTTGGACCTGGCCTGTGTTAGCGTTATTGGATCTGACCTGTTTTAGCTCTGTTGGACCTGGTCTGTTCTAGCTCTGTTGGACCTGGTCTGTTCTAGCTCTGTTGGACCTGACCTGTTCTAGCTCTGTTGGACCTGACCTGTTCTAGCTCTGTTGGACCTGACCTGTTCTGGCTCTGTTGGACCTGACCTGTTCTGGCACTGTTGGACATGACCTGTTCTGGCACTGCTGGACCTGGCCTGTTCTAGCTCTGTTTGATCTGACCTGTTCTAGCACTTTTCAACCTGACCTGTTCTAGCTCTGTTGGACCTGACCTGTTCTAACACTGTTGGACCTGGCCTGTTCTAGCACTTTTCAACCTGACCTGTTCTAGCTCTGTTGGATCTGACCTGTTCGAACACTGTTGGACCTGGCCTGTTCTAGCACTGTTGGACCTGACCTGTTCTAACACTGATTGACCTGACCTGTTCTAGCACTCTTCAACCTGACCTGTTCTAGCAATGTTCAAACTGACCTGTTCTAGCACTGTTCAACCTGTCCTGTTCTAACACTGTTCAACCTGACCTGTTCTAGCACTGTTCAACCTGACCTGTTCTAGCACTGCTCAAACTGACCTGTTCTAGCACAGTTCAACCTGACCTGTTCTAGCACTGTTCAACCTGACCTGTTCTAGCTCTGTTGGACCTGGCCTGTTTTAGCACAGTTCAACCTGACCTGTTCTAGCATTGTTCAATCTGACCTGTTCGAGCTCTGTTCAACCTGACCTGTTCTAGCTCTGTTGGACCTGACCTGTTCTAGCACTGTTCAACCTGACCTGTTCTAGCCCTGTTCAACCTGACCTGTTCTAGCACTGTTGGACCTGACCTGTTCTAGCACTGTTGGACCTGACCTGTTCTAGCACTGTTCAACCTGACCTGTTCTAGCCCTGTTCAACCTGACCTGTTCTAGCTCTGTTGGACCTGACCTGTTCTAACACTGTTGGACCTGACCTGTTCTAGCACAGTTGGACCTGACCTGTTTTAGCACTGTTCAACCTGACCTGTTCTAGCACTGTTTGACCTGACCTGTTCTAGCACTGTTCAACCTGACCTGTTCTAGCACTGTTGGACCTGACCTGCTCTAACACTGTTGGACCTGACCTGTTCTAGCACTGTTCAACTTGACCTGTTCTGGCTCTGTTGGACCTGACCTGTTCTAGCACTGTTCAACCTGACCTGTTCTAGCACTGTTGGACCTGACCTGTTCGAGCACTGTTGGACCTGACCTGCTCTAACACTGTTGGACCTGACCAGTTCTAGCACTGTTCAACCTGACCTGTTCTAGCACTGTTCAACCTGACCTGTTCTAGCACTGTTCAACCTGACCTGTTCTAGCTCTGTTGTACCTGACCTGTTCTAGCACTGTTCAACCTTACCTGTTCTAGCACTGTTGGACCTGACGTGTTCCAGCTCTGTTGGACCTGGCCTGTTCTGGCTCTGTTGGGCCTGACCTGTTCTAGCACTGTTCAACCTGACCTGTTCTGGCTCTGTTGGACCTGACCTGTTCTAGCACTCTTGGACCTGACCTGTTCTAGCTCTGTTGGACCTGACCTGTTCTAGCTCTGTTGGACCTGACCTGTTCTGGCTCTGTTGGACCTGACCTGTTCTGGCACTGTTGGACATGACATGTTCTGGCACTGCTGGACCTGGCCTGTTCTAGCTCTGTTGGACCTGACCTGTTCTAGCACTGTTCAACCTGACCTGTTCTAGCTCTGTTGGACCTGACCTGTTCTAACACTGTTGGACCTTGCCTGTTCTAGCACTGTTCAACCTGACCTGTTCTAGCTCTGTTGGATCTGACCTGTTCTAGCACTGTTCAACCTGACCTGTTCTAGCACTGTTGGACCTGACCTGTTCTAGCACTGTTGGACCTGACCTGTTTTGGCACTGTTCAAACTAACCTGTTCTAGCACTGTTCAACCTGACCTGCTCCAGCACTGTTGGACCTGACCTGTTCTCGCACTGTTCAACCTGACCTGTTCTAGCACTGTTAAACCTGACCTGTTCTAGCACTGTTAAACCTGACCTGTTCTAGCACTGTTAAATCTGACCTGTTCTAGCACTGTTAAACCTGACATGTTCTAGCACTGTTCAGCCTGAACTGTTCTACCACTGTTGGACCTGACCTGTTCTAGCACTGTTCAACCTGACCTGTTCTAGCACTGTTCAACCTGACCTGTTCTAGCACTGTTGGAACTGACCTGTTCTAGCACTGTTGGACATGACCTGTTCTGGCACTGCTGGACCTGGCCTGTTCTAGCTATGTTGGACCTGACCTGTTCTAGCACTGTTCAACCTGACCTGTTCTAGCTCTGTTGGAGCTGACCTGTTCTAACACTGTTGGACCTTGCCTGTTCTAGCACTGTTCAACCTGACCTGTTCTAGCTCTGTTGGATCTGACCTGTTCTAGCACTGTTCAACCTGACCTGTTCTAGCACTGTTGGACCTGACCTGTTCTAGCACTGTTGGACCTGACCTGTTTTGGCACTGTTCAAACTAACCTGTTCTAGCACTGTTCAACCTGACCTGCTCCAGCACTGTTGGACCTGACCTGTTCTCGCACTGTTCAACCTGACCTGTTCTAGCACTGTTAAACCTGACCTGTTCTAGCACTGTTAAACCTGACCTGTTCTAGCACTGTTAAATCTGACCTGTTCTAGCACTGTTAAACCTGACATGTTCTAGCACTGTTCAGCCTGACCTGTTCTAGCACTGTTGGACCTGACCTGTTCTAGCACTGTTCAACCTGACCTGTTCTAGCACTGTTCAACCTGACCTGTTCTAGCACTGTTGGACCTGACCTGTTCTAGCACTGTTAAACCTGACCTGTTCTAGCACTGTTCAACCTGACCTGTTCTAGCACTGTTGGACCTGACCTGTTCTAGCACTGTTCAACCTGACCTGTTCTAGCACTGTTCAACCTGACCTGTTCTAGCACTGTTGGACCTGACCTGTTCTAGCACTATTCAACCTGACCTGTTCTAGCTCTGTTGGACCTGACCTGTTCTAGCATTGTTCAACCTGACCTGTTCTAGCTCTGTTGGACATGACCTGTTCTAGCTCTGTTCAACCTGACCTGTTCTAGCTCTGTTGGACCAAACCTGTTCTAGCACTGTTGGACCTGACCTGTTTGTGCGCTGTTGGACCTGGCCTGTTCTAACACTGTTGGACCTGACCTGTTCTGACACTGTTGGACCTGACCTGTTCTAGCACTGTTAAATCTGACCTGTTCTAGCACTGTTAAACCTGACATGTTCTAGCACTGTTCAGCCTGAACTGTTCTACACTGTTGGACCTGACCTGTTCTAGCACTGTTCAACCTGACCTGTTCTAGCACTGTTCAACCTGACCTGTTCTAGCACTGTTGGACCTGACCTGTTCTAGCACTGTTGGACATGACCTGTTCTGGCACTGCTGGACCTGGCCTGTTCTAGCTCTGTTGGACCTGACCTGTTCTAGCACTGTTCAACCTGACCTGTTCTAGCTCTGTTGGAGCTGACCTGTTCTAACACTGTTGGACCTTGCCTGTTCTAGCACTGTTCAACCTGACCTGTTCTAGCTCTGTTGGATCTGACCTGTTCTAGCACTGTTCAACCTGACCTGTTCTAGCACTGTTGGACCTGACCTGTTCTAGCACTGTTGGACCTGACCTGTTTTGGCACTGTTCAAACTAACCTGTTCTAGCACTGTTCAACCTGACCTGCTCCAGCACTGTTGGACCTGACCTGTACTCGCACTGTTCAACCTGACCTGTTCTAGCACTGTTAAACCTGACCTGTTCTAGCACTGTTAAACCTGACCTGTTCTAGCACTGTTAAATCTGACCTGTTCTAGCACTGTTAAACCTGACATGTTCTAGCACTGTTCAGCCTGACCTGTTCTAGCACTGTTGGACCTGACCTGTTCTAGCACTGTTCAACCTGACCTGTTCTAGCACTGTTCAACCTGACCTGTTCTAGCACTGTTGGACCTGACCTGTTCTAGCACTGTTAAACCTGACCTGTTCTTGCACTGTTCAACCTGACCTGTTCTAGCACTGTTGGACCTGACCTGTTCTAGCACTGTTCAACCTGACCTGTTCTAGCACTGTTCAACCTGACCTGTTCTAGCACTGTTGGACCTGACCTGTTCAAGCACTATTCAACCTGACCTGTTCTAGCTCTGTTGGACCTGACCTGTTCTAGCATTGTTCAACCTGACCTGTTCTAGCACTGTTGGACCTGACCTGTTCTAGCACTGTTCAACCTGACCTGTTCTAGCACTGTTCAACCTGACCTGTTCTAGCACTGTTGGACCTGACCTGTTCTAGCACTGTTAAACCTGACCTGTTCTTGCACTGTTCAACCTGACCTGTTCTAGCACTGTTGGACCTGACCTGTTCTAGCACTGTTCAACCTGACCTGTTCTAGCACTGTTCAACCTGACCTGTTCTAGAACTGTTGGACCTGACCTGTTCTAGCACTATTCAACCTGACCTGCTCTAGCTCTGTTGGACCTGACCTGTTCTAGCATTGTTCAACCTGACCTGTTCTAGCTCTGTTGGACATGACCTGTTCTAGCTCTGTTCAACCTGACCTGTTCTAGCTCTGTTGGACCAAACCTGTTCTAGCACTGTTGGACCTGACCTGTTTGTGCGCTGTTGGACCTGGCCTGTTCTAACACTGTTGGACCTGACCTGTTCTAACACTGTTGGACCTGACCTGTTCTAGCTCTGTTGGACCTGACCTGTTCTAGCTCAGTTGTACCTGGCCTTTTCTAGCACTGTTCCACCTGACCTGTTCTAACACTGTTGGACCTGGCCTGTTCTGGCTGTGTTGGACCTGGCCTATTCTAGCACTGTTCAACCTGACCTGTTCTAGCTATGTTGGACCTGGCCTGTTCTGGCTCTGATGCACCTGTCCTGTTGTAGCTCTGTTGGACCTGACCTGTTCTAACACTGTTCAACCTGACCTGTTCTAGCTCAGTTGGACCTGACCTGTTCTAGCACCGTTCAACCTGACCTGTTCTAGCTCTGTTCAACCTGAACTGTTCTAGCACTGTTCAACCTGACCTGTTCTAGCTCTGTTCAAACTGACCTGTTCTAGCACTGTTGGACCTAGCCTGTTCCAGCACTGTTGGACCTGGCCTGTTCTAGCTCTGTTCAACCTGACCTGTTCTGGCTCTGTTGGACCTGACCTGTTCTAGCATTGTTGGACCTGGCCTTTTCTAGCTCTGTTGGACCTGGCCTGTTCTAGCACTGTTCAACCTGACCTGTTCTAGCATTGTTGGACCTGGCCTGTTCTAGCTCTGTTGGACCTGGCCTGTTCTAGCTCTTTTGGACCTGACCTGTGTTAGCGTTATTGGATCTGACCTGTTCTGGCTCTGATGTACCTGACCTGTTCTAGCTCTGTTGGACCTGACCTGTTCTAGCACTGTTGGACCTGGCCTGTTCCAGCTCTGTTGGACATGGCCTGTGTTAGCGTTATTGGATCTGACCTGTTCTGGCTCTGATATACCTGACCTGTTCTAGCTCTGTTGGACCTGACCTGTTCTGGCTCTGTTGGACCTCACCTGTTCTAGCTCTGTTGGACCTCACCGGTTCTAGCACTCTTCAACCTGACCTGTTCTAGCACTGTTCAACCTGACCTGTTCTAGCACTGTTGGACCTGACCTGTTCTAGCACTTTTCAACCTGACCAGTTCTAGCACTGTTCAATCTGACCTGTTCTAGCACTCTTCAAGCTGACCTGTTCCAGCACTCTTCAACCTGACCTGTTCTAGCACTGTTCAACCTGACCTGTTCTAGCACTGTTGGACCTGACCTGTTCTAGCACTGTTCAACCTGACCTGTTCTAGCACTGTTCAACCTGACCTGTTCTAGCTTTGTTGGACCTGGCCTGTTTTAGCACTGTTGGACCTGACCTGTTCTAGCACTGTTGGACCTGACCTGTTCTAGCACTGTTCAACCTGACCTGTTCTAGCACTGTTGGACCTGACCTGTTCTAGCACTGTTGGACCTGGCCTGTTCCAGCTCTGTTGGACCTGGCCTGTGTTAGCGTTATTGGATCTGACCTGTTCTGGCTCTGATGTACCTGACCTGTTCTAGCTCTGTTGGACCTGACCTGTTCTGGCTCTGTTGGACCTGACCTGTTCTAGCACTGTTCAACCTGACCTGTTCTAGCTTTGTTGGACCTAACCTGTTCTAGCTTTGTTGGACCTGGCCTGTTTTAGCACTGTTGACCTGACCTGTTCTAGCACTGTTGGACCTGACCTGTTCTAGCACTGTTCAACCTGACCTGTTCTAGCACTGTTGGACCTGACCTGTTCTAGCACTGTTCAACCTGACCTGTTCTAGCACTGTTCAACCTGACCTGTTCTAGCAATGTTGGACCTGACCTGTTCTAGCACTGTTCAACCTGACCTGTTCTAGCACTGTTCAATCTGACCTGTTCTAGCACTGTTCAACCTGACCTGTTCTGGCTTTGTTGGACCTAACCTGCTCTAGCTTTGTTGGACCTGGCCTGTTTTAGCACTGTTGGACCTGACCTGTTCTAGCTCTGTTGGACCTGGCATGTTCTAGCTCTGTTGGACCTGACCTGTTCTAGCTCTGTTGGACCTGGCCTGTTCTAGCTCTGTTGGACCTGACCTGTTCTAGCATTGTTGGACCTGGCCTGTTCTGGCTCTGTTGGACCTGACCTGTTCTAGCTCTGTTGGACCTGACCTGTCCTGGCTCTGTTGGACCTGGTCTGGTCTAGCACTGTTGGACCTGACCTGTTCTAGCATTGTTGGACCTGACCTGTTCTAGCTCTGTTGGACCTGGTCTGTTCTAGCTCTGTTGGACCTGGCCTGTTCTAGCTCTGTTGGACCTGACCTGTTCTAGCATTGTTGGACCTGACCTGTTCTAGCTCTGTTGGACCTGGCATGTTCTAGCTCTGTTGGACCTGACCTGTTCTAGCTCTGTTGGACCTGGCCTGTTCTAGCTCTGTTGGACCTGACCTGTTCTAGCATTGTTGGACCTGGCCTGTTCTGGCTCTGTTGGACCTGACCTGTTCTAGCTCTGTTGGACCTGACCTGTCCTGGCTCTGTTGGACCTGGCCTGGTCTAGCACTGTTGGACCTGACCTGTTCTAGCATTGTTGGACCTGACCTGTTCTAGCTCTGTTGGACCTGGTCTGTTCCAGCTCTGTTGGACCTGACCTGTTCTAGCTCTGTTGGACCTGACCTGTTCTGGCTCTGTTGGACCTGACCTGTTCTACCTCTGTTGGACCTGACCTGTTCTAGCTCTGTTGGACCTGACCTGTTCTAGCACTGTTGGACCTGACCTGTTCTAGCTCTGTTGGACCTGACCTGTTCTAGCTCTGTTGGACCTGACCTGTTCTGGCTCTGTTGGACCTGATCTGTTCTAGCTCTGTTGGACCTGACCTGTTCTAGCACTGTTGGACCTGACCTGTTCTAGCATTGTTGGACCTGACCTGATCTGGCTTTGTTGGACCTGACCTGTTCTAACGCTGTTGGACCTGGCCTGTTCTAGCATTGTTGGACCTGACCTGTTCTAGCTCTGTTGGACCTGACCTGTTCTAGCACTGTTGGACCTGACCTGTTCTAACACTGTTGGACTTGACCTGTTCTGGCTCTGTTGGACCTCACCTGTTCTAGCTCTGTTGGACCTCACCTGTTCTAACACTGTTGGACCTGACCTGTTCTAGCACAGTTGGACCTGACCTGTTTTAGCACTGTTCAACCTGACCTGTTCTAGCACTGTTCAACCTGACCTGTTCTAGTACTGTTCAACTTGACCTGTTCTAGCTCTGTTGGACCTCACCTGTTCTAACACTGTTGGACCTGACCTGTTCTAGCACAGTTGGACCTGACCTGTTTTAGCACTGTTCAACCTGACCTGTTCTAGCACTGTTTGACCTGACCTGTTCTAGCACTGTTCAACCTGACCTGTTCTAGCACTGTTGGACCTGACCTGCTCTAACACTGTTGGACCTGACCTGTTCTAGCACTGTTCAACTTGACCTGTTCTGGCTCTGTTGGACCTGACCTGTTCTAGCACTATTCAACCTGAACTGTTCTAGCACTGTTGGACCTGACCTGTTCTAGCACTGTTGGACCTGAACTGCTCTAACACTGTTGGACCTGACCTGTTCTAGCAATGTTCAACCTGACCTGTTCTAGCTCTGTTGGACCTCGTCTGTTCTAGCTCTGTTGGAGCTGGCCTGTTCTAGCTCTGTTGGACCTGACCTGTTCTGGCTCTGTTGGACCTGGCCTGTTCTAGCTCTGTTGGACCTGGCTTGTTCTGGCTCTGTTGGACCTGGCCTGGTCTAGCACTGTTGGACCTGACCTGTTCTAGCATTGTTGGACCTGACCTGTTCTAGCTCTGTTGGACCTGGTCTGTTCTAGCTCTGTTGGACCTGACCTGTTCTAGCTCTGTTGGACCTGACCTGTTCTGGCTCTGTTGGACCTGATCTGTTCTAGCTCTGTTGGACCTGACCTGTTCTAGCTCTGTTGGACCTGACCTGTTCTAGCACTGTTGGACCTGACCTGTTCTAGCTCTGTTGGACCTGACCTGTTCTAGCTCTGTTGGACCTGACCTGTTCTGGCTCTGTTGGACCTGATCTGTTCTAGCTCTGTTGGACCTGACCTGTTGTAGCTCTGTTGGACCTGACCTGTTCTAGCTCGGTTGGACCTGACCTGTTCTAGCATTGTTGGACCTGACCTGTTCTGGCTTTGTTGGACCTGACCTGTTCTAACGCTGTTGGACCTGGCCTGTTCTAGCATTGTTGGACCTGACCTGTTCTAGCTCTGTTGGACCTGACCTGTTCTAGCACTGTTGGACCTGACCTGTTCTAACACTGTTGGACCTGACCTGTTCTGGCTCTGTTGGACCTGATCTGTTCTAGCTCTGTTGGACCTGACCTGTTCTAACGCTGTTGGACCTGACCTGTTCTAGCACTGTTGGACCTGACCTGTTCTAGCATTGTTGGACCTGACCTGTTCTGGCTTTGTTGGACCTGACCTGTTCTAACGCTGTTGGACTTGACCTGTTCTGGCTCTGTTGGACCTCACCTGTTCTAGCTCTGTTGGACCTCACCTGTTCTAACACTGTTGGACCTGACCTGTTCTAGCACAGTTGGACCTGACCTGTTTTAGCACTGTTCAACCTGACCTGTTCTAGCACTGTTCAACCTGACCTGTTCTAGTACTGTTCAACCTGACCTGTTCTAGCTCTGTTGGACCTCACCTGTTCTAACACTGTTGGACCTGACCTGTTCTAGCACAGTTGGACCTGACCTGTTTTAGCACTGTTCAACCTGACCTGTCCTAGCACTGTTTGACCTGACCTGTTCTAGCACTGTTCAACCTGACCTGTTCTAGCACTGTTGGACCTGACCTGCTCTAACACTGTTGGACCTGACCTGTTCTAGCACTGTTCAACTTGACCTGTTCTGGCTCTGTTGGACCTGACCTGTTCTAGCACTATTCAACCTGAACTGTTCTAGCACTGTTGGACCTACCTGTTCTAGCACTGTTGGACCTGAACTGCTCTAACACTGTTGGACCTGACCTGTTCTAGCACTGTTCAACCTGACCTGTTCTAGCTCTGTTGGACCTCGTCTGTTCTAGCTCTGTTGGAGCTGGCCTGTTCTAGCTCTGTTGGACCTGACCTGTTCTGGCTCTGTTGGACCTGGCCTGTTCTAGCTCTGTTGGACCTGGCTTGTTCTGGCTCTGTTGGACCTGGCCTGGTCTAGCACTGTTGGACCTGACCTGTTCTAGCATTGTTGGACCTGACCTGTTCTAGCTCTGTTGGACCTGGTCTGTTCTAGCTCTGTTGGACCTGACCTGTTCTAGCTCTGTTGGACCTGACCTGTTCTGGCTCTGTTGGACCTGATCTGTTCTAGCTCTGTTGGACCTGACCTGTTCTAGCTCTGTTGGACCTGACCTGTTCTAGCACTGTTGGACCTGACCTGTTCTAGCTCTGTTGGACCTGACCTGTTCTAGCTCTGTTGGACCTGACCTGTTCTGGCTCTGTTGGACCTGACCTGTTCTAGCTCTGTTGGACCTGACCTGTTGTAGCTCTGTTGGACCTGACCTGTTCTAGCTCGGTTGGACCTGACCTGTTCTAGCATTGTTGGACCTGACCTGTTCTGGCTTTGTTGGACCTGACCTGTTCTAACGCTGTTGGACCTGGCCTGTTCTAGCATTGTTGGACCTGACCTGTTCTAGCTCTGTTGGACCTGACCTGTTCTAGCACTGTTGGACCTGACCTGTTCTAACACTGTTGGACCTGACCTGTTCTGGCTCTGTTGGACCTCACCTGTTCTAGCTCTGTTGGACCTCACCTGTTCTAACACTGTTGGACCTGACCTGTTCTAGCACAGTTGGACCTGACCTGTTTTAGCACTGTTCAACCTGACCTGTTCTAGCACTGTTCAACCTGACCTGCTCTAGTACTGTTCAACCTGACCTGTTCTAGCTCTGTTGGACCTCACCTGTTCTAACACTGTTGGACCTGACCTGTTCTAGCACAGTTGGACCTGACCTGTTTTAGCACTGTTCAACCTGACCTGTTCTAGCACTGTTTGACCTGACCTGTTCTAGCACTGTTCAACCTGACCTGTTCTAGCACTGTTTGACCTGACCTGCTCTAACACTGTTGGACCTGACCTGTTCTAGCACTGTTCAACTTGACCTGTTCTGGCTCTGTTGGACCTGACCTGTTCTAGCACTATTCAACCTGAACTGTTCCAGCACTGTTGGACCTGACCTGCTCTAGCACTGTTGGACCTGAACTGCTCTAACACTGTTGGACCTGACCTGTTCTAGCACTGTTCAACCTGACCTGTTCTAGCTCTGTTGGACCTGGTCTGTTCTAGCTCTGTTGGACCTGGCCTGTTCTAGCTTTGTTGGACCTGGCTTGTTCTGGCCCTGTTGGACCTGGCCTGTTCTGGCTCTGTTGGACCTGACCTGTTCTTACACTGTTGGACCTGACCTGTTCTAGCTCTGTTGGACCTGACCTGTTCTAGCTCTGTTGGACCTGACCTGTTCTAACACTGTTGGACCTGACCTGTTCTAGCACTGTTGGACCTGACCTGTTCTAGCTCTGTTGGACCTGACCTGTTCTAACACTGTTGGACCTGACCTGTTCTAGCACTGTTGGACCTGACCTGTTCTAGCTCTGTTGGACCTGACATGTTGTAGCACTGTTGGACCTGACCTGTTCTAGCTCTGTTGGACCTGACCTGTTCCAGCTCTGTTGGACCTTACCTGTTCTAGCTCTGTTGGACCAGGCCTCTTCTGGCTCTGTTGGACCTGGCCTGTTCTAGCACTGTTGGACCTGGCCTGTTCTGGCTCTGTTGGACCTCACCTGTTCTAGCTCTGTTGGACCTCACCTGTTCTAACACTGTTGGACCTGACCTGTTCTAGCACAGTTGGACCTGACCTGTTTTAGCACTGTTCAACCTGACCTGTTCTAGCACTGTTCAACCTGACCTGTTCTAGTACTGTTCAACCTGACCTGTTCTAGCTCTGTTGGACCTCACCTGTTCTAACACTGTTGGACCTGACCTGTTCTAGCACAGTTGGACCTGACCTGTTCTAGCACTGTTGGACCTGACCTGTTCTAACACTGTTGGACCTGACCTGTTCTGGCTCTGTTGGACCTCACCTGTTCTAGCTCTGTTGGACCTCACCGGTTCTAGCACTCTTCAACCTGACCTGTTCTAGCACTGTTCAACCTGACCTGTTCTAGCACTGTTGGACCTGACCTGTTCTAGCACTTTTCAACCTGACCAGTTCTAGCACTGTTCAACCTGACCTGTTCTAGCACTCTTCAACCTGACCTGTTCTAGCACTCTTCAACCTGACCTGTTCTAGCACTGTTCAACCTGACCTGTTCTAGCACTGTTGGACCTGACCTGTTCTAGCACTGTTCAACCTGACCTGTTCTAGCACTGTTCAACCTGACCTGTTCTAGCTTTGTTGGACCTGGCCTGTTTTAGCACTGTTGGACCTGACCTGTTCTAGCACTGTTGGACCTGACCTGTTCTAGCACTGTTCAACCTGACCTGTTCTAGCACTGTTGGACCTGACCTGTTCTAGCACTGTTGGACCTGGCCTGTTCCAGCTCTGTTGGACCTGGCCTGTGTTAGCGTTATTGGATCTGACCTGTTCTGGCTCTGATGTACCTGACCTGTTCTAGCTCTGTTGGACCTGACCTGTTCTGGCTCTGTTGGAACTGACCTGTTCTAGCACTGTTCAACCTGACCTGTTCTAGCTTTGTTGGACCTAACCTGTTCTAGCTTTGTTGGACCTGGCCTGTTTTAGCACTGTTGGACCTGACCTGTTCTAGCACTGTTGGACCTGACCTGTTCTAGCACTGTTCAACCTGACCTGTTCTAGCACTGTTGGACCTGACCTGTTCTAGCACTGTTCAACCTGACCTGTTCTAGCACTGTTCAACCTGACCTGTTCTAGCAATGTTGGACCTGACCTGTTCTAGCACTGTTCAACCTGACCTGTTCTAGCACTGTTCAATCTGACCTGTTCTAGCACTGTTCAACCTGACCTGTTCTGGCTTTGTTGGACCTAACCTGCTCTAGCTTTGTTGGACCTGGCCTGTTTTAGCACTGTTGGACCTGACCTGTTCTAGCTCTGTTGGACCTGGCATGTTCTAGCTCTGTTGGACCTGACCTGTTCTAGCTCTGTTGGACCTGGCCTGTTCTAGCTCTGTTGGACCTGACCTGTTCTAGCATTGTTGGACCTGGCCTGTTCTGGCTCTGTTGGACCTGACCTGTTCTAGCTCTGTTGGACCTGACCTGTCCTGGCTCTGTTGGACCTGGCCTGGTCTAGCACTGTTGGACCTGACCTGTTCTAGCATTGTTGGACCTGACCTGTTCTAGCTCTGTTGGACCTGGTCTGTTCTAGCTCTGTTGGACCTGGCCTGTTCTAGCTCTGTTGGACCTGACCTGTTCTAGCATTGTTGGACCTGACCTGTTCTAGCTCTGTTGGACCTGGCATGTTCTAGCTCTGTTGGACCTGACCTGTTCTAGCTCTGTTGGACCTGGCCTGTTCTAGCTCTGTTGGACCTGACCTGTTCTAGCATTGTTGGACCTGGCCTGTTCTGGCTCTGTTGGACCTGACCTGTTCTAGCTCTGTTGGACCTGACCTGTCCTGGCTCTGTTGGACCTGGCCTGGTCTAGCACTGTTGGACCTGACCTGTTCTAGCATTGTTGGACCTGACCTGTTCTAGCTCTGTTGGACCTGGTCTGTTCTAGCTCTGTTGGACCTGACCTGTTCTAGCTCTGTTGGACCTGACCTGTTCTGGCTCTGTTGGACCTGACCTGTTCTAGCTCTGTTGGACCTGACCTGTTCTAGCTCTGTTGGACCTGACCTGTTCTAGCACTGTTGGACCTGACCTGTTCTAGCTCTGTTGGACCTGACCTGTTCTAGCTCTGTTGGACCTGACCTGTTCTGGCTCTGTTGGACCTGATCTGTTCTAGCTCTGTTGGACCTGACCTGTTCTAGCTCTGTTGGACCTGACCTGTTCTAGCACTGTTGGACCTGACCTGTTCTAGCATTGTTGGACCTGACCTGATCTGGCTTTGTTGGACCTGACCTGTTCTAACGCTGTTGGACCTGGCCTGTTCTAGCATTGTTGGACCTGACCTGTTCTAGCTCTGTTGGACCTGACCTGTTCTAGCACTGTTGGACCTGACCTGTTCTAACACTGTTGGACTTGACCTGTTCTGGCTCTGTTGGACCTCACCTGTTCTAGCTCTGTTGGACCTCACCTGTTCTAACACTGTTGGACCTGACCTGTTCTAGCACAGTTGGACCTGACCTGTTTTAGCACTGTTCAACCTGACCTGTTCTAGCACTGTTCAACCTGACCTGTTCTAGTACTGTTCAACTTGACCTGTTCTAGCTCTGTTGGACCTCACCTGTTCTAACACTGTTGGACCTGACCTGTTCTAGCACAGTTGGACCTGACCTGTTTTAGCACTGTTCAACCTGACCTGTTCTAGCACTGTTTGACCTGACCTGTTCTAGCACTGTTCAACCTGACCTGTTCTAGCACTGTTGGACCTGACCTGCTCTAACACTGTTGGACCTGACCTGTTCTAGCACTGTTCAACTTGACCTGTTCTGGCTCTGTTGGACCTGACCTGTTCTAGCACTATTCAACCTGAACTGTTCTAGCACTGTTGGACCTAACCTGTTCTAGCACTGTTGGACCTGAACTGCTCTAACACTGTTGGACCTGACCTGTTCTAGCACTGTTCAACCTGACCTGTTCTAGCTCTGTTGGACCTCGTCTGTTCTAGCTCTGTTGGAGCTGGCCTGTTCTAGCTCTGTTGGACCTGACCTGTTCTGGCTCTGTTGGACCTGGCCTGTTCTAGCTCTGTTGGACCTGGCTTGTTCTGGCTCTGTTGGACCTGGCCTGGTCTAGCACTGTTGGACCTGACCTGTTCTAGCATTGTTGGACCTGACCTGTTCTAGCTCTGTTGGACCTGGTCTGTTCTAGCTCTGTTGGACCTGACCTGTTCTAGCTCTGTTGGACCTGACCTGTTCTGGCTCTGTTGGACCTGATCTGTTCTAGCTCTGTTGGACCTGACCTGTTCTAGCTCTGTTGGACCTGACCTGTTCTAGCACTGTTGGACCTGACCTGTTCTAGCTCTGTTGGACCTGACCTGTTCTAGCTCTGTTGGACCTGACCTGTTCTGGCTCTGTTGGACCTGATCTGTTCTAGCTCTGTTGGACCTGACCTGTTGTAGCTCTGTTGGACCTGACCTGTTCTAGCTCGGTTGGACCTGACCTGTTCTAGCATTGTTGGACCTGACCTGTTCTGGCTTTGTTGGACCTGACCTGTTCTAACGCTGTTGGACCTGGCCTGTTCTAGCATTGTTGGACCTGACCTGTTCTAGCTCTGTTGGACCTGACCTGTTCTAGCACTGTTGGACCTGACCTGTTCTAACACTGTTGGACCTGACCTGTTCTGGCTCTGTTGGACCTCACCTGTTCTAGCTCTGTTGGACCTCACCTGTTCTAACACTGTTGGACCTGACCTGTTCTAGCACAGTTGGACCTGACCTGTTTTAGCACTGTTCAACCTGACCTGTTCTAGCACTGTTCAACCTGACCTGTTCTAGTACTGTTCAACCTGACCTGTTCTAGCTCTGTTGGACCTCACCTGTTCTAACACTGTTGGACCTGACCTGTTCTAGCACAGTTGGACCTGACCTGTTTTAGCACTGTTCAACCTGACCTGTTCTAGCACTGTTTGACCTGACCTGTTCTAGCACTGTTCAACCTGACCTGTTCTAGCACTGTTTGACCTGACCTGCTCTAACACTGTTGGACCTGACCTGTTCTAGCACTGTTCAACTTGACCTGTTCTGGCTCTGTTGGACCTGACCTGTTCTAGCACTATTCAACCTGAACTGTTCCAGCACTGTTGGACCTGACCTGTTCTAGCACTGTTGGACCTGAACTGCTCTAACACTGTTGGACCTGACCTGTTCTAGCACTGTTCAACCTGACCTGTTCTAGCTCTGTTGGACCTGGTCTGTTCTAGCTCTGTTGGACCTGGCCTGTTCTAGCTCTGTTGGACCTGACCTGTTCTGGCTCTGTTGGACCTGGCCTGTTCTGGCTCTGTTGGACCTGACCTGTTCTTACACTGTTGGACCTGGCTTGTTCTAACACTGTTGGACCTGACCTGTTCTAGCTCTGTTGGACCTGGCCTGTTCTAGCTTTGTTGGACCTGGCTTGTTCTAGCTCTGTTGGACCTGACCTGTTCTAGCTCTGTTGGACCTGACCTGTTCTAACACTGTTGGACCTGACCTGTTCTAGCACTGTTGGACCTGACCTGTTCTAGCTCTGTTGGACCTGACCTGTTCTAACACTGTTGGACCTGACCTGTTCTAGCACTGTTGGACCTGACCTGTTCTAGCTCTGTTGGACCTGACATGTTGTAGCACTGTTGGACCTGACCTGTTCTAGCTCTGTTGGACCTGACCTGTTCCAGCTCTGTTGGACCTTACCTGTTCTAGCTCTGTTGGACCAGGTCTCTTCTGGCTCTGTTGGACCTGGCCTGTTCTAGCACTGTTGGACCTGGCCTGTTCTGGCTCTGTTGGACCTCACCTGTTCTAGCTCTGTTGGACCTCACCTGTTCTAACACTGTTGGACCTGACCTGTTCTAGCACAGTTGGACCTGACCTGTTTTAGCACTGTTCAACCTGACCTGTTCTAGCACTGTTCAACCTGACCTGTTCTAGTACTGTTCAACCTGACCTGTTCTAGCTCTGTTGGACCTCACCTGTTCTAACACTGTTGGACCTGACCTGTTCTAGCACAGTTGGACCTGACCTGTTCTAGCACTGTTGGACCTGACCTGTTCTAACACTGTTGGACCTGACCTGTTCTGGCTCTGTTGGACCTCACCTGTTCTAGCTCTGTTGGACCTCACCGGTTCTAGCACTCTTCAACCTGACCTGTTCTAGCACTGTTCAACCTGACCTGTTCTAGCACTGTTGGACCTGACCTGTTCTAGCACTTTTCAACCTGACCAGTTCTAGCACTGTTCAACCTGACCTGTTCTAGCACTCTTCAACCGGACCTGTTCTAGCACTCTTCAACCTGACCTGTTCTAGCACTGTTCAACCTGACCTGTTCTAGCACTGTTGGACCTGACCTGTTCTAGCACTGTTCAACCTGACCTGTTCTAGCACTGTTCAACCTGACCTGTTCTAGCTTTGTTGGACCTGGCCTGTTTTAGCACTGTTGGACCTGACCTGTTCTAGCACTGTTGGACCTGACCTGTTCTAGCACTGTTCAACCTGACCTGTTCTAGCACTGTTGGACCTGACCTGTTCTAGCACTGTTGGACCTGGCCTGTTCCAGCTCTGTTGGACCTGGCCTGTGTTAGCGTTATTGGATCTGACCTGTTCTGGCTCTGATGTACCTGACCTGTTCTAGCTCTGTTGGACCTGACCTGTTCTGGCTCTGTTGGAACTGACCTGTTCTAGCACTCTTCAACCTGACCTGTTCTAGCACTGTTCAACCTGACCTGTTCTAGCACTGTTGGACCTGACCTGTTCTAGCACTGTTCAACCTGACCTGTTCTAGCACTGTTCAACCTGACCTGTTCTAGCTTTGTTGGACCTGGCCTGTTTTAGCACTGTTGGACCTGACCTGTTCTAGCACTGTTGGACCTGACCTGTTCTAGCACTGTTCAACCTGACCTGTTCTAGCACTGTTGGACCTGACCTGTTCTAGCACTGTTGGACCTGGCCTGTTCCAGCTCTGTTGGACCTGGCCTGTGTTAGCGTTATTGGATCTGACCTGTTCTGGCTCTGATGTACCTGACCTGTTCTAGCTCTGTTGGACCTGACCTGTTCTGGCTCTGTTGGAACTGACCTGTTCTAGCACTGTTCAACCTGACCTGTTCTAGCTTTGTTGGACCTAACCTGTTCTAGCTTTGTTGGACCTGGCCTGTTTTAGCACTGTTGGACCTGACCTGTTCTAGCACTGTTGGACCTGACCTGTTCTAGCACTGTTCAACCTGACCTGTTCTAGCACTGTTGGACCTGACCTGTTCTAGCACTGTTCAACCTGACCTGTTCTAGCACTGTTCAACCTGACCTGTTCTAGCAATGTTGGACCTGACCTGTTCTAGCACTGTTCAACCTGACCTGTTCTAGCACTGTTCAATCTGACCTGTTCTAGCACTGTTCAACCTGACCTGTTCTGGCTTTGTTGGACCTAACCTGCTCTAGCTTTGTTGGACCTGGCCTGTTTTAGCACTGTTGGACCTGACCTGTTCTAGCTCTGTTGGACCTGGCATGTTCTAGCTCTGTTGGACCTGACCTGTTCTAGCTCTGTTGGACCTGGCCTGTTCTAGCTCTGTTGGACCTGACCTGTTCTAGCATTGTTGGACCTGGCCTGTTCTGGCTCTGTTGGACCTGACCTGTTCTAGCTCTGTTGGACCTGACCTGTCCTGGCTCTGTTGGACCTGGCCTGGTCTAGCACTGTTGGACCTGACCTGTTCTAGCATTGTTGGACCTGACCTGTTCTAGCTCTGTTGGACCTGGTCTGTTCTAGCTCTGTTGGACCTGGCCTGTTCTAGCTCTGTTGGACCTGACCTGTTCTAGCATTGTTGGACCTGACCTGTTCTAGCTCTGTTGGACCTGGCATGTTCTAGCTCTGTTGGACCTGACCTGTTCTAGCTCTGTTGGACCTGGCCTGTTCTAGCTCTGTTGGACCTGACCTGTTCTAGCATTGTTGGACCTGGCCTGTTCTGGCTCTGTTGGACCTGACCTGTTCTAGCTCTGTTGGACCTGACCTGTCCTGGCTCTGTTGGACCTGGCCTGGTCTAGCACTGTTGGACCTGACCTGTTCTAGCATTGTTGGACCTGACCTGTTCTAGCTCTGTTGGACCTGGTCTGTTCTAGCTCTGTTGGACCTGACCTGTTCTAGCTCTGTTGGACCTGACCTGTTCTGGCTCTGTTGGACCTGACCTGTTCTAGCTCTGTTGGACCTGACCTGTTCTAGCTCTGTTGGACCTGACCTGTTCTAGCACTGTTGGACCTGACCTGTTCTAGCTCTGTTGGACCTGACCTGTTCTAGCTCTGTTGGACCTGACCTGTTCTGGCTCTGTTGGACCTGATCTGTTCTAGCTCTGTTGGACCTGACCTGTTCTAGCTCTGTTGGACCTGACCTGTTCTAGCACTGTTGGACCTGACCTGTTCTAGCATTGTTGGACCTGACCTGATCTGGCTTTGTTGGACCTGACCTGTTCTAACGCTGTTGGACCTGGCCTGTTCTAGCATTGTTGGACCTGACCTGTTCTAGCTCTGTTGGACCTGACCTGTTCTAGCACTGTTGGACCTGACCTGTTCTAACACTGTTGGACTTGACCTGTTCTGGCTCTGTTGGACCTCACCTGTTCTAGCTCTGTTGGACCTCACCTGTTCTAACACTGTTGGACCTGACCTGTTCTAGCACAGTTGGACCTGACCTGTTTTAGCACTGTTCAACCTGACCTGTTCTAGCACTGTTCAACCTGACCTGTTCTAGTACTGTTCAACTTGACCTGTTCTAGCTCTGTTGGACCTCACCTGTTCTAACACTGTTGGACCTGACCTGTTCTAGCACAGTTGGACCTGACCTGTTTTAGCACTGTTCAACCTGACCTGTTCTAGCACTGTTTGACCTGACCTGTTCTAGCACTGTTCAACCTGACCTGTTCTAGCACTGTTGGACCTGACCTGCTCTAACACTGTTGGACCTGACCTGTTCTAGCACTGTTCAACTTGACCTGTTCTGGCTCTGTTGGACCTGACCTGTTCTAGCACTATTCAACCTGAACTGTTCTAGCACTGTTGGACCTGACCTGTTCTAGCACTGTTGGACCTGAACTGCTCTAACACTGTTGGACCTGACCTGTTCTAGCACTGTTCAACCTGACCTGTTCTAGCTCTGTTGGACCTCGTCTGTTCTAGCTCTGTTGGAGCTGGCCTGTTCTAGCTCTGTTGGACCTGACCTGTTCTGGCTCTGTTGGACCTGGCCTGTTCTAGCTCTGTTGGACCTGGCTTGTTCTGGCTCTGTTGGACCTGGCCTGGTCTAGCACTGTTGGACCTGACCTGTTCTAGCATTGTTGGACCTGACCTGTTCTAGCTCTGTTGGACCTGGTCTGTTCTAGCTCTGTTGGACCTGACCTGTTCTAGCTCTGTTGGACCTGACCTGTTCTGGCTCTGTTGGACCTGATCTGTTCTAGCTCTGTTGGACCTGACCTGTTCTAGCTCTGTTGGACCTGACCTGTTCTAGCACTGTTGGACCTGACCTGTTCTAGCTCTGTTGGACCTGACCTGTTCTAGCTCTGTTGGACCTGACCTGTTCTGGCTCTGTTGGACCTGATCTGTTCTAGCTCTGTTGGACCTGACCTGTTGTAGCTCTGTTGGACCTGACCTGTTCTAGCTCGGTTGGACCTGACCTGTTCTAGCATTGTTGGACCTGACCTGTTCTGGCTTTGTTGGACCTGACCTGTTCTAACGCTGTTGGACCTGGCCTGTTCTAGCATTGTTGGACCTGACCTGTTCTAGCTCTGTTGGACCTGACCTGTTCTAGCACTGTTGGACCTGACCTGTTCTAACACTGTTGGACCTGACCTGTTCTGGCTCTGTTGGACCTGATCTGTTCTAGCTCTGTTGGACCTGACCTGTTCTAACTCTGTTGGACCTGACCTGTTCTAGCACTGTTGGACCTGACCTGTTCTAGCATTGTTGGACCTGACCTGTTCTGGCTTTGTTGGACCTGACCTGTTCTAACGCTGTTGGACCTGGCCTGTTCTAGCATTGTTGGACCTGACCTGTTCTAGCTCTGTTGGACCTGACCTGTTCTAGCACTGTTGGACCTGACCTGTTCTAACACTGTTGGACTTGACCTGTTCTGGCTCTGTTGGACCTCACCTGTTCTAGCTCTGTTGGACCTCACCTGTTCTAACACTGTTGGACCTGACCTGTTCTAGCACAGTTGGACCTGACCTGTTTTAGCACTGTTCAACCTGACCTGTTCTAGCACTGTTCAACCTGACCTGTTCTAGTACTGTTCAACCTGACCTGTTCTAGCTCTGTTGGACCTCACCTGTTCTAACACTGTTGGACCTGACCTGTTCTAGCACAGTTGGACCTGACCTGTTTTAGCACTGTTCAACCTGACCTGTCCTAGCACTGTTTGACCTGACCTGTTCTAGCACTGTTCAACCTGACCTGTTCTAGCACTGTTGGACCTGACCTGCTCTAACACTGTTGGACCTGACCTGTTCTAGCACTGTTCAACTTGACCTGTTCTGGCTCTGTTGGACCTGACCTGTTCTAGCACTATACAACCTGAACTGTTCTAGCACTGTTGGACCTAACCTGTTCTAGCACTGTTGGACCTGAACTGCTCTAACACTGTTGGACCTGACCTGTTCTAGCACTGTTCAACCTGACCTGTTCTAGCTCTGTTGGACCTCGTCTGTTCTAGCTCTGTTGGAGCTGGCCTGTTCTAGCTCTGTTGGACCTGACCTGTTCTGGCTCTGTTGGACCTGGCCTGTTCTTGCTCTGTTGGACCTGGCTTGTTCTGGCTCTGTTGGACCTGGCCTGGTCTAGCACTGTTGGACCTGACCTGTTCTAGCATTGTTGGACCTGACCTGTTCTAGCTCTGTTGGACCTGGTCTGTTCTAGCTCTGTTGGACCTGACCTGTTCTAGCTCTGTTGGACCTGACCTGTTCTGGCTCTGTTGGACCTGATCTGTTCTAGCTCTGTTGGACCTGACCTGTTCTAGCTCTGTTGGACCTGACCTGTTCTAGCACTGTTGGACCTGACCTGTTCTAGCTCTGTTGGACCTGACCTGTTCTAGCTCTGTTGGACCTGACCTGTTCTGGCTCTGTTGGACCTGATCTGTTCTAGCTCTGTTGGACCTGACCTGTTGTAGCTCTGTTGGACCTGACCTGTTCTAGCTCGGTTGGACCTGACCTGTTCTAGCATTGTTGGACCTGACCTGTTCTGGCTTTGTTGGACCTGACCTGTTCTAACGCTGTTGGACCTGGCCTGTTCTAGCATTGTTGGACCTGACCTGTTCTAGCTCTGTTGGACCTGACCTGTTCTAGCACTGTTGGACCTGACCTGTTCTAACACTGTTGGACCTGACCTGTTCTGGCTCTGTTGGACCTCACCTGTTCTAGCTCTGTTGGACCTCACCTGTTCTAACACTGTTGGACCTGACCTGTTCTAGCACAGTTGGACCTGACCTGTTTTAGCACTGTTCAACCTGACCTGTTCTAGCACTGTTCAACCTGACCTGTTCTAGCACTGTTCAACCTGACCTGTTCTAGCACTGTTCAACCTGACCTGTTCTAGCTTTGTTGGACCTGGCCTGTTTTAGCACTGTTGGACCTGACCTGTTCTAGCACTGTTGGACCTGACCTGTTCTAGCACTGTTCAACCTGACCTGTTCTAGCACTGTTGGACCTGACCTGTTCTAGCACTGTTGGACCTGGCCTGTTCCAGCTCTGTTGGACCTGGCCTGTGTTAGCGTTATTGGATCTGACCTGTTCTGGCTCTGATGTACCTGACCTGTTCTAGCTCTGTTGGACCTGACCTGTTCTGGCTCTGTTGGAACTGACCTGTTCTAGCACTCGTCAACCTGACCTGTTCTAGCACTGTTCAACCTGACCTGTTCTAGCACTGTTGGACCTGACCTGTTCTAGCACTGTTCAACCTGATCTGTTCTAGCACTGTTCAACCTGACCTGTTCTAGCTTTGTTGGACCTGGCCTGTTTTAGCACTGTTGGACCTGACCTGTTCTAGCACTGTTGGACCTGACCTGTTCTAGCACTGTTCAACCTGACCTGTTCTAGCACTGTTGGACCTGACCTGTTCTAGCACTGTTGGACCTGGCCTGTTCCAGCTCTGTTGGACCTGGCCTGTGTTAGCGTTATTGGATCTGACCTGTTCTGGCTCTGATGTACCTGACCTGTTCTAGCTCTGTTGGACCTGACCTGTTCTGGCTCTGTTGGAACTGACCTGTTCTAGCACTGTTCAACCTGACCTGTTCTAGCTTTGTTGGACCTAACCTGTTCTAGCTTTGTTGGACCTGGCCTGTTTTAGCACTGTTGGACCTGACCTGTTCTAGCACTGTTGGACCTGACCTGTTCTAGCACTGTTCAACCTGACCTGTTCTAGCACTGTTGGACCTGACCTGTTCTAGCACTGTTCAACCTGACCTGTTCTAGCACTGTTCAACCTGACCTGTTCTAGCAATGTTGGACCTGACCTGTTCTAGCACTGTTCAACCTGACCTGTTCTAGCACTGTTCAATCTGACCTGTTCTAGCACTGTTCAACCTGACCTGTTCTGGCTTTGTTGGACCTAACCTGCTCTAGCTTTGTTGGACCTGGCCTGTTTTAGCACTGTTGGACCTGACCTGTTCTAGCTCTGTTGGACCTGGCATGTTCTAGCTCTGTTGGACCTGACCTGTTCTAGCTCTGTTGGACCTGGCCTGTTCTAGCTCTGTTGGACCTGACCTGTTCTAGCATTGTTGGACCTGGCCTGTTCTGGCTCTGTTGGACCTGACCTGTTCTAGCTCTGTTGGACCTGACCTGTCCTGGCTCTGTTGGACCTGGCCTGGTCTAGCACTGTTGGACCTGACCTGTTCTAGCATTGTTGGACCTGACCTGTTCTAGCTCTGTTGGACCTGGTCTGTTCTAGCTCTGTTGGACCTGGCCTGTTCTAGCTCTGTTGGACCTGACCTGTTCTAGCATTGTTGGACCTGACCTGTTCTAGCTCTGTTGGACCTGGCATGTTCTAGCTCTGTTGGACCTGACCTGTTCTAGCTCTGTTGGACCTGGCCTGTTCTAGCTCTGTTGGACCTGACCTGTTCTAGCATTGTTGGACCTGGCCTGTTCTGGCTCTGTTGGACCTGACCTGTTCTAGCTCTGTTGGACCTGACCTGTCCTGGCTCTGTTGGACCTGGCCTGGTCTAGCACTGTTGGACCTGACCTGTTCTAGCATTGTTGGACCTGACCTGTTCTAGCTCTGTTGGACCTGGTCTGTTCTAGCTCTGTTGGACCTGACCTGTTCTAGCTCTGTTGGACCTGACCTGTTCTGGCTCTGTTGGACCTGACCTGTTCTAGCTCTGTTGGACCTGACCTGTTCTAGCTCTGTTGGACCTGACCTGTTCTAGCACTGTTGGACCTGACCTGTTCTAGCTCTGTTGGACCTGACCTGTTCTAGCTCTGTTGGACCTGACCTGTTCTGGCTCTGTTGGACCTGATCTGTTCTAGCTCTGTTGGACCTGACCTGTTCTAGCTCTGTTGGACCTGACCTGTTCTAGCACTGTTGGACCTGACCTGTTCTAGCATTGTTGGACCTGACCTGATCTGGCTTTGTTGGACCTGACCTGTTCTAACGCTGTTGGACCTGGCCTGTTCTAGCATTGTTGGACCTGACCTGTTCTAGCTCTGTTGGACCTGACCTGTTCTAGCACTGTTGGACCTGACCTGTTCTAACACTGTTGGACTTGACCTGTTCTGGCTCTGTTGGACCTCACCTGTTCTAGCTCTGTTGGACCTCACCTGTTCTAACACTGTTGGACCTGACCTGTTCTAGCACAGTTGGACCTGACCTGTTTTAGCACTGTTCAACCTGACCTGTTCTAGCACTGTTCAACCTGACCTGTTCTAGTACTGTTCAACTTGACCTGTTCTAGCTCTGTTGGACCTCACCTGTTCTAACACTGTTGGACCTGACCTGTTCTAGCACAGTTGGACCTGACCTGTTTTAGCACTGTTCAACCTGACCTGTTCTAGCACTGTTTGACCTGACCTGTTCTAGCACTGTTCAACCTGACCTGTTCTAGCACTGTTGGACCTGACCTGCTCTAACACTGTTGGACCTGACCTGTTCTAGCACTGTTCAACTTGACCTGTTCTGGCTCTGTTGGACCTGACCTGTTCTAGCACTATTCAACCTGAACTGTTCTAGCACTGTTGGACCTGACCTGTTCTAGCACTGTTGGACCTGAACTGCTCTAACACTGTTGGACCTGACCTGTTCTAGCACTGTTCAACCTGACCTGTTCTAGCTCTGTTGGACCTCGTCTGTTCTAGCTCTGTTGGAGCTGGCCTGTTCTAGCTCTGTTGGACCTGACCTGTTCTGGCTCTGTTGGACCTGGCCTGTTCTAGCTCTGTTGGACCTGGCTTGTTCTGGCTCTGTTGGACCTGGCCTGGTCTAGCACTGTTGGACCTGACCTGTTCTAGCATTGTTGGACCTGACCTGTTCTAGCTCTGTTGGACCTGGTCTGTTCTAGCTCTGTTGGACCTGACCTGTTCTAGCTCTGTTGGACCTGACCTGTTCTGGCTCTGTTGGACCTGATCTGTTCTAGCTCTGTTGGACCTGACCTGTTCTAGCTCTGTTGGACCTGACCTGTTCTAGCACTGTTGGACCTGACCTGTTCTAGCTCTGTTGGACCTGACCTGTTCTAGCTCTGTTGGACCTGACCTGTTCTGGCTCTGTTGGACCTGATCTGTTCTAGCTCTGTTGGACCTGACCTGTTGTAGCTCTGTTGGACCTGACCTGTTCTAGCTCGGTTGGACCTGACCTGTTCTAGCATTGTTGGACCTGACCTGTTCTGGCTTTGTTGGACCTGACCTGTTCTAACGCTGTTGGACCTGGCCTGTTCTAGCATTGTTGGACCTGACCTGTTCTAGCTCTGTTGGACCTGACCTGTTCTAGCACTGTTGGACCTGACCTGTTCTAACACTGTTGGACCTGACCTGTTCTGGCTCTGTTGGACCTGATCTGTTCTAGCTCTGTTGGACCTGACCTGTTCTAACTCTGTTGGACCTGACCTGTTCTAGCACTGTTGGACCTGACCTGTTCTAGCATTGTTGGACCTGACCTGTTCTGGCTTTGTTGGACCTGACCTGTTCTAACGCTGTTGGACCTGGCCTGTTCTAGCATTGTTGGACCTGACCTGTTCTAGCTCTGTTGGACCTGACCTGTTCTAGCACTGTTGGACCTGACCTGTTCTAACACTGTTGGACTTGACCTGTTCTGGCTCTGTTGGACCTCACCTGTTCTAGCTCTGTTGGACCTCACCTGTTCTAACACTGTTGGACCTGACCTGTTCTAGCACAGTTGGACCTGACCTGTTTTAGCACTGTTCAACCTGACCTGTTCTAGCACTGTTCAACCTGACCTGTTCTAGTACTGTTCAACCTGACCTGTTCTAGCTCTGTTGGACCTCACCTGTTCTAACACTGTTGGACCTGACCTGTTCTAGCACAGTTGGACCTGACCTGTTTTAGCACTGTTCAACCTGACCTGTCCTAGCACTGTTTGACCTGACCTGTTCTAGCACTGTTCAACCTGACCTGTTCTAGCACTGTTGGACCTGACCTGCTCTAACACTGTTGGACCTGACCTGTTCTAGCACTGTTCAACTTGACCTGTTCTGGCTCTGTTGGACCTGACCTGTTCTAGCACTATACAACCTGAACTGTTCTAGCACTGTTGGACCTAACCTGTTCTAGCACTGTTCAACCTGACCTGTTCTAGCTCTGTTGGACCTCGTCTGTTCTAGCTCTGTTGGAGCTGGCCTGTTCTAGCTCTGTTGGACCTGACCTGTTCTGGCTCTGTTGGACCTGGCCTGTTCTTGCTCTGTTGGACCTGGCTTGTTCTGGCTCTGTTGGACCTGGCCTGGTCTAGCACTGTTGGACCTGACCTGTTCTAGCATTGTTGGACCTGACCTGTTCTAGCTCTGTTGGACCTGGTCTGTTCTAGCTCTGTTGGACCTGACCTGTTCTAGCTCTGTTGGACCTGACCTGTTCTGGCTCTGTTGGACCTGATCTGTTCTAGCTCTGTTGGACCTGACCTGTTCTAGCTCTGTTGGACCTGACCTGTTCTAGCACTGTTGGACCTGACCTGTTCTAGCTCTGTTGGACCTGACCTGTTCTAGCTCTGTTGGACCTGACCTGTTCTGGCTCTGTTGGACCTGATCTGTTCTAGCTCTGTTGGACCTGACCTGTTGTAGCTCTGTTGGACCTGACCTGTTCTAGCTCGGTTGGACCTGACCTGTTCTAGCATTGTTGGACCTGACCTGTTCTGGCTTTGTTGGACCTGACCTGTTCTAACGCTGTTGGACCTGGCCTGTTCTAGCATTGTTGGACCTGACCTGTTCTAGCTCTGTTGGACCTGACCTGTTCTAGCACTGTTGGACCTGACCTGTTCTAACACTGTTGGACCTGACCTGTTCTGGCTCTGTTGGACCTCACCTGTTCTAGCTCTGTTGGACCTCACCTGTTCTAACACTGTTGGACCTGACCTGTTCTAGCACAGTTGGACCTGACCTGTTTTAGCACTGTTCAACCTGACCTGTTCTAGCACTGTTCAACCTGACCTGTTCTAGTACTGTTCAACCTGACCTGTTCTAGCTCTGTTGGACCTCACCTGTTCTAACACTGTTGGACCTGACCTGTTCTAGCACAGTTGGACCTGACCTGTTTTAGCACTGTTCAACCTGACCTGTCCTAGCACTGTTTGACCTGACCTGTTCTAGCACTGTTGGACCTCACCTGTTCTAACACTGTTGGACCTGACCTGCTCTAACACTGTTGGACATGACCTGTTCTAGCTCTGTTCAACTTGACCTGTTCTGGCTCTGTTGGACCTGACCTGTTCTAGCACTATTCAACCTGAACTGTTCTAGCACTGTTGGACCTGACCTGTTCTAGCACTGTTGGACCTGAACTGCTCTAACACTGTTGGACCTGACCTGTTCTAGCACTGTTCAACCTGACCTGTTCTAGCTCTGTTGGACCTGGTCTGTTCTAGCTCTGTTGGACCTGGCCTGTTCTAGCTCTGTTGGACCTGACCTGTTCTGGCTCTGTTGGACCTGGCCTGTTCTGGCTCTGTTGGACCTGACCTGTTCTTACACTGTTGGACCTGGCTTGTTCTAACACTGTTGGACCTGACCTGTTCTAGCTCTGTTGGACCTGGCCTGTTCTAGCTTTGTTGGACCTGGCTTGTTCTGGCCCTGTTGGACCTGGCCTGTTCTGGCTCTGTTGGACCTGACCTGTTCTTACACTGTTGGACCTGACCTGTTCTAGCTCTGTTGGACCTGACCTGTTCTAGCTCTGTTGGACCTGACCTGTTCTAACACTGTTGGACCTGACCTGTTCTAGCACTGTTGGACCTGACCTGTTCTAGCTCTGTTGGACCTGACCTGTTCTAACACTGTTGGACCTGACCTGTTCTAGCACTGTTGGACCTGACCTGTTCTAGCTCTGTTGGACCTGACATGTTGTAGCTCTGTTGGACCTGACCTGTTCTAGCTCTGTTGGACCTGACCTGTTCCAGCTCTGTTGGACCTTACCTGTTCTAGCTCTGTTGGACCAGGCCTCTTCTGGCTCTGTTGGACCTGGCCTGTTCTAGCACTGTTGGACCTGGCCTGTTCTGGCTCTGTTGGACCTCACCTGTTCTAGCTCTGTTGGACCTCACCTGTTCTAACACTGTTGGACCTGACCTGTTCTAGCACAGTTGGACCTGACCTGTTTTAGCACTGTTCAACCTGACCTGTTCTAGCACTGTTCAACCTGACCTGTTCTAGCACTGTTTGACCTGACCTGTTCTAGCACTGTTCAACCTGACCTGTTCTAGCACTGTTGGACCTGACCTGCTCTAACACTGTTGGACCTGACCTGTTCTAGCACTGTTCAACTTGACCTGTTCTGGCTCTGTTGGACCTGACCTGTTCTAGCACTATTCAACCTGAACTGTTCTAGCACTGTTGGACCTGACCTGTTCTAGCACTGTTGGACCTGAACTGCTCTAACACTGTTGGACCTGACCTGTTCTAGCACTGTTCAACCTGACCTGTTCTAGCTCTGTTGGACCTCGTCTGTTCTAGCTCTGTTGGAGCTGGCCTGTTCTAGCTCTGTTGGACCTGACCTGTTCTGGCTCTGTTGGACCTGGCCTGTTCTAGCTCTGTTGGACCTGGCTTGTTCTGGCTCTGTTGGACCTGGCCTGGTCTAGCACTGTTGGACCTGACCTGTTCTAGCATTGTTGGACCTGACCTGTTCTAGCTCTGTTGGACCTGGTCTGTTCTAGCTCTGTTGGACCTGACCTGTTCTAGCTCTGTTGGACCTGACCTGTTCTGGCTCTGTTGGACCTGATCTGTTCTAGCTCTGTTGGACCTGACCTGTTCTAGCTCTGTTGGACCTGACCTGTTCTAGCACTGTTGGACCTGACCTGTTCTAGCTCTGTTGGACCTGACCTGTTCTAGCTCTGTTGGACCTGACCTGTTCTGGCTCTGTTGGACCTGATCTGTTCTAGCTCTGTTGGACCTGACCTGTTGTAGCTCTGTTGGACCTGACCTGTTCTAGCTCGGTTGGACCTGACCTGTTCTAGCATTGTTGGACCTGACCTGTTCTGGCTTTGTTGGACCTGACCTGTTCTAACGCTGTTGGACCTGGCCTGTTCTAGCATTGTTGGACCTGACCTGTTCTAGCTCTGTTGGACCTGACCTGTTCTAGCACTGTTGGACCTGACCTGTTCTAACACTGTTGGACCTGACCTGTTCTGGCTCTGTTGGACCTCACCTGTTCTAGCTCTGTTGGACCTCACCTGTTCTAACACTGTTGGACCTGACCTGTTCTAGCACAGTTGGACCTGACCTGTTTTAGCACTGTTCAACCTGACCTGTTCTAGCACTGTTCAACCTGACCTGTTCTAGTACTGTTCAACCTGACCTGTTCTAGCTCTGTTGGACCTGACCTGTTCTAACACTGTTGGACCTGACCTGTTCTAGCACAGTTGGACCTGACCTGTTTTAGCACTGTTCAACCTGACCTGTTCTAGCACTGTTTGACCTGACCTGTTCTAGCACTGTTCAACCTGACCTGTTCTAGCACTGTTTGACCTGACCTGCTCTAACACTGTTGGACCTGACCTGTTCTAGCACTGTTCAACTTGACCTGTTCTGGCGCTGTTGGACCTGACCTGTTCTAGCACTATTCAACCTGAACTGTTCTAGCACTGTTGGACCTGACCTGTTCTAGCACTGTTGGACCTGAACTGCTCTAACACTGTTGGACCTGACCTGTTCTAGCACTGTTCAACCTGACCTGTTCTAGCTCTGTTGGACCTGGTCTGTTCTAGCTCTGTTGGACCTGGCCTGTTCTAGCTCTGTTGGACCTGACCTGTTCTGGCTCTGTTGGACCTGGCCTGTTCTGGCTCTGTTGGACCTGACCTGTTCTTACACTGTTGGACCTGGCTTGTTCTAACACTGTTGGACCTGACCTGTTCTAGCTCTGTTGGACCTGGCCTGTTCTAGCTTTGTTGGACCTGGCTTGTTCTGGCCCTGTTGGACCTGGCCTGTTCTGGCTCTGTTGGACCTGACCTGTTCTTACACTGTTGGACCTGATCTGTTCTAGCTCTGTTGGACCTGACCTGTTCTAGCTCTGTTGGACCTGACCTGTTCTAACACTGTTGGACCTGACCTGTTCTAGCACTGTTGGACCTGACCTGTTCTAGCTCTGTTGGACCTGACCTGTTCTAACACTGTTGGACCTGACCTGTTCTAGCACTGTTGGACCTGACCTGTTCTAGCTCTGTTGGACCTGACCTGTTGTAGCACTGTTGGACCTGACCTGTTCTAGCTCTGTTGGACCTGACCTGTTCTAGCTCTGTTGGACCTTACCTGTTCTAGCTCTGTTGGACCTGGCCTCTTCTGGCTCTGTTGGACCTGGCCTGTTCTAGCACTGTTGGACCTGGCCTGTTCTAGCTCTGTTGGACCTGGCCTGTTCTAGCACTGTTGGACCTGGCCTGTTCTGGCTCTGTTGGACCTGACCTGTTCTAGCTCTGTTGGACCTGACCTGTTCTAACTCTGTTGCAGCTGACCTGTTCTAGCACTGTTGCATCTGACCTGTTCTAGCATTGTTGGACCTGACCTGTTCTGGCTCTGTTGGACCTGACCTGTTCTAGCACTGTTGCATCTGACCTGTTCTAGCATTGTTGGACCTGACCTGTTCTAGCTCTGTTGGACCTGGCCTGTTCTAACACTGTTGGACCTGACCTGTTCTAGCTCTGTTCAACCTGACCTGTTCTAGCTCTGTTCAACCTGACCTGTTCTAGCTCTGTTGGACCTGACCTGTTCTAACACTGTTGGACCTGACCTGTTCTAGCTCTGTTCAACCTGACCTGTTCTAGCACTGTTGGACCTGGCCTGTTCTGGCTCTGTTGGACCTGACCTATTCTAGCTCTGTTGGACCTGACCTGTTCTAACTCTGTTGCACCTGACCTGTTCTAGCACTGTTGCATCTGACCTGTTCTAGCATTGTTGGACCTGACCTGTTCTGGCTCTGTTGGACCTGACCTGTTCTAGCACTGTTGCATCTGACCTGTTCTAGCATTGTTGGACCTGACCTGTTCTAGCTCTGTTGGACCTGGCCTGTTCTAGCTCTGTTCAA
This sequence comes from Squalus acanthias, assembly GCA_030390025.1. Taxonomy (NCBI): domain Eukaryota; kingdom Metazoa; phylum Chordata; class Chondrichthyes; order Squaliformes; family Squalidae; genus Squalus; species Squalus acanthias. The sequence goes on along the minus strand of CM059434.1, from coordinate 72,588,507 downwards.
CCTGACCTGTTCTAGCTCTGTTGGACCTGACCTGTTCTAACACTGTTGGACCTGACCTGTTCTAGCTCTGTTCAACCTGACCTGTTCTAGCACTGTTGGACCTGACCCTTTCTAGCTCTGTTGGACCTGACCTGTTCTAGCTCTGTTGGACCTGGCCTGTTCTAGCTCTGTTGGACCTGACCTGTTCTAACTCTGTTGCACCTGACCTGTTCTAGCACTGTTGCATCTGACCTGTTCTAGCATTGTTGGACCTGACCTGTTCTGGCTCTGTTGGACCTGACCTGTTCTAGCTCTGTTGGACCTGACCTGTTCTAACTCTGTTGCAGCTGACCTGTTCTAGCACTGTTGCATCTGACCTGTTCTAGCATTGTTGGACCTGACCTGTTCTGGCTCTGTTGGACCTGACCTGTTCTAGCACTGTTGCATCTGACCTGTTCTAGCATTGTTGGACCTGACCTGTTCTAGCTCTGTTGGACCTGGCCTGTTCTAACACTGTTGGACCTGACCTGTTCTAGCTCTGTTCAACCTGACCTGTTCTAGCTCTGTTCAACCTGACCTGTTCTAGCTCTGTTGGACCTGACCTGTTCTAACACTGTTGGACCTGACCTGTTCTAGCTCTGTTCAACCTGACCTGTTCTAGCACTGTTGGACCTGGCCTGTTCTGGCTCTGTTGGACCTGACCTATTCTAGCTCTGTTGGACCTGACCTGTTCTAACTCTGTTGCACCTGACCTGTTCTAGCACTGTTGCATCTGACCTGTTCTAGCATTGTTGGACCTGACCTGTTCTGGCTCTGTTGGACCTGACCTGTTCTAGCACTGTTGCATCTGACCTGTTCTAGCATTGTTGGACCTGACCTGTTCTAGCTCTGTTGGACCTGGCCTGTTCTAGCTCTGTTCAACCTGACCTGTTCTAGCTCTGTTGGACCTGACCTGTTCTAACACTGTTGGACCTGACCTGTTCTAGCTCTGTTCAACCTGACCTGTTCTAGCACTGTTGGACCTGACCCTTTCTAGCTCTGTTGGACCTGACCTGTTCTAGCTCTGTTGGACCTGGCCTGTTCTAGCTCTGTTGGACCTGACCTGTTCTAACTCTGTTGCACCTGACCTGTTCTAGCACTGTTGCATCTGACCTGTTCTAGCATTGTTGGACCTGACCTGTTCTGGCTCTGTTGGACCTGACCTGTTCTAGCTCTGTTGGACCTGACCTGTTCTAGCTCTGTTCAACCTGACCTGTTCTAGCTCTGTTCAACCTGACCTGTTCTAGCTGTGTTGGACCTGACCTGTTGTAGCTCTGTTGGACCTGGCCTGTTCTAGCTCTGTTGGACCTGACCTGTTCTGGCTCTGTTGGACCTGACCTGTTCTAGCACTGTTGGACCTGACCTGTTCTAGCACTGTTGCAGCTGACCTGTTCTAACACTGTTGGACCTTGTGGTAACACAATACAGCTTCCTGTGACTCGAACTTTATTACATCACTTCCTGTGATTAGTCCAGGATAAATACTGGGCTGATCAGTAAGATCCTGGAGAGGCATAGAGTAAGACCTCTTTTGTATGTAGCACCTTTTTAGTTGATTAAAGCTTACTTTAAGTTCACCACGCATAAGGCTCATTCTTACGACAATTTAATCAACTTTGAAAAACTTCGCACTCAAACTTTTTGGACGAACTCGGAACTAAGGATCCAGGGAATCACCCATCATGGAAAACATCCTTAAACCATCGCGTCTTGACTTGGTCCCAAACACCCCAGCAGCCGGTAAGGTGTGGAAACACTGGTATCGCACGTTTGACAATTTTCTCGAATATTGCAAGGCTGATGATGACTCAAAATTGCGGATACTCATCAACTGTGTCACCCCGAATGTATTTCAGTATGTCGAGGAATGGGGCAGTTACGAGGAGGCAATTCGGACGCTTAAAAGACTATATACTAAGACACCGAATGAGGTCTATGCCAGACATCTACTAGCTACAGCCCAACAAGGGCCGGAGGAATCCATTGATAAATTCCTCCAAGAGCTTCGCAGACTTAGTATGGACTGTAACTTTCAGGCGGCCTCAGCTGAGCTGTACCGTGAAGAAATGATCCGTGATGCTTTCATCTGCGGGCTTGCCTCCCCATTTATACGCCAGCGTCTACTGGAAAGTAAGACACTTGAGCTTCAGAGAGCTTATGACATGGCTTGCTCTCTAGATCTGGCAAAAAGAAATGCAGACCTTTATACAGTGCCCAGACCTCGGTCTGCTGCCTTAACTACAGTCAGGCAATTTAAGAGGCCACAGGTGAACTCTATTAGGGAGGACTTTATCCCTGACGATCAATCTGATGACTTCACTGATGAAGAGGATGATGACCCCACTGTGGCAGCCTCTTGGCAATCTAAGAAATGCTTCTTTTGTGGTGATGAGTTTCACCCTCGGAAATTCTGCCCTGCTCGCAATACGTTTTGCAGTCATTGCAACAAAAAGGGTCATTTTGCAAAGGTTTGCTTATCAAGAGCCTCTACGAGGGCTTATCAAGCTAAGTCCTACCGAACTGCCCCGGTAAGGGCCTATCAAGATGTTCCGGCTAAAATCTATCGTGCTTCCGCTCGGGTTTTCTCTCGAAGAAACACACCTAGAGTTTCAGCCACTCTTTGTGCAACGACACCAATTACAGCTGCTTGTCCTCAGAACCTATTCCATGCAGCTACAAAAACATCAATTAATGGACATACTTTAGATGCCTTAATTGACTCAGGTAGCACTGATAGTTTCATTAGGGAACAGATTGTTGCAGAGTTAAAGCTACATGTTTTCCCATCGGACCAGGCAATTGCGATGGCTCAGTCATCACTTAATACCAGAATTTCTGGCTTTTGTATGGTTGAAATAACACTTAATGGTCACAGGTATCCCTCCACCCGGCTTTCGGTGCTCAAGGACTTATGTAGTGATCTTATCTTAGGGCTAGATTTTCAAAAGCAGCATAAGAAGCTCACCATTGAGTTCGGCGGATCCAAACCTGAACTCACTATTTCTAATATACGACCTTGATTACCGTTCTGTGCATTGTCAGCAGCTTCACTGGATGAACCCTCACTGTTTACCAGTATCCCTCCTCGATGCAAACCGATTATAACAAAGTCACGACGTTTCAGTCAGGAAGACCAGTCTTTTATTGCGGCTGAGATTTCTCGGCTTTTAGCAGAGGATATCATCGAGCCTTGTTCGTCGCCATGGCGCGCCCAGGTCGTTATTGTTAAGAACCCTCTACAACCTCACAAGAAACGGCTGTGCATTGACTATTCACAGACCATCAATCAATATACGGACTTGGACGCATACCCATTGCCGCGCATCGATGATATGGTTAATAAACTGGCTGAGTACACGGTGTTCTCAACATATGATCTGAAAAGTGCCTATCATCAGGTACCCTTGAAGGTCTCAGACAAGCAGTATACGGCCTTTGAAGCCAATGGACGGCTGTATCAATTTCGTCGCCTCCCCTTTGGGGTCACTAATGGAGTGGCTGTCTTCCAGCGAGCAATGGATGACCTGGTCAAACAGGAAGACTTAAAGGATACGTTTCCTTATCTGGACAATATTACTGTTGCAGGTCGCAATCAGCGGGAACATGACGCCAATCTCCAATGATTTTGGGATGCACTCCAGCACCGTAATTTGACATTAAATGCGGCTAAATCCATTGAGTCACAACCAACCATCAACATCCTTGGCTATTGTGTGGGCAATGGCATCATTAAACCTGACCCTGAAAGGCTTCGCCCACTCCAAGAACTCCCGCCACCTAAGAATCCGGCCTCCTTGCGCCGGGCCCTCGGCCTGTTTGCATACTATGCTAAATGGATTCCTAACTTCTCGGACCGAATCCAACCTCTACTGAAGGCCAGCACATTCCCACTAGACACAGCGGCTGTTGTAGCCTTTAACCTCCTGAAAAAACAGTTGGAGAAAGTGGCTCTTCACTCCATCGATGAGAGTCTTCCTTTTGTTGTTGAGTGTGATGCCTCGGAGGTGGCGATCTCGGCCACTCTGAATCAGGAAGGTCATCCGGTGGCATTTTTGTCCAGGACTTTTCAAGGGGCTGAGCTACATTATCCTCCAGTCGAGAAAGAAGCTACAGCCATCATAGAGGCAGTACGGAAGTGGACTCATCTCCTAGCCCGCCAGCACTTTACCTTAATCACGGACCAGCGATCGGTCGCCTTCATGCTCGATAATCGAAAACAGACCAAAATTAAAAATAATAAAATCCAGCTTTGGCGGCTGGAATTGGCCTCTTTTGGTTACACCATCCACTATCGACCTGGCAAGGAGAATGTGGCTCCGGATACCCTCACACGAGCATTCTGCTCTGCCATGGCACCCTCTACGCTCGTAGACATCCATGATGGGTTGTGTCATCCGGGCGTTACTCGCATGCTACACTTCGTGCGGTCCCGAAATCTCCCATTCTCTACCGGGGATGTAAAGAAGATGTGCTCGGACTGCAGAGTCTGTGCGGAATTGAAACCTCAGTTTTTCCGCCCCTCGGGTGGTATACTCATACATGCGACCCAGCCAATGCAACGGCTTAGCATCGATTTTAAGGGGCCGTTGCCCTCTTCAACTCGCAACACTTATCTATTGACCATGGTCGATGAGTATTCCCGTTTTCCATTTGCCTTTCCCTGCCCCAATATGCTGACGACCACGGTTATCAGCTGCCTTGAGCAGGTATTTGCTTTCTGTGGCATGGCATCCTATGTTCATTCGGATCGGGGCCCTTCTTTTATGTCAGGAGAACTCAAGGCCTATCTCTCGGAACGGGGTATTGCTGCCAGCAGAACGACGCCTTATCATCCGGTCGGGAATGGGCAAGTCGAGCGTTTTAATGCTATCATCTGGAATGCGGTACGTCTGGCTTTGAGATCTCGGGGCCTACCCAACCAGCAATGGGAAGCAGTACTTCCAGACGCATTACACTCCACACGGTCCCTCCTTTCGACCGCCACAAATACGACGCCTCATGAACGGTTCTTCCGATTTCAGCGTCGCTCATCCTATGGGATATCTCTCCCGTCGTGGCTGACTGCACCGGGACCAGTGCTACTCCGAAGATATGTTCGGGCGTCTAAGAATGACCCCCTGGTAGATGAGGTTGAGCTCACTGACGTCAACCCTACCTATGCCTATATTCGGTATCCTGACGGTCGGGAATCTACCGTATCATTGCGGGATCTGGCTCCCTGCCCGCCGAAACATAGAGGGACACCAGGGGATGATATTGTACCAGGCACATCTCTGGGCTCGCCAGGTGCCTCTCATCACGATCTGGATCTGACGCCGGCTGGTACCTCACTCCAGCGTGCCGACCTGGGGCAGACTGACTATGAGCCGTCGGGGCTCGCACGCGCAGCCACGATCCACCCCGTACCATACGCTCGGAAACGGATCTGCCACAGCCCTGCCCGACACCCGTTCGGGCACCAGTACACAGTCAGGATCGTCCTGACCCCTCACAGAGCGGGCTGGATCACTCGGACTCTGGTCCACGGCCCGCGGCGGGTAAACGGGCTAGGGGCCCTCTACCGCTACGAGAACCCAAATGGGTGCGGCTCTCCCTCGTCCAGCGGCTACGAAATGGAGGGAGAATGTGGTAACACAATACAGCTTCCTGTGACTCGAACTTCATCCCGGCCTCCTAATCTTTTGGGGGGGGAGAATGTGGTAACACAATACAGCTTCCTGTGACTCGAACTTTATTACATCACTTCCTGTGATTAGTCCAGGATAAATACTGGGCTGATCAGTTGGATCCTGGAGAGGCATAGAGTAAGACCTCTTTTGTATGTAGCACCTTTTTAGTTGATTAAAGCTTACTTTAAGGTCACCACGCGTAAGGCTCATTCTTACGACAGACCTGACCTGTTCTAGCACTGTTGGACCTCACCTGTTCTAGCTCTGTTGGACCTGACCTGTTCTAGCACTGTTTGACCTGACCTGTTTTAACACTGTTGGACCTGGCCTCTTCTAGCTCTGTTGGACCTGACCTGTTCTAGCACTGTTTTACCTGTCCTGTTCAAACACTGTTGGACCTGACCTGTTTTAGCACTGTTCAACCTGACCTGTTCTAGCTCTGTTGGACCTGACCTGTTCTGGCTCTGTTGGACCTGGCCTGTTCTAGCTCTGTTGGACCTGGTCTGTTCTAGCTCTGTTGGACCTGGTCTGTTCTAGCACTGTTGGACCTGGCCTGTTCTGGCTCTGTTGGACCTGACCTGTTCTAACACTGTTGGACCTGACCTGTTCTAACTCTGTTGCACCTGACCTGTTCTAGCACTGTTGGACCTGGCCTGTTCTGGCTCTGTTGGACCTGACCTGTTCTAGCTCTGTTGGACCTGGCCTGTTCTAACACTGTTGGACCTGACCTGTTCTAGCTCTGTTCAACCTGACCTGTTCTAGCTCTGTTCAACCTGACCTGTTCTAGCTCTGTTGGACCTGACCCTTTCTAGCTCTGTTGGACCTGACCTGTTCTAGCTCTGTTGGACCTGGCCTGTTCTAGCTCTGTTGGACCTGGCCTGTTCTAGCTCTGTTGGACCTGACCTGTTCTAGCTCTGTTGGACCTGGCCTGTTCTAGCTCTGTTGGACCTGACCTGTTCTAACTCTGTTGCACCTGACCTGTTCTAGCACTGTTGCATCTGACCTGTTCTAGCATTGTTGGACCTGACCTGTTCTGGCTCTGTTGGACCTGACCTGTTCTAGCTCTGTTGGACCTGGCCTGTTCTAACACTGTTGGACCTGACCTGTTCTGGCTCTGTTGGACCTGACCTGTTCTAGCTCTGTTGGACCTGACCTGTTCTGGCTCTGTTGGACCTGACCTGTTCTAGCTCTGTTCAACCTGACCTGTTCTAGCTCTGTTCAACCTGACCTGTTCTAGCTCTGTTCAACCTGACCTGTTCTAGCTCTGTTGGACCTGACCTGTTCTAGCTCTGTTGGACCTGGCCTGTTCTAGCTCTGTTGGACCTGACCTGTTCTGGCTCTGTTGGACCTGACCTGTTCTAGCACTGTTGGACCTGACCTGTTCTAGCACTGTTGCATCTGACCTGTTCTAACACTGTTGGACCTTGTGGTAACACAATACAGCTTCCTGTGACTCGAACTTTATTACATCACTTCCTGTGATTAGTCCAGGATAAATACTGGGCTGATCAGTTGGATCCTGGAGAGGCATAGAGTAAGACCTCTTTTGTATGTAGCACCTTTTTAGTTGATTAAAGCTTACTTTAAGTTCACCACGCGTAAGGCTCATTCTTACGACAATTTAATCAACTTTGAAAAACTTCGCACTCAAACTTTTTGGACGAACTCGGAACTAAGGATCCAGGGAATCACCCATCATGGAAAACATCCTTAAACCATCGCGTCTTGACTTGGACCCAAACACCCCAGCAGCCGGTAAGGTGTGGAAACACTGGTATCGCACGTTTGACAATTTTCTCGAATATTGCAAGGCTGATGATGACTCAAAGTTGCGGATACTCATCAACTGTGTCACCCCGAATGTATTTCAGTATGTCGAGGAATGGGGCAGTTACGAGGAGGCAATTCGGACGCTTAAAAGACTATATACTAAGACACCGAATGAGGTCTATGCCAGACATCTACTAGCTACAGCCCAACAAGGGCCGGAGGAATCCATTGATAAATTCCTCCAAGAGCTTCGCAGACTTAGTATGGACTGTAACTTTCAGGCGGCCTCAGCTGAGCTGTACCGTGAAGAAATGATCCGTGATGCTTTCATCTGCGGGCTTGCCTCCCCATTTATACGCCAGCGTCTACTGGAAAGTAAGACACTTGAGCTTCAGAGAGCTTATGACATGGCTTGCTCTCTAGATCTGGCAAAAAGAAATGCAGACCTTTATACAGTGCCCAGACCTCGGTCTGCTGCCTTAACTACAGTCAGGCAATTTAAGAGGCCACAGGTGAACTCTATTAGGGAGGACTTTATCCCTGACGATCAATCTGATGACTTCACTGATGAAGAGGATGATGACCCCACTGTGGCAGCCTCTTGGCAATCTAAGAAATGCTTCTTTTGTGGTGATGAGTTTCACCCTCGGAAATTCTGCCCTGCTCGCAATACGTTTTGCAGTCATTGCAACAAAAAGGGTCATTTTGCAAAGGTTTGCCTATCAAGAGCCTCTACGAGGGCTTATCAAGCTAAGTCCTACCGAACTGCCCCGGTAAGGGCCTATCAAGATGTTCCGGCTAAAATCTATCGTGCTTCCGCTCGGGTTTTCTCTCGAAGAAACACACCTAGAGTTTCAGCCACTCTTTGTGCAACGACACCAATTACAGCTGCTTGTCCTCAGAACCTATTCCATGCAGCTACAAAAACATCAATTAATGGACATACTTTAGATGCCTTAATTGACTCAGGTAGCACTGATAGTTTCATTAGGGAACAGATTGTTGCAGAGTTAAAGCTACATGTTTTCCCATCGGACCAGGCAATTGCGATGGCTCAGTCATCACTTAATACCAGAATTTCTGGCTTTTGTATGGTTGAAATAACACTTAATGGTCACAGGTATCCCTCCACCCGGCTTTCGGTGCTCAAGGACTTATGTAGTGATCTTATCTTAGGGCTAGATTTTCAAAAGCAGCATAAGAAGCTCACCATTGAGTTCGGCGGATCCAAACCTGAACTCACTATTTCTAATATACGACCTCGATTACCGTTCTGTACATTGTCAGCAGCTTCACTGGATGAACCCTCACTGTTTACCAGTATCCCTCCTCGATGCAAACCGATTATAACAAAGTCACGACGTTTCAGTCAGGAAGACCAGTCTTTTATTGCGGCTGAGATTTCTCGGCTTTTAGCAGAGGATATCATCGAGCCTTGTTCGTCGCCATGGCGCGCCCAGGTCGTTATTGTTAAGAACCCTCTACAACCTCACAAGAAACGGCTGTGCATTGACTATTCACAGACCATCAATCAATATACGGACTTGGACGCATACCCATTGCCGCGCATCGATGATATGGTTAATAAACTGGCTGAGTACACGGTGTTCTCAACATATGATCTGAAAAGTGCCTATCATCAGGTACCCTTGAAGGTCTCAGACAAGCAGTATACGGCCTTTGAAGCCAATGGACGGCTGTATCAATTTCGTCGCCTCCCCTTTGGGGTCACTAATGGAGTGGCTGTCTTCCAGCGAGCAATGGATGACCTGGTCAAACAGGAAGACTTAAAGGATACGTTTCCTTATCTGGACAATATTACTGTTGCAGGTCGCAATCAGCGGGAACATGACGCCAATCTCCAATGATTTTGGGATGCACTCCAGCACCGTAATTTGACATTAAATGCGGCTAAATCCATTGAGTCACAACCAACCATCAACATCCTTGGCTATTGTGTGGGCAATGGCATCATTAAACCTGACCCTGAAAGGCTTCGCCCACTCCAAGAACTCCCGCCACCTAAGAATCCGGCCTCCTTGCGCCGGGCCCTCGGCCTGTTTGCATACTATGCTAAATGGATTCCTAACTTCTCGGACCGAATCCAACCTCTACTGAAGGCCAGCACATTCCCACTAGACACAGCGGCTGTTGTAGCCTTTAACCTCCTGAAAAAACAGTTGGAGAAAGTGGCTCTTCACTCCATCGATGAGAGTCTTCCTTTTGTTGTTGAGTGTGATGCCTCGGAGGTGGCGATCTCGGCCACTCTGAATCAGGAAGGTCATCCGGTGGCATTTTTGTCCAGGACTTTTCAAGGGGCTGAGCTACATTATCCTCCAGTCGAGAAAGAAGCTACAGCCATCATAGAGGCAGTACGGAAGTGGACTCATCTCCTAGCCCGCCAGCACTTTACCTTAATCACGGACCAGCGATCGGTCGCCTTCATGCTCGATAATCGAAAACGGACCAAAATTAAAAATAATAAAATCCAGCTTTGGCGGCTGGAATTGGCCTCTTTTGGTTACACCATCCACTATCGACCTGGCAAGGAGAATGTGGCTCCGGATACCCTCACACGAGCATTCTGCTCTGCCATGGCACCCTCTACGCTCGTAGACATCCATGATGGGTTGTGTCATCCGGGCGTTACTCGCATGCTACACTTCGTGCGGTCCCGAAATCTCCCATTCTCTACCGGGGATGTAAAGAAGATGTGCTCGGACTGCAGAGTCTGTGCGGAATTGAAACCTCAGTTTTTCCGCCCCTCGGGTGGTATACTCATACATGCGACCCAGCCAATGCAACGGCTTAGCATCGATTTTAAGGGGCCGTTGCCCTCTTCAACTCGCAACACTTATCTATTGACCATGGTCGATGAGTATTCCCGTTTTCCATTTGCCTTTCCCTGCCCCAATATGCTGACGACCACGGTTATCAGCTGCCTTGAGCAGGTATTTGCTTTCTGTGGCATGGCATCCTATGTTCATTCGGATCGGGGCCCTTCTTTTATGTCAGGAGAACTCAAGGCCTATCTCTCGGAACGGGGTATTGCTGCCAGCAGAACGACGCCTTATCATCCGGTCGGGAATGGGCAAGTCGAGCGTTTTAATGCTATCATCTGGAATGCGGTACGTCTGGCTTTGAGATCTCGGGGCCTACCCAACCAGCAATGGGAAGCAGTACTTCCAGACGCATTACACTCCACACGGTCCCTCCTTTCGACCGCCACAAATACGACGCCTCATGAACGGTTCTTCCGATTTCAGCGTCGCTCATCCTATGGGATATCTCTCCCGTCGTGGCTGACTGCACCGGGACCAGTGCTACTCCGAAGATATGTTCGGGCGTCTAAGAATGACCCCCCTGGTAGATGAGGTTGAGCTCACTGACGTCAACCCTACCTATGCCTATATTGGGTATCCTGACGGTCGGGAATCTACCGTATCATTGCGGGATCTGGCTCCCTGCCCGCCGAAACATAGAGGGACACCAGGGGATGATATTGTACCAGGCACATCTCTGGGCTCGCCAGGTGCCTCTCATCACGATCTGGATCTGACGCCGGCTGGTACCTCACTCCAGCGTGCCGACCTGGGGCAGACTGACTATGAGCCCGTCGGGGCTCGCACGCGCAGCCACGATCCACCCCGTACCATACGCTCGGAAACGGATCTGCCACAGCCCTGCCCGACACCCGTTCGGGCACCAGTACACAGTCAGGATCGTCCTGACCCCTCACAGAGCGGGCTGGATCACTCGGACTCTGGTCCACGGCCCGCGGCGGGTAAACGGGCTAGGGGCCCTCTACCGCTACGAGAACCCAAATGGGTGCGGCTCTCCCTCGTCCAGCGGCTACGAAATGGAGGGAGAATGTGGTAACACAATACAGCTTCCTGTGACTCGAACTTCATCCCGGCCTCCTAATCTTTTGGGGGGGGAGAATGTGGTAACACAATACAGCTTCCTGTGACTCGAACTTTATTACATCACTTCCTGTGATTAGTCCAGGATAAATACTGGGCTGATCAGTTGGATCCTGGAGAGGCATAGAGTAAGACCTCTTTTGTATGTAGCACCTTTTTAGTTGATTAAAGCTTACTTTAAGGTCACCACGCGTAAGGCTCATTCTTACGACAGACCTGACCTGTTCTAGCACTGTTGGACCTCACCTGTTCTAGCTCTGTTGGACCTGACCTGTTCTAGCACTGTTTGACCTGACCTGTTTTAACACTGTTGGACCTGGCCTCTTCTAGCTCTGTTGGACCTGACCTGTTCTAGCACTGTTTTACCTGTCCTGTTCAAACACTGTTGGACCTGACCTGTTTTAGCACTGTTCAACCTGACCTGTTCTAGCTCTGTTGGACCTGACCTGTTCTGGCTCTGTTGGACCTGGCCTGTTCTAGCTCTGTTGGACCTGGTCTGTTCTAGCTCTGTTGGACCTGGTCTGTTCTAGCACTGTTGGACCTGGCCTGTTCTGGCTCTGTTGGACCTGACCTGTTCTAACACTGTTGGACCTGACCTGTTCTAACTCTGTTGCACCTGACCTGTTCTAGCACTGTTGGACCTGGCCTGTTCTGGCTCTGTTGGACCTGACCTGTTCTAGCTCTGTTGGACCTGGCCTGTTCTAACACTGTTGGACCTGACCTGTTCTAGCTCTGTTCAACCTGACCTGTTCTAGCTCTGTTCAACCTGACCTGTTCTAGCTCTGTTGGACCTGACCCTTTCTAGCTCTGTTGGACCTGACCTGTTCTAGCTCTGTTGGACCTGGCCTGTTCTAGCTCTGTTGGACCTGGCCTGTTCTAGCTCTGTTGGACCTGACCTGTTCTAGCTCTGTTGGACCTGGCCTGTTCTAGCTCTGTTGGACCTGACCTGTTCTAACTCTGTTGCACCTGACCTGTTCTAGCACTGTTGCATCTGACCTGTTCTAGCATTGTTGGACCTGACCTGTTCTGGCTCTGTTGGACCTGACCTGTTCTAGCTCTGTTGGACCTGGCCTGTTCTAACACTGTTGGACCTGACCTGTTCTGGCTCTGTTGGACCTGACCTGTTCTAGCTCTGTTGGACCTGACCTGTTCTGGCTCTGTTGGACCTGACCTGTTCTAGCTCTGTTCAACCTGACCTGTTCTAGCTCTGTTCAACCTGACCTGTTCTAGCTCTGTTCAACCTGACCTGTTCTAGCTCTGTTGGACCTGACCTGTTCTAGCTCTGTTGGACCTGGCCTGTTCTAGCTCTGTTGGACCTGACCTGTTCTGGCTCTGTTGGACCTGACCTGTTCTAGCACTGTTGGACCTGACCTGTTCTAGCACTGTTGCATCTGACCTGTTCTAACACTGTTGGACCTTGTGGTAACACAATACAGCTTCCTGTGACTCGAACTTTATTACATCACTTCCTGTGATTAGTCCAGGATAAATACTGGGCTGATCAGTTGGATCCTGGAGAGGCATAGAGTAAGACCTCTTTTGTATGTAGCACCTTTTTAGTTGATTAAAGCTTACTTTAAGTTCACCACGCGTAAGGCTCATTCTTACGACAATTTAATCAACTTTGAAAAACTTCGCACTCAAACTTTTTGGACGAACTCGGAACTAAGGATCCAGGGAATCACCCATCATGGAAAACATCCTTAAACCATCGCGTCTTGACTTGGACCCAAACACCCCAGCAGCCGGTAAGGTGTGGAAACACTGGTATCGCACGTTTGACAATTTTCTCGAATATTGCAAGGCTGATGATGACTCAAAGTTGCGGATACTCATCAACTGTGTCACCCCGAATGTATTTCAGTATGTCGAGGAATGGGGCAGTTACGAGGAGGCAATTCGGACGCTTAAAAGACTATATACTAAGACACCGAATGAGGTCTATGCCAGACATCTACTAGCTACAGCCCAACAAGGGCCGGAGGAATCCATTGATAAATTCCTCCAAGAGCTTCGCAGACTTAGTATGGACTGTAACTTTCAGGCGGCCTCAGCTGAGCTGTACCGTGAAGAAATGATCCGTGATGCTTTCATCTGCGGGCTTGCCTCCCCATTTATACGCCAGCGTCTACTGGAAAGTAAGACACTTGAGCTTCAGAGAGCTTATGACATGGCTTGCTCTCTAGATCTGGCAAAAAGAAATGCAGACCTTTATACAGTGCCCAGACCTCGGTCTGCTGCCTTAACTACAGTCAGGCAATTTAAGAGGCCACAGGTGAACTCTATTAGGGAGGACTTTATCCCTGACGATCAATCTGATGACTTCACTGATGAAGAGGATGATGACCCCACTGTGGCAGCCTCTTGGCAATCTAAGAAATGCTTCTTTTGTGGTGATGAGTTTCACCCTCGGAAATTCTGCCCTGCTCGCAATACGTTTTGCAGTCATTGCAACAAAAAGGGTCATTTTGCAAAGGTTTGCCTATCAAGAGCCTCTACGAGGGCTTATCAAGCTAAGTCCTACCGAACTGCCCCGGTAAGGGCCTATCAAGATGTTCCGGCTAAAATCTATCGTGCTTCCGCTCGGGTTTTCTCTCGAAGAAACACACCTAGAGTTTCAGCCACTCTTTGTGCAACGACACCAATTACAGCTGCTTGTCCTCAGAACCTATTCCATGCAGCTACAAAAACATCAATTAATGGACATACTTTAGATGCCTTAATTGACTCAGGTAGCACTGATAGTTTCATTAGGGAACAGATTGTTGCAGAGTTAAAGCTACATGTTTTCCCATCGGACCAGGCAATTGCGATGGCTCAGTCATCACTTAATACCAGAATTTCTGGCTTTTGTATGGTTGAAATAACACTTAATGGTCACAGGTATCCCTCCACCCGGCTTTCGGTGCTCAAGGACTTATGTAGTGATCTTATCTTAGGGCTAGATTTTCAAAAGCAGCATAAGAAGCTCACCATTGAGTTCGGCGGATCCAAACCTGAACTCACTATTTCTAATATACGACCTCGATTACCGTTCTGTACATTGTCAGCAGCTTCACTGGATGAACCCTCACTGTTTACCAGTATCCCTCCTCGATGCAAACCGATTATAACAAAGTCACGACGTTTCAGTCAGGAAGACCAGTCTTTTATTGCGGCTGAGATTTCTCGGCTTTTAGCAGAGGATATCATCGAGCCTTGTTCGTCGCCATGGCGCGCCCAGGTCGTTATTGTTAAGAACCCTCTGCAACCTCACAAGAAACGGCTGTGCATTGACTATTCACAGACCATCAATCAATATACGGACTTGGACGCATACCCATTGCCGCGCATCGATGATATGGTTAATAAACTGGCTGAGTACACGGTGTTCTCAACATATGATCTGAAAAGTGCCTATCATCAGGTACCCTTGAAGGTCTCAGACAAGCAGTATACGGCCTTTGAAGCCAATGGACGGCTGTATCAATTTCGTCGCCTCCCCTTTGGGGTCACTAATGGAGTGGCTGTCTTCCAGCGAGCAATGGATGACCTGGTCAAACAGGAAGACTTAAAGGATACGTTTCCTTATCTGGACAATATTACTGTTGCAGGTCGCAATCAGCGGGAACATGACGCCAATCTCCAATGATTTTGGGATGCACTCCAGCACCGTAATTTGACATTAAATGCGGCTAAATCCATTGAGTCACAACCAACCATCAACATCCTTGGCTATTGTGTGGGCAATGGCATCATTAAACCTGACCCTGAAAGGCTTCGCCCACTCCAAGAACTCCCGCCACCTAAGAATCCGGCCTCCTTGCGCCAGGCCCTCGGCCTGTTTGCATACTATGCTAAATGGATTCCTAACTTCTCGGACCGAATCCAACCTCTACTGAAGGCCAGCACATTCCCACTAGACACAGCGGCTGTTGTAGCCTTTAACCTCCTGAAAAAACAGTTGGAGAAAGTGGCTCTTCACTCCATCGATGAGAGTCTTCCTTTTGTTGTTGAGTGTGATGCCTCGGAGGTGGCGATCTCGGCCACTCTGAATCAGGAAGGTCATCCGGTGGCATTTTTGTCCAGGACTTTTCAAGGGGCTGAGCTACATTATCCTCCAGTCGAGAAAGAAGCTACAGCCATCATAGAGGCAGTACGGAAGTGGACTCATCTCCTAGCCCGCCAGCACTTTACCTTAATCACGGACCAGCGATCGGTCGCCTTCATGCTCGATAATCGAAAACGGACCAAAATTAAAAATAATAAAATCCAGCTTTGGCGGCTGGAATTGGCCTCTTTTGGTTACACCATCCACTATCGACCTGGCAAGGAGAATGTGGCTCCGGATACCCTCACACGAGCATTCTGCTCTGCCATGGCACCCTCTACGCTCGTAGACATCCATGATGGGTTGTGTCATCCGGGCGTTACTCGCATGCTACACTTCGTGCGGTCCCGAAATCTCCCATTCTCTACCGGGGATGTAAAGAAGATGTGCTCGGACTGCAGAGTCTGTGCGGAATTGAAACCTCAGTTTTTCCGCCCCTCGGGTGGTATACTCATACATGCGACCCAGCCAATGCAACGGCTTAGCATCGATTTTAAGGGGCCGTTGCCCTCTTCAACTCGCAACACTTATCTATTGACCATGGTCGATGAGTATTCCCGTTTTCCATTTGCCTTTCCCTGCCCCAATATGCTGACGACCACGGTTATCAGCTGCCTTGAGCAGGTATTTGCTTTCTGTGGCATGGCATCCTATGTTCATTCGGATCGGGGCCCTTCTTTTATGTCAGGAGAACTCAAGGCCTATCTCTCGGAACGGGGTATTGCTGCCAGCAGAACGACGCCTTATCATCCGGTCGGGAATGGGCAAGTCGAGCGTTTTAACGCTATCATCTGGAATGCGGTACGTCTGGCTTTGAGATCTCGGGGCCTACCCAACCAGCAATGGGAAGCAGTACTTCCAGACGCATTACACTCCACACGGTCCCTCCTTTCGACCGCCACAAATACGACGCCTCATGAACGGTTCTTCCGATTTCAGCGTCGCTCATCCTATGGGATATCTCTCCCGTCGTGGCTGACTGCACCGGGACCAGTGCTACTCCGAAGATATGTTCGGGCGTCTAAGAATGACCCCCTGGTAGATGAGGTTGAGCTCACTGACGTCAACCCTACCTATGCCTATATTCGGTATCCTGACGGTCGGGAATCTACCGTGTCATTGCGGGATCTGGCTCCCTGCCCGCCGAAACATAGAGGGACACCAGGGGATGATATTGTACCAGGCACATCTCTGGGCTCGCCAGGTGCCTCTCATCACGATCTGGATCTGACGCCGGCTGGTACCTCACTCCAGCGTACCGACCTGGGGCAGACTGACTATGAGCCCGTCGGGGCTCGCACGCGCAGCCACGATCCACCCCGTACCATACGCTCGGAAACGGATCTGCCACAGCCCTGCCCGACACCCGTTCGGGCACCAGTACACAGTCAGGATCGTCCTGACCCCTCACAGAGCGGGCTGGATCACTCGGACTCTGGTCCACGGCCCGCGGCGGGTAAACGGGCTAGGGGCCCTCTACCGCTACGAGAACCCAAATGGGTGCGGCTCTCCCTCGTCCAGCGGCTACGAAATGGAGGGAGAATGTGGTAACACAATACAGCTTCCTGTGACTCGAACTTCATCCCGGCCTCCTAATCTTTTGGGGGGGGAGAATGTGGTAACACAATACAGCTTCCTGTGACTCGAACTTTATTACATCACTTCCTGTGATTAGTCCAGGATAAATACTGGGCTGATCAGTTGGATCCTGGAGAGGCATAGAGTAAGACCTCTTTTGTATGTAGCACCTTTTTAGTTGATTAAAGCTTACTTTAAGTTCACCACGCGTAAGGCTCATTCTTACGACAGACCTGACCTGTTCTAGCACTGTTGGACCTCACCTGTTCTAGCTCTGTTGGACCTGACCTGTTCTAGCACTGTTTGACCTGACCTGTTTTAACACTGTTGGACCTGGCCTCTTCTAGCTCTGTTGGACCTGACCTGTTCTAGCACTGTTTTACCTGTCCTGTTCAAACACTGTTGGACCTGACCTGTTTTAGCACTGTTCAACCTGACCTGTTCTAGCTCTGTTGGACCTGGTCTGTTCTGGCACTGTTGGACCTGACCAGTTCTAGCTCTGTTGGACCTGACCTGTTCTGGCTCAGTTGGACCTGGCCTGTCCTAGCTCTGTTGGACCTGGTCTGTTCTAGCACTGTTGGACCTGGTCTGTTCTGGCTCTGTTGGACCTGGTCTGTTCTAACACTGTTGGACCTGGCCTGTTCTCGCATTGTTGGACCTGACCTGTTAAGGCTCTGTTGGACCTGACTAGCTCTAACACTGTTGGACCTGACCTGTTCTGGCACTGTTGGACCTGACCTGCTCTAACACTGTTGGACCTGACCTGTTCTAGCACTGTTGGACCTTACCTGTTCTAACACTATTGGACCTGACCTGTTCTAGCTCTGTTGGACCTGACCTGTTCTAACACTGTTGGACCTGACCTGTTCTAGCTCTGTTGGACCTGACCTGTTCTAACACTGTTGGACCTGGCCTGTTTTAGCTCTGTTGGACCTGACCTGTTCTGGCTCTGTTGGACCTGACCTGTTCTAACAATGTTGGACCTGACCTGTTTGTGCACTGTTGGACCTGGCCTGTTCTAACACTGTTGGACCTGACCTGTTCTATTACTGTTGGACCTGACCTATTCTAACACTGTTGGACCTGACCTGTTCTAGCTCTGTTGGACCTGACCTGTTCTAGCTCTGTTGGACCTGGCCTTTTCTAGCACTGTTCCACCTAACCTGTTCTAACACTGTTGGACCTGGCCTGTTCTAGCACTGTTCAACCTGACCTGTTCCAGCTCTGTTGGACCTGGCCTGTTCTGGCTCTGATGCACCTGACCTGTTGTAGCTCTGTTGGACCTGACCTGTTCTAACACTGTTCAACCTGACCTGTTCTGGCTCTGTTGGACCTGACCTGTTCTAGCTCTGTTCAACCTGACCTGTTCTAGCTCTGTTGGACCTGACCTGTTCTAGCACCGTTCAACCTGACCTGTTCTAGCACTGTTGGACCTGACCTGTTCTAGCTCTGTTCAACCTGACCTGTTCTAGCTCTGTTCAACCTGAACTGTTCTAGCACTGTTGGACCTGGCCTGTTCTAGCACTGTTCAACCTGACCTGTTCTAGCTCTGTTGGACCTGGCCTGTTCTAGCACTGTTCAACCTGACCTGTTCTAGCTCTGTTCAACCTGACCTGGTCTAGCACTGTTGGACCTGCTGTTCTAGCTCTGTTGGACCTGACCTGTTCTAGCTCTGTTGGACCTGACCTGTTCTAGCACTGTTCAACCTGACCTGTTCTAGCTCTGTTCAACCTGACCTGTTCTAGCACTGTTCAACCTGAGCTGTTCTAGCACTGTTGGACCTGGCCTGTTCTAGTACTGTTGGACCTGGCCTGTTCTAGCTCTGTTCAACCTGACCTGTTCTGGCTCTGTTGGACCTGATCTGTTCTAGCATTGTTGGAACTGGCCTGTTCTAGCTCTGTTGGACCTGGCCTGATCTAGCACTGTTCAACCTGACCTGTTCTAGCATTGTTGGACCTGGCCTGTTCTAGCTCTGTTGGACCTGGCCTGTTCTAGCTCATTTGGACCTGACCTGTGTTAGCGTTATTGGATCTGACCTGTTCTGGCTCTGATGTACCTGACCTGTTCTAGCTCTGTTGGACCTGACCTGTTCTGGCTCTGTTGGACCTCACCTGTTCTAGCTCTGTTGGACCTCACCTGTTCTAGCACTCTTCAACCTGACCTGTTCTTGCACTGTTGAACCTGACCTGTTCTAGCACTCTTGGACCTCACCTGTTCTAGCACTGTTCAACCTGACCAGTTCTAGCACTGTTCAACCTGACCTGTTCTAGCACTCATCAACCTGACCTGTTCTAGCACTCTTCAAACTGACCTGTTCTAGCACTGTTCAACCTGACCTGTTCTAGCACTGTTGGACCTGACCTGTTCTAGCACTGTTCAACCTGACCTGTTCTAGCACTGTTGGACCTGACCTGTTCTAGCAATGTTGGACCTGACCTGTTCTAGCACTGTTCAACCTGACCTGTTCTGGCTTTGTTGGACCTAACCTGTTCTAGCTTTGTTGGACCTGGCCTGTTTTAGCACTGTTGGACCTGACCTGTTCTAGCACTGTTGCACCTGACCTGTTCTAGCACTGTTCAACCTGAACTGTTCTAGCACTGTTGGACCTGACCTGTTCTAGCACTGTTCAACCTGACCTGTTCTAGCACTGTTGGACCTGGCCTGTTCCAGCTCTGTTGGACCTGGCCTGTGTTAGCATAATTGGATCTGACCTGTTCTGGCTCTGATGTACCTGACCTGTTCTAGCTCTGTTGGACCTGACCTGTTCTGGCTCTGTTGGACCTCACCTGTTCTAGCTCTGTTGGACCTCACCTGTTCTAGCACTCTTCAACCTGACCTGTTCTAGCACTGTTCAACCTGACCTGTTCTAGCACTGTTGGACCTGACCTGTTCTAGCACTGTTCAACCTGACCAGTTCTAGCACTGTTCAACCTGACCAGTTCTAGCACTCTTCAACCTGACCTGTTCTAGCACTCTTCAACCTGACCTGTTCTAGCACTGTTCAACCTGACCTGTTGTAGCACTGTTGGACCTGACCAGTTCTAGCACTGTTCAACCTGACCAGTTTTAGCACTGTTCAACCTGACCTGTTCTAGCACTCTTCAACCTGACCTGTTCTAGCACTGTTCAACCTGACCTGTTCTAGCACTGTTGGACCTGACCTGTTCTAGCACTGTTCAACCTGACCTGTTCTAGCTTTGTTGGACCTAACCTGTTCTAGCTTTGTTGGACCTGGCCTGTTTTAGCACTGTTGGACCTGACCTGTTCTAACACTGTTGGACCTGACCTGTTCTAGCACTGTTCAACCTGACCTGTTCTAGCACTGTTGGACCTGACCTGTTCTAGCACTGTTCAACCTGACCTGTTCTAGCACTGTTCAACCTGACCTGTTCTAGCAATGTTGGACCTGACCTGTTCTAGCACTGTTCAACCTGACCTGTTCTAGCACTGTTCAACCTGACCTGTTCTAGCACTGTTCAACCTGACCTGTTCTGGCTTTGTTGGACCTAACATGTTCTAGCTTTGTTGGACCTGGCCTGTTTTAGCACTGTTGGACCTGACCTGTTCTAGCTCTGTTGGACCTGGCATGTTCTAGCTCTGTTGGACCTGACCTGTTCTAGCATTGTTGGACCTGGCCTGTTCTGGCTCTGTTGGACCTGACCTGTTCTAGCTCAGTTGGACCTGACCTGTTCTGGCTCTGTTGGACCTGGCCTGGTCCAGCACTGTTGGACCTGACCTGTTCTAGCATTGTTGGACCTGACCTGTTCTAGCTCTGTTGGACCTGGTCTGTTCTAGCTCTGTTGGACCTGACCTGTTCTAGCTCTGTTGGACCTGACCTGTTCTGGCTCTGTTGGACCTGATCTGTTCTAGCTCTGTTGGACCTGACCTGTTCTAGCTCTGTTGGACCTGACCTGTTCTAGCACTGTTCAACCTGACCTGTTCTAGCACTGTTCAACCTGACCTGTTCTAGCACTGTTCAACCTGACCTGTTCTGGCTTTGTTGGACCTAACCTGTTCTAGCTTTGTTGGACCTGGCCTGTTTTAGCACTGTTGGACCTGGCCTGGTCTAGCACTGTTGGACCTGACCTGTTCTAGCATTGTTGGACCTGACCTGTTCTAGCTCTGTTGGACCTGGTCTGTTCTAGCTCTGTTGGACCTGACCTGTTCTAGCTCTGTTGGACCTGATCTGTTCTGGCTCTGTTGGACCTGACCTGTTCTAGCTCTGTTGGACCTGACCTGTTCTAGCTCTGTTGGACCTGACCTGTTCTAGCACTGTTGGACCTGACCTGTTCTAGCTCTGTTGGACCTGACCTGTTCTAGCTCTGTTGGACCTGACCTGTTATGGCTCTGTTGGACCTGATCTGTTCTAGCTCTGTTGGACCTGACCTTTTCTAGCTCTGTTGGACCTGACCTGTTCTAGCTCGGTTGGACCTGACCTGTTCTAGCATTGTTGGACCTGACCTGTTCTGGCTCTGTTGGACCTGACCTGTTCTAACACTGTTGGACCTGGCCTGTTCTAGCATTGTTGGACCTGACCTGTTCTAGCTCTGTTGGACCTGACCTGTTCTAGCACTGTTGGACCTGACCTGTTCTAACACTGTTGGACCTGACCTGTTCTGGCTCTGTTGGACCTCACCTGTTCTAGCTCTGTTGGACCTCACCTGTTCTAGCACTCTTCAAGCTGACCTATTCTAGCACTGTTCAACCTGACCTGTTCTTGCACTGTTCAACCTGACCAGTTCTAGCACTCTTCTACCTGACCTGTTCTAGCACTGTTCAACCTGACCTGTTCTAGCACCGTTCAACCTGACCTGTTCTAGCACTGTTCAACCTGACCTGTTCTAGCTCTGTTGGACCTGACGTGTTCTAGCACTGTTCAACCTGACCTGTTCTAGCACTGTTCAACCTAACCTGTTCTAGCACTGTTGGACCTGACCTGTTCTAGCACTGTTCAACCTGACCAGTTTTAGCACTGTTCAACCTGACCTGTTCTAGCACTGTTCAACCTGACCTGTTCTAGCACTGTGCAACCTGACCTGTTCTAGCACTGTTGGACCTGACCTGTTCTAGCACTGTTCAACCTGACCTGTTCTAGCACTGTTCAACCTGACCTGTTCTAGCACTGTTCAACCTGACCTGTTCTAGCACTGTTCAACCTGACCTGTTCTAGCACTGTTGGACCTGACCTGTTCTAGCTCTGTTCAACCTGACCTGTTCTAGCACTGTTCAACCTGACCTGTTCTAGCTTTGTTGGACCTAACCTGTTCTAGCTATGTTGGACCTGGCCTGTTTTAGCACTGTTGGATTGACCTGTTCTAGCACTGTTCAACTGACCTGTTCTCGCTCTGTTCAACCTGACCTGTTCTAGTTTTGATGGACCTGACCTGTTCTAGCTCTGTTGGACCTGACCTGTTCTAGCTCTGTTGGACCTGGCATGTTCTAGCTCTGTTGGACCTGACCTGTTCTAGATCTGTTGGACCTGGCCTGTGTTAGCGTTATTGGATCTGACCTGTTCTAGCTCTGTTGGACCTGGCCTGTTCTAGCTCTGTTGGACCTGACCTGTTCTAGCATTGTTGGACCTGGCCTGTTCTGGCTCTGTTGGACCTGACCTGTTCTAGCTCTGTTGGACCTGACCTGTTCTGGCTCTGTTGGACCTGGCCTGTTCTAGCTCTGTTCAACCTGACCTGTTCTGGCTCTGTTGGACCTGATCTGTTCTAGCATTGTTGGAACTGGCCTGTTCTAGCTCTGTTGGACCTGGCCTGATCTAGCACTGTTCAACCTGACCTGTTCTAGCATTGTTGGACCTGGCCTGTTCTAGCTCTGTTGGACCTGGCCTGTTCTAGCTCATTTGGACCTGACCTGTGTTAGCGTTATTGGATCTGACCTGTTCTGGCTCTGATGTACCTGACCTGTTCTAGCTCTGTTGGACCTGACCTGTTCTGGCTCTGTTGGACCTCACCTGTTCTAGCTCTGTTGGACCTCACCTGTTCTAGCACTCTTCAACCTGACCTGTTCTTGCACTGTTGAACCTGACCTGTTCTAGCACTCTTGGACCTCACCTGTTCTAGCACTGTTCAACCTGACCAGTTCTAGCACTGTTCAACCTGACCTGTTCTAGCACTCATCAACCTGACCTGTTCTAGCACTCTTCAAACTGACCTGTTCTAGCACTGTTCAACCTGACCTGTTCTAGCACTGTTGGACCTGACCTGTTCTAGCACTGTTCAACCTGACCTGTTCTAGCACTGTTGGACCTGACCTGTTCTAGCAATGTTGGACCTGACCTGTTCTAGCACTGTTCAACCTGACCTGTTCTGGCTTTGTTGGACCTAACCTGTTCTAGCTTTGTTGGACCTGGCCTGTTTTAGCACTGTTGGACCTGACCTGTTCTAGCACTGTTGCACCTGACCTGTTCTAGCACTGTTCAACCTGAACTGTTCTAGCACTGTTGGACCTGACCTGTTCTAGCACTGTTCAACCTGACCTGTTCTAGCACTGTTGGACCTGGCCTGTTCCAGCTCTGTTGGACCTGGCCTGTGTTAGCATAATTGGATCTGACCTGTTCTGGCTCTGATGTACCTGACCTGTTCTAGCTCTGTTGGACCTGACCTGTTCTGGCTCTGTTGGACCTCACCTGTTCTAGCTCTGTTGGACCTCACCTGTTCTAGCACTCTTCAACCTGACCTGTTCTAGCACTGTTCAACCTGACCTGTTCTAGCACTGTTGGACCTGACCTGTTCTAGCACTGTTCAACCTGACCAGTTCTAGCACTGTTCAACCTGACCAGTTCTAGCACTCTTCAACCTGACCTGTTCTAGCACTCTTCAACCTGACCTGTTCTAGCACTGTTCAACCTGACCTGTTGTAGCACTGTTGGACCTGACCAGTTCTAGCACTGTTCAACCTGACCAGTTTTAGCACTGTTCAACCTGACCTGTTCTAGCACTCTTCAACCTGACCTGTTCTAGCACTGTTCAACCTGACCTGTTCTAGCACTGTTGGACCTGACCTGTTCTAGCACTGTTCAACCTGACCTGTTCTAGCTTTGTTGGACCTAACCTGTTCTAGCTTTGTTGGACCTGGCCTGTTTTAGCACTGTTGGACCTGACCTGTTCTAACACTGTTGGACCTGACCTGTTCTAGCACTGTTCAACCTGACCTGTTCTAGCACTGTTGGACCTGACCTGTTCTAGCACTGTTCAACCTGACCTGTTCTAGCACTGTTCAACCTGACCTGTTCTAGCAATGTTGGACCTGACCTGTTCTAGCACTGTTCAACCTGACCTGTTCTAGCACTGTTCAACCTGATCTGTTCTAGCACTGTTCAACCTGACCTGTTCTGGCTTTGTTGGACCTAACGTGTTCTAGCTTTGTTGGACCTGGCCTGTTTTAGCACTGTTGGACCTGACCTGTTCTAGCTCTGTTGGACCTGGCATGTTCTAGCTCTGTTGGACCTGACCTGTTCTAACTCTGTTGGACCTGGCCTGTTCTAGCTCTGTTGGACCTGACCTGTTCTAGCATTGTTGGACCTGGCCTGTTCTGGCTCTGTTGGGCCTGACCTGTTCTAGCTCAGTTGGACCTGACCTGTTCTGGCTCTGTTGGACCTGGCCTGGTCCAGCACTGTTGGACCTGACCTGTTCTAGCATTGTTGGACCTGACCTGTTCTAGCTCTGTTGGACCTGGTCTGTTCTAGCTCTGTTGGACCTGACCTGTTCTAGCTCTGTTGGACCTGACCTGTTCTGGCTCTGTTGGACCTGATCTGTTCTAGCTCTGTTGGACCTGACCTGTTCTAGCTCTGTTGGACCTGACCTGTTCTAGCACTGTTCAACCTGACCTGTTCTAGCACTGTTCAACCTGACCTGTTCTAGCACTGTTCAACCTGACCTGTTCTGGCTTTGTTGGACCTAACCTGTTCTAGCTTTGTTGGACCTGGCCTGTTTTAGCACTGTTGGACCTGGCCTGGTCTAGCACTGTTGGACCTGACCTGTTCTAGCATTGTTGGACCTGACCTGTTCTAGCTCTGTTGGACCTGGTCTGTTCTAGCTCTGTTGGACCTGACCTGTTCTAGCTCTGTTGGACCTGATCTGTTCTGGCTCTGTTGGACCTGACCTGTTCTAGCTCTGTTGGACCTGACCTGTTCTAGCTCTGTTGGACCTGACCTGTTCTAGCACTGTTGGACCTGACCTGTTCTAGCTCTGTTGGACCTGACCTGTTCTAGCTCTGTTGGACCTGACCTGTTATGGCTCTGTTGGACCTGATCTGTTCTAGCTCTGTTGGACCTGACCTTTTCTAGCTCTGTTGGACCTGACCTGTTCTAGCTCGGTTGGACCTGACCTGTTCTAGCATTGTTGGACCTGACCTGTTCTGGCTCTGTTGGACCTGACCTGTTCTAACACTGTTGGACCTGGCCTGTTCTAGCATTGTTGGACCTGACCTGTTCTAGCTCTGTTGGACCTGACCTGTTCTAGCACTGTTGGACCTGACCTGTTCTAACACTGTTGGACCTGACCTGTTCTGGCTCTGTTGGACCTCACCTGTTCTAGCTCTGTTGGACCTCACCTGTTCTAGCACTCTTCAAGCTGACCTATTCTAGCACTGTTCAACCTGACCTGTTCTTGCACTGTTCAACCTGACCAGTTCTAGCACTCTTCTACCTGACCTGTTCTAGCACTGTTCAACCTGACCTGTTCTAGCACCGTTCAACCTGACCTGTTCTAGCACTGTTCAACCTGACCTGTTCTAGCTCTGTTGGACCTGACGTGTTCTAGCACTGTTCAACCTGACCTGTTCTAGCACTGTTCAACCTAACCTGTTCTAGCACTGTTGGACCTGACCTGTTCTAGCACTGTTCAACCTGACCAGTTTTAGCACTGTTCAACCTGACCTGTTCTAGCACTGTTCAACCTGACCTGTTCTAGCACTGTGCAACCTGACCTGTTCTAGCACTGTTGGACCTGACCTGTTCTAGCACTGTTCAACCTGACCTGTTCTAGCACTGTTCAACCTGACCTGTTCTAGCACTGTTCAACCTGACCTGTTCTAGCACTGTTCAACCTGACCTGTTCTAGCACTGTTGGACCTGACCTGTTCTAGCTCTGTTCAACCTGACCTGTTCTAGCACTGTTCAACCTGACCTGTTCTAGCTTTGTTGGACCTAACCTGTTCTAGCTATGTTGGACCTGGCCTGTTTTAGCACTGTTGGATTGACCTGTTCTAGCACTGTTCAACTGACCTGTTCTCGCTCTGTTCAACCTGACCTGTTCTAGTTTTGATGGACCTGACCTGTTCTAGCTCTGTTGGACCTGACCTGTTCTAGCTCTGTTGGACCTGGCATGTTCTAGCTCTGTTGGACCTGACCTGTTCTAGATCTGTTGGACCTGGCCTGTGTTAGCGTTATTGGATCTGACCTGTTCTAGCTCTGTTGGACCTGGCCTGTTCTAGCTCTGTTGGACCTGACCTGTTCTAGCATTGTTGGACCTGGCCTGTTCTGGCTCTGTTGGACCTGACCTGTTCTAGCTCTGTTGGACCTGACCTGTTCTGGCTCTGTTGGACCTGGCCTGTTCTAGCTCTGTTCAACCTGACCTGTTCTGGCTCTGTTGGACCTGATCTGTTCTAGCATTGTTGGAACTGGCCTGTTCTAGCTCTGTTGGACCTGGCCTGATCTAGCACTGTTCAACCTGACCTGTTCTAGCATTGTTGGACCTGGCCTGTTCTAGCTCTGTTGGACCTGGCCTGTTCTAGCTCATTTGGACCTGACCTGTGTTAGCGTTATTGGATCTGACCTGTTCTGGCTCTGATGTACCTGACCTGTTCTAGCTCTGTTGGACCTGACCTGTTCTGGCTCTGTTGGACCTCACCTGTTCTAGCTCTGTTGGACCTCACCTGTTCTAGCACTCTTCAACCTGACCTGTTCTTGCACTGTTGAACCTGACCTGTTCTAGCACTCTTGGACCTCACCTGTTCTAGCACTGTTCAACCTGACCAGTTCTAGCACTGTTCAACCTGACCTGTTCTAGCACTCATCAACCTGACCTGTTCTAGCACTCTTCAAACTGACCTGTTCTAGCACTGTTCAACCTGACCTGTTCTAGCACTGTTGGACCTGACCTGTTCTAGCACTGTTCAACCTGACCTGTTCTAGCACTGTTGGACCTGACCTGTTCTAGCAATGTTGGACCTGACCTGTTCTAGCACTGTTCAACCTGACCTGTTCTGGCTTTGTTGGACCTAACCTGTTCTAGCTTTGTTGGACCTGGCCTGTTTTAGCACTGTTGGACCTGACCTGTTCTAGCACTGTTGCACCTGACCTGTTCTAGCACTGTTCAACCTGAACTGTTCTAGCACTGTTGGACCTGACCTGTTCTAGCACTGTTCAACCTGACCTGTTCTAGCACTGTTGGACCTGGCCTGTTCCAGCTCTGTTGGACCTGGCCTGTGTTAGCATAATTGGATCTGACCTGTTCTGGCTCTGATGTACCTGACCTGTTCTAGCTCTGTTGGACCTGACCTGTTCTGGCTCTGTTGGACCTCACCTGTTCTAGCTCTGTTGGACCTCACCTGTTCTAGCACTCTTCAACCTGACCTGTTCTAGCACTGTTCAACCTGACCTGTTCTAGCACTGTTGGACCTGACCTGTTCTAGCACTGTTCAACCTGACCAGTTCTAGCACTGTTCAACCTGACCAGTTCTAGCACTCTTCAACCTGACCTGTTCTAGCACTCTTCAACCTGACCTGTTCTAGCACTGTTCAACCTGACCTGTTGTAGCACTGTTGGACCTGACCAGTTCTAGCACTGTTCAACCTGACCAGTTTTAGCACTGTTCAACCTGACCTGTTCTAGCACTCTTCAACCTGACCTGTTCTAGCACTGTTCAACCTGACCTGTTCTAGCACTGTTGGACCTGACCTGTTCTAGCACTGTTCAACCTGACCTGTTCTAGCTTTGTTGGACCTAACCTGTTCTAGCTTTGTTGGACCTGGCCTGTTTTAGCACTGTTGGACCTGACCTGTTCTAACACTGTTGGACCTGACCTGTTCTAGCACTGTTCAACCTGACCTGTTCTAGCACTGTTGGACCTGACCTGTTCTAGCACTGTTCAACCTGACCTGTTCTAGCACTGTTCAACCTGACCTGTTCTAGCAATGTTGGACCTGACCTGTTCTAGCACTGTTCAACCTGACCTGTTCTAGCACTGTTCAACCTGATCTGTTCTAGCACTGTTCAACCTGACCTGTTCTGGCTTTGTTGGACCTAACGTGTTCTAGCTTTGTTGGACCTGGCCTGTTTTAGCACTGTTGGACCTGACCTGTTCTAGCTCTGTTGGACCTGGCATGTTCTAGCTCTGTTGGACCTGACCTGTTCTAACTCTGTTGGACCTGGCCTGTTCTAGCTCTGTTGGACCTGACCTGTTCTAGCATTGTTGGACCTGGCCTGTTCTGGCTCTGTTGGGCCTGACCTGTTCTAGCTCAGTTGGACCTGACCTGTTCTGGCTCTGTTGGACCTGGCCTGGTCCAGCACTGTTGGACCTGACCTGTTCTAGCATTGTTGGACCTGACCTGTTCTAGCTCTGTTGGACCTGGTCTGTTCTAGCTCTGTTGGACCTGACCTGTTCTAGCTCTGTTGGACCTGACCTGTTCTGGCTCTGTTGGACCTGATCTGTTCTAGCTCTGTTGGACCTGACCTGTTCTAGCTCTGTTGGACCTGACCTGTTCTAGCACTGTTCAACCTGACCTGTTCTAGCACTGTTCAACCTGACCTGTTCTAGCACTGTTCAACCTGACCTGTTCTGGCTTTGTTGGACCTAACCTGTTCTAGCTTTGTTGGACCTGGCCTGTTTTAGCACTGTTGGACCTGGCCTGGTCTAGCACTGTTGGACCTGACCTGTTCTAGCATTGTTGGACCTGACCTGTTCTAGCTCTGTTGGACCTGGTCTGTTCTAGCTCTGTTGGACCTGACCTGTTCTAGCTCTGTTGGACCTGATCTGTTCTGGCTCTGTTGGACCTGACCTGTTCTAGCTCTGTTGGACCTGACCTGTTCTAGCTCTGTTGGACCTGACCTGTTCTAGCACTGTTGGACCTGACCTGTTCTAGCTCTGTTGGACCTGACCTGTTCTAGCTCTGTTGGACCTGACCTGTTATGGCTCTGTTGGACCTGATCTGTTCTAGCTCTGTTGGACCTGACCTTTTCTAGCTCTGTTGGACCTGACCTGTTCTAGCTCGGTTGGACCTGACCTGTTCTAGCATTGTTGGACCTGACCTGTTCTGGCTCTGTTGGACCTGACCTGTTCTAACACTGTTGGACCTGGCCTGTTCTAGCATTGTTGGACCTGACCTGTTCTAGCTCTGTTGGACCTGACCTGTTCTAGCACTGTTGGACCTGACCTGTTCTAACACTGTTGGACCTGACCTGTTCTGGCTCTGTTGGACCTCACCTGTTCTAGCTCTGTTGGACCTCACCTGTTCTAGCACTCTTCAAGCTGACCTATTCTAGCACTGTTCAACCTGACCTGTTCTTGCACTGTTCAACCTGACCAGTTCTAGCACTCTTCTACCTGACCTGTTCTAGCACTGTTCAACCTGACCTGTTCTAGCACCGTTCAACCTGACCTGTTCTAGCACTGTTCAACCTGACCTGTTCTAGCTCTGTTGGACCTGACGTGTTCTAGCACTGTTCAACCTGACCTGTTCTAGCACTGTTCAACCTAACCTGTTCTAGCACTGTTGGACCTGACCTGTTCTTGCACTGTTCAACCTGACCAGTTCTAGCACTGTTCAACCTGACCTGTTCTAGCACTGTTCAACCTGACCTGTTCTAGCACTGTGCAACCTGACCTGTTCTAGCACTGTTGGACCTGACCTGTTCTAGCACTGTTCAACCTGACCTGTTCTAGCACTGTTCAACCTGACCTGTTCTAGCACTGTTCAACCTGACCTGTTCTAGCACTGTTCAACCTGACCTGTTCTAGCACTGTTGGACCTGACCTGTTCTAGCTCTGTTCAACCTGACCTGTTCTAGCACTGTTCAACCTGACCTGTTCTAGCTTTGTTGGACCTAACCTGTTCTAGCTATGTTGGACCTGGCCTGTTTTAGCACTGTTGGATTGACCTGTTCTAGCACTGTTCAACTGACCTGTTCTCGCTCTGTTCAACCTGACCTGTTCTAGTTTTGATGGACCTGACCTGTTCTAGCTCTGTTGGACCTGACCTGTTCTAGCTCTGTTGGACCTGGCATGTTCTAGCTCTGTTGGACCTGACCTGTTCTAGATCTGTTGGACCTGGCCTGTGTTAGCGTTATTGGATCTGACCTGTTCTAGCTCTGTTGGACCTGGCCTGTTCTAGCTCTGTTGGATCTGACCTGTTCTAGCATTGTTGGACCTGGCCTGTTCTGGCTCTGTTGGACCTGACCTGTTCTAGCTCTGTTGGACCTGACCTGTTCTGGCTCTGTTGGACCTGGCCTGGTCTAGCACTGTTGGACCTGACCTGTTCTAGCGTTGTTGGACCTGACCTGTTCTAGCTCTGTTGGACCTGGTCTGTTCTAGCTCTGTTGGACCTGACCTGTTCTAGCTCTGTTGGACCTGACCTGTTCTGGCTCTGTTGGACCTGATCTGTTCTAGCTCTGTTGGACCTGACCTGTTCTAGCTCTGTTGGACCTGACCTGTTCTAGCATTGTTGGATCTGACCTGTTCTAACACTGTTGGACCTGGCCTTTTCTAGCATTGTTGGACCTGACCTGTTCTAGCTCTGTTGGACCTGACCTGTTCTAGCATTGTTGGACTTGGCTGTTCTAACATTGTTGGACCTGACCTGTTCTAACTCTGTTGGACCTGACCTGTTCTGGCTCTGTTGGACCTGACCTGTTCTAGCATTGTTGGACCTGAGCTGTTCTAACACTGTTGGACCTGACCTGTTCTAGCACTGTTCAACCTGACCTGTTACATAGATACATAGATACATAGATACATAGAAGATAGGAGCAGGAGTAGGCCATCCGGCCCTTCGAGCCTGCTCCGCCATTTAATGAGATCATGGCTGATCCTTCAATTCAGTATCCCGTCCCCGCCTTCTCTCCGTAACCCTTAACCCCTTTTGCCTGTAGAAATATATCTAATTCCCTCTTAAATATATTTAATGAGCTGGCGTACACTGCCCTCTGTGGCAATGAGTTCCACAGGTTCACCACTCTCTGAGTGAAGAAATTCCCCCTCATTTCTGTCCTAAATGGTTTAGCCCTTATCCTTAAATTATGTCCTCTAGTTCTGTTCTCACCCGCCAAGGGAAACATTCCTTCTGCATCTAATCTGTCTAGACCTGTCAGAATTTTATACACTTCTATGAGGTCCCCTCTCAATCTTCTAAACTCCAGTGTGTACATCCCTAAACTACATAGTCTCTCCTCATAGGTCAATCCCGCCATTCCTGGTATCAGCCTGGTGAATCGCCGCTGCACCCCCTCCATGGCAAGAACATCTTTCCTCAGATGAGGCGACCAAAACTGTACACAGTACTCGAGGTGTGGTCTCACCAGTGCCCTGTACAGCTGCAGCAAGGTATCCCTGTTCCTGTATTCCAACCCTTTTGCTATGAAGGCCAGCATACCGTTTGCCTTCTTAACCGCCTGTTGCACCTGCATGCTCGCCTTCAGTGACTGGTGTACAAGAACACCCAGGTCTCTCTGTACTTCCCCCTCTCCCAATTTATTGCCATTTAAATAATAATTTGCCCTCCCGTTCCTGCACCCAAGGTGGATAACTTCGCACTTGTCCACATTATAGTGCATCTGCCATTTATCCGCCCAATCACCCAGTCTGTCCAAATCGCTCTGGAGCTTCCTGGTCTCCTCCTCTGAGCCCACCCCCCCTCCTAGTTTAGTGTCGTCTGCAAATTTGGAAATGCTGCATTCGACTCCCTGATCCAGGTCATTAATATAAATTGTGAACAGCTGGGGACCCAGGACAGATCCCTGTGGTACCCCACTTGTTACTGCCTGCCATTCAGAAAATGAGCCGTTTATTCCAACTCTCTGTTTTCTATCTGACAGCCAGTTCTCTATCCACGTCAATACTTTCCCCTTTATCCCATGAGCTTCAATTTTCCATGCTAATCTTTTATGTGGGACCTTATCGAAGGCCTTTTGGAAGTCCAGGTACACCACATCTACTGGCTCTCCCCCATCTATTTTACCAGTTACTCCCTCAAAAAATTCCAATAGATTAGTCAAGCACGATTTACCCTTTGTAAATCCATGTTGACTCTGTCCTATCCTGTCCCCATTTGCTAAGTGCTCGGCTATTTCATCCTTAATGATGGACTCCAGCATTTTGCCCACAACTGATGTAAGGCTTACAGGTCTGTAATTACCTGCTTTTTCCCTACCCCCCTTTTTGAATAGTGGGGTAACGTTAGCTACCCTCCAATCCATGGGCACTGTTCCCGAGTCTAATGAATTCTGAAAAATCATGCTTAGTGCATCCGCTATCTCTAGGGCCACCTCCTTCAGTACCCTAGGATGCATGTTATCAGGCCCTGGGGATTTGTCCGCCTTCAATCCCTTTAGCTTCCTTAACACCATATCCTTAGAGATATTGATTTGCGTCAGTTCCTCCTTTGCCAATGTCCCTATTTTTCCCGATATCCCAGGGAGGTTTTTTGTGTCTTCCTTCGTAAAGACTGACCCAAAGTATGCATTTAGTTGGTCTGCCATTTCCTTATTTCCCATTATATATTCCCCCGTATCTGACTGCAATGGACCAACTTTGGTTTTCACCAGTCTTTTCCTCTTGATATACTTATAAAAGCTTTTGGAGTTAGTTTTTATATTTTCCGCCAGCTTGCTTTCGTAAGCTATTTTGCCCTTCTTGATTAAGCCCTTTGCTCTCCTTTGCTCTATCTTAAACTGTTCCCAATCTTCCGCTCTGGCGCGTTTTTTGGCTATTTTATACGCCCTATCTTTGGATTTTATGCTGTCTCTAATTTCCCCTGTTATCCACGGTTGAGTCACCTTTTTAGATTTCCTTTTATGCCAGATTGGTATAAACAATTTTTGCAATTTTGTCATTCTATCTTTAAATGCTTGCCATTGTTTATCTACCTCCAGTCCTCCCAGGAACGTTGTCCAATCAGACCTACTCAGTTCCCGTCTAATGGCATCATAATTCCCCTTGTTTAAATTCAGGACCTGAGTCTCTAGCACTGTTGGACCTGACCTGTTCTAGCTCTGTTGGACCTGACCTTTCTAGCTCTGTTGGACCTGACCTGTTCTAGCACTGTTCAACCTGACCTGTTCTAGCACTGTTGGACCTGACCTGTTCTGGCTCTGTTGGACCTGACCTGTTCTAGCACTGTTCAACCTGACCTGTTCTAGCACTGTTCAACCTGACCTGTTCTAGCACTGTTCAACCTGACCTGTTCTAGCACTGTTCAACCTGACCTGTTCTAGCACTGTTGGACCTGACCTGTTCTAGCTCTGTTCAACCTGACCTGTTCTAGCACTGTTCAACCTGACCTGTTCTAGCTTTGTTGGACCTAACCTGTTCTAGCTATGTTGGACCTGGCCTGTTTTAGCACTGTTGGATTGACCTGTTCTAGCACTGTTCAACCTGACCTGTTCTAGCTCTGTTCAACCTGACCTGTTCTAGTTTTGATGGACCTGACCTGTTCTAGCTCTGTTGGACCTGACCTGTTCTAGCTCTGTTGGACCTGGCATGTTCTAGCTCTGTTGGACCTGACCTGTTCTAGATCTGTTGGACCTGGCCTGTGTTAGCGTTATTGGATCTGACCTGTTCTAGCTCTGTTGGACCTGGCCTGTTCTAGCTCTGTTGGACCTGACCTGTTCTAGCTCTGTTGGACCTGACCTGTTCTGGCTCTGTTGGACCTGGCCTGGTCTAGCACTGTTGGACCTGACCTGTTCTAGCGTTGTTGGACCTGACCTGTTCTAGCTCTGTTGGACCTGACCTGTTCTTGCATTGTTGGACTTGGCTGTTCTAACATTGTTGGACCTGACCTGTTCTAACACTGTTGGACCTGACCTGTTCTGGCTCTGTTGGACCTGACCTGTTCTAGCATTGTTGGACCTGAGCTGTTCTAACACTGTTGGACCTGACCTGTTCTAGCACTGTTCAACCTGACCTGTTCTAGCACTGTTGGACCTGACCTGTTCTAGCTCTGTTGGACCTGACCTTTTCTAGCTCTGTTGGACCTGACCTGTTCTAGCACTGTTCAACCTGACCTGTTCTAGCACTGTTGGACCTGACCTGTTCTGGCTCTGTTGGACCTGACCTGTTCTAGCTCTGTTGTACCTGACCTGTTCTGGTTCTGTTGGACCTGACCTGTTCTAGCTCTGTTGGACCTGACCTGAGCTAGCTCTGTTGGACCTGACCTGTTCTGGCTCTGTTGGACCTGACCTGTTCTAGCACTGTTGGACCTGACCTGTTCTAGCATTGTTGGACCTGACCTGTTCTAGCTCTGTTGGACCTGACCTGTTCTGTCTCTGATGCACCTGACCTGTTCTGGCTCTGTTGGACCTGACCCGTTTTAGCACTGTTGGACCTGGCCTGTTCTAACGTTATTGGACCTGACCAAGCTAACAAGCTTTCCTCCCCCCCAACCCGCCCTAAATGTCCGACCAGGCCCCCTGCGATGTCTGATTCACCCCCCCCTCAATGTCTGACCCGGCCCCCTGCGATGTCTGTTTCACCCCCCTCTCAATGTCTGACCCGGCCTCCTGCGATGTCTGATTCACCCCCCCCTCAATGTCTGACCCGGCCCCCTGCGATGTCTGATTCACCCCCCTCTCAATGTCTGACCTTGTCTCCTGCGATGTCTGATTCACCCCCCCCTCAATGTCTGACCCGGCCCCCTGCAATGTCTGATTCACCCCCCCCTCAATGTCTGACCCGGCCCCCTGCAATGTCTGATTCACCCCCCCCTCAATGTCTGACCCTGTCTCCTGCGATGTCTGATTCACCCCCCCCTCAATGTCTGACCCTGTCTCCTGCGATGTCTGATTCACCCCCCCCCTCAATGTCTGACCCGGCCTCCTGCGATGTCTGATTCACCACCCCCCTCAATGTCTGACCCGGCCCCCTGCGATGTCTGATTCACCTCCCCCCCTCAATGTCTGACCCGGCCCCCTGCGATGTCTGATTCACCACCCCCCTCAATGTCTGACCCGGCCCCCTGCAATGTCTGATTCACCTCCCCCCCCTCAATGTCTGACCCTGTCTCCTGCGATGTCTGATTCACCTCCCCCCCGCCCCCCACCCCGCGATGTCAGACTTACCTGCTTTCCCGCCTGTCCGGCAGACAGCCTGTCAATTTGTGAATCTGTCAATCTGCATGTCAGGCAAGAAACCTTTTAAAAGACGTCCTGCAGTTAAATTCGGCCGGATGTGCGAAAACCCCATCTTCCAGGTTTTCCATCTGCAAATTCTCTCCCCTCCCACAGCCCCCCACCCCGCCCCTGCTATTTTCCCATTCCAACTCAATATCAGGGCCATGGTGAGGACAGGAATAGGCTCAGCAAAGAATGGTCACTTGGGCAGGGACAGGAGGGCTCCTGGTGCCAGTGGGGACACAGCCCAGCACCAGTCACTGGTAACAGCCAGTGACGGTGAGCACCATGCACGGTGAGTGGGAATCCCTCACTGGTGAGCTGGTCGGATGAGCTCTCTAGGGGTTAGTAATATGGGCAGTGAGTGGGAATTCCACCACATCGCCTGTGAATGTGAAAGATGAATAATATTTACAGCCTTAGATTGCTTTGTACAGACTGAAACATTGAGCAGACTTATTTATCAATGGACAGTGAATTTTTTTTTTTATTCATTCAAGGGATGTGGGCGTCGTCGTCAAGTCCAGCATTTATTGCCCATCTCTAATTGCACTCGAGAAGGTGGTGGTTAATACCACGAACAGTGCGAGGATATACAGGAGCAGGTGGCTGTATTGATCTGATCTGGTTGCAGGCTGATTGAGAGCGAGCCTCCTCTGTACATTCTTCACTGACTCTTTGGTAAAGTATAAGAGAAAGTTGTAAAAGGACTGATGAGACGGGTCTCGATTGTCACTTACACTGTGGGCTGGTAGCATCATATTGTACAGTGTAAGATAGGGTCAATGCAAGCAAGAGACTTGTAAATAAACTCACTGAGGGCAGCAGCAATGTTACAAACTCCCAGCGACTTTGTGAAGATCTCACCTCAGGAAATTACCAGTGCATTTAGGTCTCTTTATTAAAGTTGATATCACTCCAAAGCCCCAGGCACTGGAGGGTTGATAGAACTTATCATCAACTCCACAATTAATGAAGCTGGAGAAGAACCTATCACTGAACTAAATTAGAAGCCAGCTTTACACGATGTGAAGCAGGTGGCCCTGGGTGATTGGCTACACAGCAGAATCTGAGAGGAGTGTCTTTCCTGGGACAGGCCTGGCTCCGAAAGGATGCAACCATCCCAAGCCCCCTTCGTTACCCATCCCAATCAGAATGATCCGAGGAGTTCTGGAGCATGCCAACCCGTCTGGCTGCTGAATGTTGACAATGAACTACTTGGAAAAGCTTCAGAAAACTAGTTGGAAGAAGCTTCTCCTGCACATTGGTCATGGGAAGCGGCCTGGGTTTGGGAAAGGCAGCTGGACTAGTGATACTAGTGGGAGCAGACGTGTGCTCACTGGCTGGGAAGGATACCTTTCCACTCGGTTGAGGTTTAGACTTTCTGTCATGTATGTGGCCTGGTGGCAGTTCATACAGCCAGACCCCAGGGGAAGGGGGATACATTTTCACCTTTACCACCGCCGTGTGAAGCATCGCCTGGGTAGAGAGCAGGAAGGAACATCTGGCAAGTTGGGTCACACATTGGCAAAGGACTCCCCTCCCCCCCACCATGAAACCAATGGAAGGTAACCCAGGCTGGTTCTGTAAGAGGGGTACGATCCTCGCTGTCAGATTTTCCTTCCTACGCTCTGCCCAGTTGGCGCTTAATGGTCAGGCGATAAAGTCTAAAATTTACCCCCCCCCCCCCATGTCGCTTACAAGCTGAAAGCTGCAGTTTTATTCTCTGTAGCCTGGGTCTAACAATGTAGCTGATCACAGTAAATCGCTCACTGAGGAGCTCATAGGATGGCCACCATGTGGCTGGCAAGCAGGTGGAAAGTATTCACAAAATGTGCAGGCTAACCCATGGATCAGATTTATTTGCAATTAAAATAACACACAGAAAGAAGCGAATCCGTACAACTGGGGTGAATGTTTTAGAGAGTCCATTGTTCTTCGCACCATTGGCGTAGAAATTGGTTTGTGTTCCATGCAGGCTGCCCGGGCGGGTGCCTAAAACAGTCATTAAGCCCCGTAAATATGTTAATGAAGGATCTAATGCCTGTTGAAGGACCCCACTACAAAATTTGTTCCCGTTGAGCGGGTCGGGTATCGGGCCTGGATTCTTCAGCGGCCTCTGCAGATGGCAACAAAAGATAAATTGTTAAAACCATTTTTTTCCACAGAAATCTGTTTGTGGAGCCGGGAGGAGGAGTGCTTCCCCCTGACTCCACAGGCCTGGTGATCACCTCCCCACCACTTGCCCAAACCCAACCTCCCGTAACCCGGAACGTAGCTGAGGGCCGCTGTTGTCAAGGAAACCCGACATCCTGTAACCCGGAACGTAGCTGAGGGCCGCTGTCGTCAAGGAAACCCGACCTCCCGTAACCCGTAACGTAGCTGAGGGCCGCTGTCGTCAAAGAAACCCGACCTCCCGTAACCCGGAACGTAGCTGAGGGCCGCTGTCATCAAGGAAACCCAACCTCCCGCAACCCGGAACGTAGCTGAGGGCCGCTGTCGTCAAGGCAGGTGTTGGCTTTTCTCGTGGGCCAGCTATCTGTTAAGGTCCGAACGGCAGTGGCAGCTCGCTCCAAAGATGTAGATGAGGCCCGAGGACCAATTTCAGGTCTGCCCTGGGCCTCCCTGCTCGGGCGTGCCCTGCTTGTGCAGAGCCGCATCTAGGTCCAATCATGGGCACAGACCAACTTCTACCACATCGTGTCTGGAATGATTGACAGTTCTGACTTCAGGAGCTTTTGGACTATTTATGCCTGAAATTCTGCATGGGTTCTACTGGTCTCCGAATAGAGCTCAGCGCACCTCCAGGAAACGAGGTAAATGGTCATGTTCAGCCTTGGATGTTCGGTCGGTCTCCTGCCGGAGTTATGGTGGTAGACTGCTCAAACCCCCATGGAATTTCAGGGTCTGTAAGTCGATGGAAATTCTCCAATTCTCTTTAGTTCACTAAGACTAGTGTGTAGCACTTTCACTTCTGTCAGAAGGTCATGGGCTCAAGCCCCACTCAACACATGAGCACATAATCCAAGCTGTCACTCCAGTGCAGTACTGAGGGAGTCATGCACTGTCGGGGGTGCCGTCTTTTGGAAAAGACATAAACCGAGGCCCCGTCTGTCTTCGCAAGTGGTTGTAAAATATGGCACTATTCAAAGATGAGCAGGGTGTTAGAATCATAGAATGGTTACAGCACGGAAGAAGGCCATTCGGCCCGTCCAGCCCATGCCGACTCTCAGCTAGTCCCACTCCCCCGCCCTTTCCCCATAGCCCTACAAATGTTTTTCCTTCAGATACTTATCCAACTCCCTTTTGAAAGCTGTGATTGAATCTACCTCCACCACCCTTTCAGGCAGCGCATTCCAGATCCTAACCACTCGCTGCGTAAAAAAGTTTTTTCTTTACGTCGCCTTTGGTTCTTTTGCCAATCACCTTCAATCTGTGTCCTCTGGTTCTTGACCCTTCTGCCAATGGGAACAGTTTCTCTCTATCTACTCTGTCCAGACCCCTCATGATTTTGAACACCTCTATCAAATCTCCTATCAATCTTCACTGCTCCAAGGAGAACAACCCCAGCTTCTCCAGTCTATCAACGTAACTGAAGTCCCTCATTCCTGGAATCATTCCCGTAAATCTTGTCTGCACCTTCTCTGAGGCCTTCACATCCTTCCTAAAGTGTGGTGCCCAGAATTGGACACAGTACTCCAGTTGGGACCGAACCAGTGTTTTATACAGGTTCATCATAATTTCCACACTTTTGTTCTCTATGCCTCTATTTATGAAGCCCAGGATCCCGTAAGCCTTTTTAACTGCTTTCTCAACCTGCCCTGCCACCTTCAACGATTTGTGCACACATACCCCCAGGTCTCTCTGTTCGTGCACCCCCTTTAGGATTGTACCATCTAGTTTATATGTCCTCTCCTCGTTCTTTCTACCAAAATGTATCACTTCACACTTTTCTGCTTTAAATTTCATCTGCCACGTGTCCGCCCATTTCACCAGCCTGTCTGTGTCTTCCTGAAGTCTATCACTCTCCTCCTCACTGTTCACTGTACTTCCAAGTTTTGTGTCATCTGCAAATTTTGAAATTGTGACCTGTACACCCACGTCCAAGTCATTAATATGTAACAAGAAAAGCAGTGGTCCTAGAACCAACCCGTGGGGAACACCACTGTATACCTTCCTCCAGTCCGAAATACAACCGTTCACCACTACACTCTGTTTCCTGTCACTTAGCCAATTTCATATCCATGCTGCCACTGTCCCTTTTATTCCATGGGCTTCAACTTTGCTAGCAAGCCTATTATGTGGCACTTTGTCGAACGCCTTTTGGAAATCCATGTACACTACGTCAACCACATTACCCTCCTCACTCTCTCTGTTACCTCATCAAAAAACTCGATTAAGTTGGTTAAACACGATTTGCTTTTAACAAATCCGTGCTGGCTTTGCTAAATTAATCCACACTTGTCCACTCCTGCTCCTATCTTCTATGATTCTATGTCCTCGGGCCCCGGGCTCTCTATCCTGTGCTGTCTCCTCTGCTGTCGATTCCTCTCCGGTCCGCTGTCCTCGGGCCCCGGGCTCTCTCTCCTGTGCTGTCGATTCCTCTCAGGTCCGCTGTCAGGAGCGGAGAGAGCAGCAGCACAGTGAGTATTTAAACTCACTTTCGCGGGCTTTTTTTCAGAGGCCAGTGTCGGGAGCGGAGAGAGCAGCAGCACAGTGAGTATTTAAACTCACTTTCGCGGGCTTTTTTTCAGAGGCCAGTGTCGGGAGTGGAGAGAGCAGCAGCACAGTGAGTATTTAACACACTTTCGCGGGTTTTTTCAGAGGCTTACCAATCTCACAGGCCGGCGGCGGCGTTCCAGAGCCACGTCATAATTCAAAAAGTGACGCGGACAAGAGGAAGCAGCTGATTGGGTGAGTAGGGCCAGGTGAGTATTTATACTACTCTGTAGTTTGACAGTTAAGGTTAATAGTTTATAAAGTTTAGAAGGACCTAATTTTTGTGGTTATAGTTTCTAAGGTCTCTGTTATGTAGCAGGGAGAGCTAGTATACAAGGGCCCTTGAGAATATTATTTAATTGTAGTGTAATTTGTGGTATTGATTTGAGTTAATTTAAATTAATTAAAAGGTAAGTCATGGCAGCACAGCTCGGCCCCGTGGCATGCTCCTCCTGCGCTATGTGGGAAATCAGGGACACTTCCTGTGTCCCTGTTGACCATGTGTGTGGGAAGTGTATCCAGCTGCAGCTACTGGCAGACCGCATTGCGGCGCTGGAGCTGCGAATGGATGCATACTGGAGCATTCGCGATGCTGAGGACATCGTGGATAGCACGTTTAGGGAGTTGGTCACACCGCAGGAAAAGGCTGCACAGGCAGGAAGGGAATGGGTGACCATCAGGCAGAGTAGTAGGCGCAGGCAGGTAGTGCAGGGATCCCCTGTGGCCATCCCCCTTTCAAACAGATATACCGCTTTGGATATTGTTGAGGGAGATGGCTTATCGGGGGAAGGCAGTAGCAGCCAACTTCCTGGCACCATGGGTGGTTCTGCTGCACAGGACGGGAGGAAAAAGAGCGGGAGAGCTATAGTGATAGGGGATTCTATTGTAAGGGGAATAGATAGGCGTTTCTGCGGTCGCAAACGAGACTCCAGGATGGTATGCTACCTCCCTGGTGCAAGGGTCAAGGATGTCTCGGAGCGGCTGCA
Source organism: Squalus acanthias (assembly GCA_030390025.1). Classification (NCBI taxonomy): domain Eukaryota; kingdom Metazoa; phylum Chordata; class Chondrichthyes; order Squaliformes; family Squalidae; genus Squalus; species Squalus acanthias. Next base: position 72,547,425 of record CM059434.1, on the reverse strand, counting down.
GGGCATTCTGGAGGGGGAGGGTGAACAGCCAGTTGTCGTGGTGCATATAGGTACCAACGATATAAGTAAAAAATGGGATGAGGTCCTAAAAGCTGAATATAGGGAGTTAGGAGGTAAATTAAAAAATAGGACCTCAAAGGTAGTAATCTCAGGATTGCTACCAGTGCCACGTGCCAGTCAGAGTAGAAATAGAAGGATATTTCAGATGAATACGTGGCTAGAGGGATGGTGCAAGGGGGAGGGATTCAAATTCCTGGGACATTGGAACCGTTTCTGGGGGAGGTGGGACCAGTACAAACTGGACGGTTTGCACCTGGGCAGGACTGGGACCGATGTCCGAGGGGGAGTGTTTGCTAGTGCTGTTGGGGAGGGTTTAAACTAAAATGGCAGGGGGTTGGGAACCTGTGCAGGGAAACAGAGGAAAGGGAAGCAAGGATAGAAGCAAAAGACAGGAAGGAGAAAAGCAAAAGTGGAAGGCAGAGAAATCAAGGGTGTAAATCAAACAGGGCTACAGTAAATAATAATTCTAAAAGGACTAAGAGTGTTAAAAAAACAAGCCTGAAGGCTTTGGGGGAAAAATTCACTTGGTTGCGCCTCCCGTTAGCGCCTTAAGAGGGCGCTAATGGGGCGCAAAGCCGTTAACGCCCGGGCGCAGCGATGTTTGCGCCGCTCGAGAACTTAACTTGAGATTGTGCGGCGGCGCTAAAACTTACCGCTGCGACCACCTGCGTGCGCAGATTATGACGTCATTCCATGGTGCAACGCCCTTGGGGCGCCCCGGAGCGGAAATTGAGTGGCGCCCCCTGCCTTACCGCCTGACGCTAGCAACGACCAGAAGACTGGAACGCTATCAATCGCTGTGGGGCTGGGGGGCGCTATTTAAAGGGGACCTCTTCCTGTCTTTTATTGTTGGTGGCATTTTTGAACTACGCATTCTGAGAGAGAGAGGGAGAGACTTCTGGAGAGATTCAACGTTGTGTGAAGGAGTTTTGGGTACTGAGCAGCACTTTGCAGGTTCATTTTGATTTGCCATTCCTTGTATCGATTTAGCAGAGACTGTGGGAGCTGCACTCTGAGCTCTTTGCCTGGTACTCTCCATTGTTCTTTCCAGCACATTTGATGTGCAAGTCTCTCCAGGCCGAGATTCAAGGCTGCAATGAACAGGATGTGGATGGAAAGCAAGATTAACCATCCCCTTTAAGAACTGGCCCGTGCCATTGTGTGTGTGTTCCATTGCTGACTGACATTACATGAGCTTCGCCAGCGCTCTGAGTTAGCGCCTCACTCCTTGGCCTTTGCGCCTTAAGACAGGTGTGCAGCGCCTGCTTTAGCGCTCCACTCACCTCCCGGGGCGGTAAAAGTGAAGTTTCCTGTCAGTGCCGATAATTAGCGCCAGGCGCTAATATTTGCGTCCAGACGATATTTGCGCCCCAAATGGGGCGCGACCTAATTTCTACCCCTTTGTGTCTTATTGCGAGGAGCATTCGGAATAAGTGGATGAATTAGCTGCGCAAATAGATGTAAACGGATATGATATAATTGGGATTACGGAGACATGGCTCCAGGGTGACCAAGGCTGGTAATTCAATATCCAGGGGTATTCAATATTCAGGAAGGACAGACAAAAAGGAAAAGGAGGTGGGGTAGCATTCCTGGTTAAAGAGGAGATTAACACAATAGTAAGGAAGGATATTAGCTCTGATGATGTGGAATCTGTATGGGTAGAGCTGAGAAATACTAAGGGGCAGAAAACGTTAGTGGGAGTTGTATACAGACCTCCAAACAGTAATGCTGAGGTTGGGGATGGCATTAAACGGGAAATTAGAGACGCGTGCAATAAGGGCACTGCAGTTATCATGGGTGACTTTAATCTACATATAGATTGGGCTAACCAAATTAGTAACTATACTGTGGAGGAGGAATTCCTAGAGTGTATACGGGATGGTTTCCTGGACCAATATGTCGAGGAACCAACTAGAGATCAGGCCATCTTACACTGGGTATTATGTAATGAGAAAGGATTAATTAACAATCTTGTTGTGCGAGGCCCCTTGGGGAGGAGCGATCGTAATATGATAGAATTCTTCATTAAGATGGAGAGTGAAGTAGTTGACTCAGAGACTAGGGTCCTGAATTTAAATAAAGGAAACTACGATGGTATGAGGCGCGAGTTGGGTAGGATTGATTGGGGAATGTCATTCAAAGGGTTGACGGTGGATAGGCAATGGCAAACATTCAAAGACCGCATGGATGAACTACAGAATTTGTTCATCCCTGTTTGGCATAAGAATAAAACAAAAAAGGTGACTCAACCGTGGCTAACAAGGGAAATTAGGGATAGCATAAGATCCAAGGAGAGGATATATAAATTGGCCAGAAAAAGCAGCAAACCTGATGATTGGGAGCAGTTTAGGATTCAGCAAAGGAGGACAAAGGGATTAATTAAGAGGGGGAAAATAGAATGAGAGTAAGCTTGCAGGGAACATAAAAACTGACTGTAAAAGCTTCTATAGATATGTGAAGAGAAAAAGATTGGTGAAGTCAAGCGTAGGTCCCTTGCAGTCAGAATCAGGGAAATTTATAATGGGGAACAAAGAAATGGCAGACCAATTAAATACATACTTTGGTTCTGTCTTCACAAAGGAGGACACAAATAAACTCCCAGAGATGTCGGGGAACATAGGGTCTAATGAGAGGGAGGAATTGAATGAAATCAGTATTTGTAGGGAAATGGTGTTAGGGAAATTGATGGGATTGAAGGCCGATAAATCCCCAGGGCCTGATAACCTACATCCCAGGGTACTTAAGGATGTGGCCCTAGAAATAGTAGATGCATTGCTGGTTTTCTTTCAAAATTCTATAGACTCTGGAACAGTTCCCATGGATTGGAGGGTAGCTAATGTAACCCCACTATTTAAAAAAGGTGGTAGAGAGAAAACGGGGAATTATAGACCGGTAAGCCTGACATCGGTAGTGGGGAAAATGCTAGAGTCCATTATAAAAGATGTAATAGCAGAGCACTTGGAAAACAGTGACAGGATCGGACAAAGTCAACATGGATTTACAAAAGGTAAATCATGCTTGACTAATCTACTGGATTTTTTTGAGGATGTAACTGGTAGAATAGATAAGGGAGAACCAGTGGATGTGGTGTATTTGGACTTTCAGAAGGCTTTCGATAAGGTCCCGCATAAGAAAAGGGGAAGTGAAACGAGATCTGGGAGTCCTTGTGCACCAGTCGCTGAAGGTAAGCATGCAGGTGCAGCAGGCGGTTAAGAAGGCAAATGGTATGTTGGCCTTCATAGCGAGAGGATTTGAGTACAGGAGCAAGGATGTCTTACTGCAGTTGTACAAGGCCTTGGTGAGACCACACTTTGAGCATTGTGTGCAGTTTTGGTCGCCTTATCTGAGGAAGGATGTTCTTGCCATGGAGAGAGTGCAGCGAAGATTCACCAGACTGATACCTGGGACGGCAGGAATGACATATGAAGAGAGATTGGGTCAATTAGACTTATATTCGCTAGAGTTTAGAAGAATGAGAGGGGATCTCATTGAAACTTATAAAATTCTAACAGGACTAGACAGACTAGATGCAGGAAGGCTGTTTCCAATGGCGGGGGAGTCCAGAACCTGGGGTCGCAGTCTAAGGATAAGGGGTAAGCCATTTAGGACTGAGATGAGGAGGAATTTCTTCACCCAGAGAGTGGTGAACCTGTGGAATTCTCTACCACAGAAGGCAGTTGAGGCCAATTCATTAAATATATTCAAGAAGGAGATAGATATATTTCTTAAGGCTAAAGGGATCAAGGGATATGGGGAGAAAGCAGGGACAGGGTACTGAATTCGGATTGATCAGCCATGATCTCATTAAATGGTGGAGCAGGCTCGTGGGGCCGAATGGCCTACTCCTGCTCCTATCTTCTATGCTTCTATGTCCTCAGGCCCCGGGCTCTCTATCCTGTGCTGTCTCCTCTGCTGTCGATTCCTGTCAGTCCGCTGTCCTCGGGCCCCGGGCTCTCTATCCTGTGCTGTCTCCTCTGCTGTCGATTCCTGTCAGTCCGCTGTCCTCGGGCCCCGGGCTCTTTATCCTGTGCTGTCACCTCTGCTGTCGATTCCTGTCAGTCCGCTGTCCTCGGGCCCCGGGCTCTCTATCCTGTGCTGTCACCTCTGCTGTCGATTCCTGTCAGTCCGCTGTCCTCGGGCCCCGGGCTCTTTATCCTGCGCTGTCTCCTCTGCTGTCGATTCCTGTCAGGTGTTCTCCAGGTGACGAGGCTAACATTTTTCCCATAACTAACAGCACCAAAACCGATTATCTGGTCATTTATCTCATTGCTGTTTACGAGACAGTGCTGTGTAAAATTGGCTGCTGCAGTTGCCTACAAAACATCAGTGACTCCACTTCAAAATAATTCACCAGCTGTGAAGCACTTTGAGAGGTCCCGAGGATGTGAAAGGTGCTCTGTAAATGGAACTTATTTCTTTCTTAGAAAAGACCAAAATTTGTTGGTAGATGTTCTTCAATTCATGTTGTCCACATACAGCCTTACATCATGAATTCTACAGAAGACCGTTTCATCTTGAGCACAGAGCTTGGAGACAGAGCTGGGTGAGCGCAATCGGAGTGGATCACAAGCAGAGTGGAAGAATTTGGTGAGAGCAGGAATCGGTGGAGAGAAGGAAGGCGGTTGAGACGTCTAACTGAAAAGGAGGAGTGAAGACACAGAACTCAAGGGGGGAAAAATTCGGTTGGTTAGCGCCTGCCGTTAGTGCCTCCGGGGGGCGCTAACGGGGCGCTAGTAACTTAGCGCCCGAGCGCGGCTATTTTAGCACCACTCGCAAAATTTTGTGGCGGCGCTAAACACTACCGCCATGATCTCCTGCGCCCGGCCGATATTAGCGCCCCAAAATGGGCGATACCGAATTTCCCTAAGAACTCTAGGTTAATAGGCCTGAGAGCGGACCTGCAGGAGAGCGAGAGGAGCGGCCACAGATGAAGGTAGGCCCAAGAGCCCGGAGCCCGGAGGGAGTGCAAGCGTCAGGGAGCGAGGTAAATAAACCTAAAGTGACGTCAGCACAAGGGAAGGAGCTGATTGGTGAGTAGCTGGTGACTGTTAATTTTTAAGTCTTGAGTTTATTTCTGTTAAGTTAGTTTAATAGTCTATTAAATAGAGGCATGGCAGAGCACCTCAGTCCCATGGAATGCACATTTTGTGCCATGTGGGAACTCCAGGACACTTCCCGTGTCCTGGACAACCACATATGCAGGAAATGTCGTCAGCTGGAGGAGCTCAAACTGACGACAGTTCCTGGATATAAGGTGTTCAGGAAAGATTGGGAAGGAAAGAAAGGAGGTGGGGTGGCAGTATTGATTAAGGAGAATATTACAGTGCTGGAGAGAGAGGATGTCCTGGAGGGGTCAAGGACAGAATCTATTTGATCAGAGTTAAGAAACAATAGAGGTGCCATTACACTACTAGGTGTATTCTATAGGACACCAACTACTGGGAAGGATATAGAGGAGCAAATTAATGGGAAGGATATAGAGGAGCAAATTAATGGGAAGGATATAGAGGAGCAAATAAGTGGGAAGGATATAGAGGAGCAAATTTGCAGGAAAATTATAGAGAGGTGCAAGAACTATAGAGTAGTGATAATGGGGGACTTCAACTATACTAATATAGACTGGGATAGTAATCGTGTAAAGGGCAGAGAGGGGGAAGAATTTTTGAAGTGTGTTCAGGAGAACTTTCTTGATCAGTACATTTCCGGCCCAATGAGGAAGGAGGCATTGCTGGATCTGGTTCTGGGGAATGAGGTGGGTCAAGTGGAGCAAGTGTCAGTAGGGGAACGTTTAGGGAACAGTGATCATAGTATCATAAGGTTTAGATTAGCTATGGAAAAGGACAGGGAGCAATCTATAGTAAAAATAATGAATTGGAGGAAGGCCAATTTCAGTGGGTTGAAACGGATCTGGCCCAGGTAAATTGGAATCAAAGATTGGTAGGCAAAACTGGAATCGAGCAATGGGCTGCCTTTAAAGAGGAGATGGTTTGGGTACAGTCGAGGTACATTCCCACGAAAAGATAGGGCAACCAAAGCCAGAGCTCCCTGGATAACGAAAGAAATAGAGAATATGAAGCAGAAAAATGTCATGACAGATGTCATGTTGAGAATACAAGTGAGAACCAGGCTGAATATAGAAAGTTCTGAGGTGAATTGAAAAAGAAAATAAGAGGGGCAAAGAAAGAGTATGAGAATAGATTGACAGTTAACATAAAAGGGAATCCAGACGTCTTCTATAGGCATATAAATAGTAAACAGGTAGTAAGAGGAGGGGTGGGACCGATTAGGGACTAAAAAGGAGACCTACGCATGGAGGCAGAGGGTATGGCTGAGGTACTAAATGAGTACTTTGCATCTGTCTTTACCAAGGAAGAAGATGCTGCCATAGACATAGTGAAAGAGGAGGTAGTTGAGATACTGGATGGGATAAAAATTGATAAAGAGGAGGTACTAGAAAGGTTGGCTGTACTTAAAGTAGATAAGTCACCAGGACCAGATGGGATGCATCCTAGGATGCTGAGGGAAGTAAAGGTGGAAATTGGGGGAGTCCAGAACCAGGGGTCACAGTCTAAGGATAAGGGGTGGGCCATTTAGGACTGAGATGAGGAGGAATTTCTTCACCCAGCGAGTGGTGAACCTGTGGAATTCTTTACCACAGAAGGCAGTTGAGGCCAATTCATTAAATATATTCAAGAAGGAGATAGATATATTTCTTAAGGCTAAAGGGATCAAGGGATATGGGGAGAAAGCAGGGACAGGGTACTGAATTTGGATGATCAGCCATGATCTCATTAAATGGCGGAGCAGGCTCGAGGGGCCGAATGGCCGACTCCTGCTCCTATCCTCTATGCTACTGGCCATAATCTTCCAATCCTCCTTGGATACGGAGGGTGGTGCTAGAGGACTGGAGAACTGCAAATGTTACACCCTTGTTCAAAAAAGGGTGTAAGGATAAACGCAGCAACTACAGGCCAGTCAGTTTAACCTCAGTAGTGAGGAAGCTTTTAGAAACTATAATCCGGGACAAAATTAACAGCCACTTGGACAAGGGTGGAATAATTAAGGAAAGCCAGCACGGATTTGTTAAAGGCAAATCATGTTTAACTAACTTGATTGAGTTTTTTGATGAGGTAGCAGAGAGGGTTGATGAGGGCAATGCAGTTGATGTGGTGTACATGGACTTCCACAAGGCGTTTGATAAAGTGCCACATAATAGGCTTGCCAGCAAAGTTGAAGCCCATGGAATAAAAGGGACAGTGGCAGCATGGATACGAAATTAGCTAAGTGACAGGAAACAGAGAGTAGTGTTGAATGGTTGTTTTTTGGACTGGAGGAAGGTGTTCCCCAGGGATCGGTACCAGGACCACTGCTTTTCTTGATATATATTAATGACTTGGACTTGGGTATACAGGGCACAATTTCAAAATTTGCAGATGACACAAAACTTGGAAGTATAGTGAACAGTGAGGAGGAGAGTGATAGACTTCAGGAGGACATAGACAGGGTGGTGAATGGGCGGACACGTGGCAGATGAAATTTAACGCAGAAAAGTGTGAAGTGATACATTTTGGTAGGAAGAACGAGGAGAGGCAATAGAAACTAAAGGGTACAATCCTGAAGGGGGTGCATGAACAGAGAGATCTAGGGGTATATGTGCACAAATCGTTGAAGGTGACAGGGCAGGTTGAGAAAGTGGTAAAAAAAGCATATGGGATCCTGGGCTTCATAAATAGAGGCATAAAGTACAAAAGCAAGGAAGTTATGATGAACCTTGATAAAACACTGGACCGACCTCAACTGGAGTATTTTGTCCAATTCTGGGCACCGCACTTTAGGATGGATGTGAAGGCCTTAGAGAGGGTGCAGAAAAGATTTACAAGAATGGTTCCAGGGATGAGGGACTTCAGTTACGTGGAGAGACTGGAGAAGCTGGGGTTGTTCTCCTTGGAGCTGAGAAGGTTGAGAGGAGATTTGATAGAGGTGTTCAAAATCATGAAGGGTCCAGACAGAGTAGAGAGAAACTGTTCCCATTGGCAGAAGGGTCGAGAACCAGAGGACACAGATTGAAGGTGATTGGCAGAAGAACCAAAGGTGACATGAGGGAAAACTTTTTTACGCAGTGAGTGGTTAGGATCTGGAATGCACTGTCTGAGAGGGTGGTGGAGGCAGATTCAATCGTGGCTTTCAAAAGGGAGTTGGATAAGTACCTGAAGGAAAATAATTTGCAAGGCTACGGGGAAAGGGCGGGTGTAAGGGGTTTTCTCCGTTACTGGTCCCCTGTTACACATAGTTCTTGGACGTCAGGATTTATCAGAACAAAATACACACAGCACAGGGTTTTGGCTCAACCTTTGATTCGTTCGTTTATTGAACACACACACACAATGACTTCCCCAGTATAAATCCCTACGATTTATATCAGGCTAACTACCCCAAAATACAAACCCCTACACAAGGGTCATTTGCATCGACACAATATGACACAGTTAAACCCGTCCACGATTTGACTGTTACATAAAGTTACCCAGACTCAATCACAAAACCCTAATTGTGATCTGACTGAAACTTACAACTTAGTCAGACTCAATCACAAAAGCCCCCTCTATGATTTGACTGAAACATACAATCACCACTCCCGATTGGCTGTCTCCTGTTGATTGTAGGCCCGAATCTTTCTGCTCGCTGTTTTTCCGATGGCTTCCCACACCACTCTCTTCGAAGTGTCTCTTACTTTAAACCAAAACCAACTTGCAATCTTGAAACTCATTTCCTGGCCCCCTCCTGAGCATATGATGGCCGTTTCAAAAATGTGTGAATGTTTCTAGCAGAGAACTCTTGATGGCTAATTGTCCCTCGTATTGTCCATTGATTAGAGATACCTTTCTGACAATGCAACCTTCCCAAGGTGCCTGCATATGAATCACAGAATCACAGAATCCCCACAGTGCAGATAGAGGCCATTTCGGCCCATCGAGCCTGCACCGACACATTCCCCACCCTATCCCCGTAACCCCACGTATTTAATCCCCCTAACACTAAGGGTCAATTTATCATAGCCAAATCAACCTAACCCGCACATCTTTGGACTGTGGGAGGAAACTGGAGCACCCGGAGGAAACCCACGCAGACACGGGGAGAATGTGCAAACTCCACACAGACAGTCAGCCGAGGCCAGATTCGAACCCGGTTCGTTGCTAGTTGTTGGTTTCTGTTAGCATTCGTATTCAAATGGTTCAAGGCCCGGCCCATTGTCTAGGCCTGCACCGATACTAATTATTCTGGGGCCATTGTCTTCTTTAACAATATAACCCCTTAAGGTAAATGAATATGCGAATGTTCTTGTTCAGAAGCATTTGTATTTTAGATTGTCTGCGATCATTGATATCCAGTCTCTTGATGGTTCGTCTGCAATGTTTGAATTAACCCTTTATTGCCCATCTCTTTTTGCGGGCTGTGCAGTTCTGGGTTTTTATTTGTCATAGTCCAATTTTTACCGTTGGGTGGGAGGAACGGATCCTACATGGGGGAGTGGGACTAGCTGAAGTGCTCGTGCAGTGAGCTGGCACGGGCTTGACGGGCCAAATGGCCTCCTTCTGTGCTGTAACCATTCTATGATTCTATGATCTAAAACTTCTGTCAGTTACTGAATATGTTCTTAACAAAAATGGATTATAACATCATGTGTACCAATTTTAAGTTTTTAAGTAGTGTGGTGGTTCAGTATCTTACCATGTCTCATTGTTTCTGTGTATTAATTAAACACGAAATGAATCTGACCTAGTACTTTTAGCCTGTGTGTATTACACTGTCAGTATGGTACAAGAGAGAAAAGATAATTTTTTTTTTTTACATTCATTCTCGTGATTTAGACATATATTGCCCATTCCTATAAAGCCGAATGGTTTGCTAGGCCACTTCGGAGGGCAGTTAAGAGACAACTATTGTTGTGATAGGCATCCCATGTGATCTCCAGTGGTGATACCAGTTGGGGCCAATAGTTAGTCCCAAATCATATTATCCCACCCACAGAACACGTAACGCCACAGGTTTCTAATCATGGGACACGGCCTTTTTCCTGTGAGTAGTCTTGTGGAAAAACCTTAACAGTAACACCCTGGCTCTGCCACTTTTACATGAGGATCCCATTTATGTTCCACACATGTTCATTATAAGGTTTATTTTGCCATTTTTGGTGCTAAAAGAAACACCCTGGAATTAAGATGGTATGTGACAGATATCTCAAGTCAAAGAAAGCCTCTATAGGTGTCAGGCGTGGCTAGAAGCGAGTACTCTGAGCTAGTACTCGGAGCTAGTACTCGGAGCTAGTACTCTGAGCTAGTACTCAGAGCTAGTACTCAGAGCTAGTACTCGGAGCTAGTACTCGGAGCTAGTACTCAGAGCTAGTACTCAGAGCTAGTACTCAGAGCTAGTACTCGGAGCGAGTACTCGGAGCTAGTACTCGGAGCTAGTACTCAGAGCGAGTACCGGAGCGAGTACTCGGAGTTAGTACTCGGAGCTAGTACTCAGAGCTAGTACTCGGAGCTAGTACTCAGAGCTAGTACTCGGAGCTAGTACTCGGAGCTAGTACTCGGAGCTAGTACTCGGAGCGAGTACTCGGAGCTAGTACTCGGAGCTAGTACTCGGAGCTAGTACTCGGAGTGAGTACTCGGAGCGAGTACTCAGAGCTAGTACTCGGAGCGAGTACTCGGAGCTAGTACTCGGAGCTAGTACTCGGAGCTAGTACTCGGAGCGAGTACTCGGAGCTAGTATTTGGAGCTAGTACTCGGAGCTAGTACTCGGGGCGAGTACTCAGAGCTAGTACTCAGGGTGAGTACTCGGAGCTAGTACTCGGAGCGAGTACTCGGAGCTAGTATTCGGAGCTAGTACTCGGAGCTAGTACTCGGGGCGAGTACTCGGAGCTAGTACTCAGGGTGAGTACTCGGAGCTAGTACTTGGAGCTAGTACTCGGAGCTAGTAATCTAGGCCGACACTTCAGTGCAGTACTGAGGGAGTGTGTCACTGTGCCATCCTTTCAACAAGACATTAAACCAAGGCCCCATCTGCCCGTCTCAGGTAGATATGAAAGATCCCACAGCACTATTTGAAGTGAGTTCTCCTGGTGTCCAGCGAGGTGTCCTGGTGTCCTGGACAAATTTGTCTGTCAACTAACACCAAGACAGACTATCTGTTCATTTAGCTCATTGTTGTTTTGGGACCTTGCTGTGCACAAATTGTCTTCGAAAGTGTTTCATTGTCTGTGAAACTCTTTAGGATGTTTGAGATCATGACATTATATCTTCACACTCTTCCCTTTGAGGATAAGAGCATAAGAACATAAGAAATAGGAGCAGGAATAGGTCACTTGGCCCCTCGAGCCTGCTCCGCCATTCAATGAGATCATGGCTGATCTTGGGCTCAAAGCCATGATGGTGTGGAGTAGTGGAAGGATAGGCAGGCTGATTAACAGTCTGACAGGCCGTGACGTGACCGTGGCTGTTCGTCTTTATACCAGCCAATAGGGTAGTTAGTGCTCTATGGTGGGAGGGTTTTATGGGCTCTCACAACCAATACGATCAGGGGCGGGCCCACTACAACCACACCCACCGGATCTCCATTGGATGTAGGACCCAGAATTCAGAGCCAGAGCTCCAGGCCCAACTTGTCGGTTCTGTCTGGAGCATCTCCTGACTCCGAGGCGGGAATGCATAATAAAATGTGTGGGGGGCGGGGGGGGGCGGTGATTTTTCTTTAAACTTAAGTTATTGTAGTTAATTGGATGAGTTAATGCAGAAAGAAAGGTTTAAAAGGCTCTTTAGATCATGAAAGGTACCATCTCAATACAAGTTCATTCTTTAACTCCGCTGTGCTTTTCTGATGAAGACCAGTCTTCTGTACAGGTGGTGGCTATCAGACCAATGGAGATAATGGCCCAGATTTTGTGGTCAGCGGCAAATGTACTTTTCGCGGGCTTTTGAGCAACAACTTGCTGTCATCGGGCGTCTGATCCAGTGCGGTGCCCTCTACAGGGGATCTGTGGCATGTGTGAGTAGGACAAGCAACAGCGAGGCATTTCAACCAATCAGATTGAAGAATCCTCACTGAGACATGCAGAGTCTAAACCAGAGAGTCTAAACCAGGAAGTATAAATTAGATTTAAATCACGTACAGAAAACGAAATAAAGATTGGGAAAGACAGATGGTATTAAGAGAGAGATAAAAGAGACAGACAAAAAAAGTAAAAAAAAAGGGGGAGAAATTTGGTTTTGCCCCATTTGGGGCGCTAAATTTTGAAATCGTGAAAAGTTAGTGCCAGGCACTAATGAGTCTGAGGTTTCCCTAAATTGGCTTTTAGTGCTCCTGGAAAGAGCTGGAGCGCTAAACCAAGCGCTAATGACCTAATCAGGGCGCTACAGGGGCGCTACCAGCAGAGCGAGAATGAATTTCAGGTGCTAGGCAATCGAGAATGATCCTTCACACTGGCCCCTTCCAGCTCTGAAAGGGGAGGTTGCATCATTGTGCAGATCCTCATTATCAGCATTGCTGGCTGTGAAGGAAACCTGCAAGGAACTCAATCCCCTGATCGTAATGGCTGATCCCACTCCCAGGGAGAGAGCTCGTCGTTTCACAGACAAGGCATTGGAGGCATTGATCGCGGGAGTGGAGCGAAGGAGGGCAGTGCTGTTCCCGGACACTGGACGAAGCCATTTCCTCAGGTGTTCAGGGCAATGTGGACGGAAGTGACCCAGGAGGTCTCGGCCAGTAGTGTGGTCGCACACAGCCTGACACAGTACCGGAAGAAATTCAATGACCTCACTCGGGTGGTCAAGGTGAGTACATGCTTCAACAGGTCCTACATACCAGCATCTGAACCTCAGTCTGTATACAGTGCACAAATCGCCACACCCCTACCACTCACCCACCAAGCATCTGCACCTACTCAAACTCACATCCACATCTCACGCCTTGCCTACAATCACAGCTATTCAACCATTGTAGGCATATCTACCAAACACATAGCTGGACTCTGACTCGCACACATTCGTTTCTCCTGCATGCCAAGATGGCCCACAATAGGAGGGAGCAGCAGAGAACAGGCAGAGTTGATGTGCAGCTCCAGCAGCTCTCAGACCTTGAGGAGCATTGGGCAGCAGGTGGTGGGCATCGTGGCCCACGGCAACGTCGACCCCCTTGGGGACAAGAACGGTATCTTCAGCCCCTCTCCTTCTCTCATCCCACTTTCCCCTCACACCACAAGCCTTTCCTACTTTATACCTCCTGATACTGTCTGCATTCCGTGCTCCCTTCCTGCCCCCCTGCCCTCACCTTAACTCGAGTCTTGTGCCTTTATGCTTTCAGATAATCAGCAACCAGATGACTAGCCTGTGCCTGAGCCCCCCACTGAGAGCGAGGAAGGAGAAGAGGAGGAGGAGCAAAGCACCGCGTCACTGCATCTCTCACCCGCAGGCACCACCTCAGATACTGGCACTACGCGATCTTGAGGCAGGTTTAGTAGAGGGGTCTGCACTGGGTGATGCACCGGGGACGAGCGGGCTGCAGCAAGGCCAGGGGGAAAGGGGAGCTCGGGAGCCAGCTCCCCGGAGGGCGAGTTCGCGTGTGAGTTCTGCTGCAAAGGACTCAGAGGAGGACCTCGATGGGGAGGCGTTCACAAGAAGAGTGATGGCCATGCACTCCAAGATGATAGGTGCAATGGCAAGGGTGCCCGAGAGCCTGTCGGCAATGGTAAGGAGCGTGGAGGAGTCCGCCTCCAACATTGCACAGAGCTCTGCGCACACCATCGTTTCCACTGTGCAGAGGATAGTGAGCGTATCTGCGGGAGGAATGGATTCGGAGACCGGGGATAAAGGCAGTGCGGAGCAGAGGCCTGGGAGTCTGAGTGAGCGTATCTGCGGGAGGAATGGATTCGGAGACCGGGGATAAAGGCAGTGCGGAGCAGAGGCCTGGGAGTCTGAGTGAGCGTATCTGCGGGAGGAATGGATTCGGAGACCGGGGATAAAGGCAGTGCGGAGCAGAGGCCTGGGAGTCTGAGTGAGCGTATCTGCGGGAGGAATGGATTCGGAGACCGGGGATAAAGGCAGTGCGGAGCAGAGGCCTGGGAGTCTGAGTGAGCGTATCTGCGGGAGGAATGGATTCGGAGACCGGGGATAAAGGCAGTGCGGAGCAGAGGCCTGGGAGTCTGAGTGAGCAGACTACCTGCGAGGGAGACAGTCGGCAAGCGACACAATGAAGGAGTGACGTCAGAATTCAAAGGTGTCGCTGAGAGGCGAGTATAGGGTGAGTATCTGTGGTAAGTTTTTTTTGTTCTGTTTTGAGTATATTTCTGCTAAGTAGATCATAGCCTATCTAATAGAGGGAAGTGCTGATTGGTGGTAGCTGTTGAGTGTTTCTTGTTAAGTTTTAAGTTTATTTCTGCCAAATTACCTCCATAGTCTGGTAAATAGAGGCATGGCAGGGCAGCTCAGTCCCGTGATTTGCACATCCTGTGCCATGTGGGATATCCTGGATGCTTCTTGCAGCCTGGACGACCACGTGTGCAGGAAGTGTCGCCAACTGCAGCAAATCGAGCTCCGGATTTCGGAGCTTGAGCAGCAGCTGGAGTCACTACAGTGCATCTGCGAGGCTGAGAAATACTTGGAAAGCACGTTGCTGGAAGTGGTCACCCCGCAGCCTCAGAATGTGCAAGCAGAGAGGGAATGGGTGACCGCCCGACAGAGAAGGAAGACCAGGCAGGTACGGCAGGAATCCCCAGAGTGCATCTCGCTCACTAACCGGTTCACAGTTCTGGAAACTGGTGGGAGTGATGGCTCCTCTAGGGAGAGCAACCAGAGCCAAGGCCACGGCACCACGGGTGGTTCAGCTGCACAGGGGGGGAGGAAGAAGAGTGGAAGAGCAATAGTGATAGGGGATTCATTTGTTAGGGGAACAGATAGGCGTTTCTGCGGCCGCAGATGTGACTCCAGGATGGTATGTTGCCTCCCTGGTGCCAGGGTCAAGGATGTCACTGAGCGGCTGCAGGACACTCTGAGGGGGGAGGGTGAACAGCCAGAGGTCGTTGTTAATATTGGTACCAACGACATAGGCAGGAAGAGGGATGAGGTCCTGCAGGCAGACTATAGGGAGCTAGGAAAGAGATTAAAAAGCAGGACCTCAAAGGTAGTAATATCCGGATTACTCCCGGTGCCATGTGCTAGTGAGTACAGGAATAGGAGGATAGAACAGATGAATGTGTGGCTGGAGAGATGGTGCAGGAGGGAGTGCTTTAAATTTCTGAGGCATTGGGACCATTTCTGGGGAAGGTGGGACCTGTACAAGCCGGACGGGTTACACCTCAACAGAGCCGGGACTAATATTCTCGCAGGGAGGTTTGCTAGTGCTGTTGGGGAGGGTTTAAACTAGCTTGGCAGGGGAATGGGCACCAGCATATAGGAGTAGAAAAGAGGAATAAGGTGCATAAAAGAGTGAGTGTGTTGGATAGTACTAGAGAAGAAAGTAGTACTGGAGGCAGAATTAGACAGGAGCAGACTAAGAAAGACTATGAAAAATCCAAAAATGGGTTTAGAATGCATGTACTTAAACGCACAAAGTGTGGTGAATAAGGTTGGTGAGCTACAAGCACAATTAGCTGTGTGGCAATATTATGTTGTGGCAATAACGGAAACGTGGCTTAAAAATGGTGAGGACTGGGCACTTAATATTCAAGGGTACAAGGTGTTCAGAAAAGATAGGAAAGGAAAAAAGGGGGGTGGGGAGGCAGTGCTGATTAAGGAAGACATTGTAGTGTTGGAAAGGGAGGATGTTCTTGAGGGGACAAGGACAGAATCCATCTGGTTAGAGTTGAGGAGCAAAAAGGGTATGATCACACTATTGGGGGTATTCTATAGGCCTCCAAATAGTGAGAGGGAGGTAGAGGAGCAAATCTGCAGGGAAATCGCAGAGATATGCAAGAGCTATAGAGTGGTGATATTGGGGGACTTTAATTACCCAAATATCGATTGGGATAATGCTAGGGTAAAGGGAAAGGAGGGGTAGGAATTTCTGAAATGTGTTCAGGAGAATTTCCTTGACCAATATGTTCTTGGCCCAACTAGGAAGGAGGCATTGCTGGATCTGGTGCTGGGGAATGAGGTGGGCCAGGTCAACCAAGTGTCTGTGGGAGAACACTTGGGTACGAGTGATCATCGTATCATAAGATTTAGATTAGCAATGGAGAGGAGCAAGGAACAATCTAGAGTGGAACTTCTAAACTGGAATAGGGCTAACTTCAATGGGATGTGAAAGGATCTAGCCAGGGTAAAATGGAACCAAAGACTGACAGGAAAAACTGTAATGGAACAATGGGTGATCTTTAAGGAGGAGATGTTCCAAGTACAGGCTAGGTACATTCCAACAAGAGGGAAGGGTAAGGGAACCAAAGCAAGGGCTCCTTGGATGACGAGGGAGATAGAGAAGATGATGAAACAAAAAAGAGGGTGTATGATGCATGTCAGGTGAATTCTTCAAGGGAGAACCAGATCAAATACAATAAGTTGAGAGGGGAAGTGAAGATGAAAATAAAATTGGCAAAGAGAGAATATGAGAGTAGAATGGCAGTTAACATAAAAGGGAACCCAAAAATCTTCTACCGGCATGTAAACAGTAAGCAGGTAGTAAGAGGCGGGGTGGGGCCTATTCGCGACAAAGAAGGTGATATATGTTTAGAGGCGCAGGGCAAGGCTAGAATACTCAATGAGTACTTTGTATCGGTGTTTACTGACAAAATATCGGTAGAAGTGGAAAAGGTAGAAGCAATGGAAGGGGTGAAAATTGATAGACAGGATGTGCTAGAAAGGCTGGGTATGCTTAGAGTGGACAAGTCGCCTGGTCCAGATGGCTTGCATCCCAGGTTGCTAAGGGAATTGGGGGAGGAGATAGCGAAAGAGCTTGCCATAATTTTCCAATCTTCCCTAGATGCGGGGGAGGTGCCTGAGGATTGGAAAGTGGCAAATGTGACACCATTGTTCAAGAAAGGGTGTAAGGATAATCCTAGTAACTACAGGCCGATCAATTTAACGTTAGTGGTGGGTAAAGTTTTAGAAACATTAATCAAGGAAAAAATTAATGGGCACTCGGACAGGTTTAAGCTAATTAAGGAGAGCCAACACGGACTTGTAAAAGGCAGATCGTGTTTGACTAATCTAATTGAATTTTTTAATGAAGTAACAGGGAGGATTGATGAAGGGAATGCAATGGATGTTGTTTACATGGATTTTAGGAAGGCGTTTGACAAAGTACCACATAGAAGGCTGGTTAACAAAATTGAGGCTCATGGAATAGGTGGGTCAGTGGCAGCTTGGATAAGGAATTGGCTCAAGGACAGAAAACAGCGAGTTGTGGTAAATGGCTGGAGGATGGTAGACAGTGGTGTTCCCCAAGGGTCAGTGCTGGGGACACTGCTTTTTTTGATATATTTGAATGACCTGGATATTGGAATACAGAGTAGAATTTCTAAATTTGCCGATGACACCAAACTTGAGGGTGTGGCAAACAGTGAGGATGATACCAATCGACTGCAACAGGACATAGAAAGGCTAGCAGACAAGTGGCAGATGGAATTTAATACAGAGAAGTGTGAGGTGATGCATTTTGGCAGAAGGAACAGGGGGAGGCAATATACACTTAATGGCACAGTTTTAAAGAGTGTGCAGGGACAGAGGGACCTAGGAGTTAATGTGCATAGGTCCCTGAAGGTGGCAGGACATATTGAGAGAGTGGTTAGCAAAGCATATGGGATCCTGGGCTTCATAAATAGAGATATTGAGTACAAAAGTAGAGAAGTTATGCTGAACCTGTGTATAAAGTGCTGGTTAGGCCACAACTGGAGTATTGCATCCAGTTCTGGTCACCACACTTTAGGAAGGATGTGAAGGCCCTTGAGAGGGTGCAGAGGAGATTTACCAGAATGGTCCCGGGGATGGGGGATCTTAGCTACAAGGACAGGTTGGAGAAGCTGGATTTGTTTTCAGTAGAGCAAAGGAGGTTGAGGGGTGATTTGATAGAGGTGTACAAGATTATGACGGGTTTGGATAGGCTAGACGGGGAAAGGCTGTTCCCACTAGTTGATGGTACAAGGACTAGGGGACACAGATTTAAGGTTTTGGGCAAGAGATACAGGGGGAACGTGAGGAAAATCTTTTTTAGGCAGCGAGTGGTGAGGACATGGAACTCGCTGCCGACGGAAGTGGTGGAAGCGGAGACACTCAATGTTTTTAAGGGGAGACTGGATAGGCACTTGAGGGAAATAAACTTGCAGGGCTATGGGGATAGAGCGGGGGAATGGGACTGATTCGATTGCTCTACAGAGAGCCGGCAGGGACTCGATGGGCCGAATGGCCTCCTTCTGTGCCGTTATGACTCTATGACTCCCAGAGAAACTGTGCAGATCTAGACCTCATGACGCGAGTCATGGGCGATGTGGCAGCTTCCATTGCAGCACAGGTGGAAGCGATGTAGCGTCTTAGTGCTGTAATGCAGTCAATGGTTGCTGCCATCAATTCTCAGACTGATCTCGTGCAGTCTCGGCTTGATGCCCCGCAAGCTCTGACTGCTGCCATCATCGCTGGGTCGACCACCGTCCACCGGGGATCTCACGGTGTCACAGCAGGCCAGCAATCTGTGCTCCAGCAGATTGGTAGGGATGCTGAGGTGCTGTCCCGGGAGAGTGGCAGTGTGTCAGTCGAGCAGGAACCTGCTGTGCTCTCTCAGGATGAGAGCATTCCTGATCCCACCATTGCCATTCCGCCATTGCCCTTGTCACTGCCTGTCATTCAGCCAGCCCAGACTGCTGCCGCCCATGCTGAGGTGGCGCAGTAACAGCCGGATCCTGCAGGCTCAGAGCTGGTCGAGGGCATCCTGCAAGGCCATCTGTAGTCTCTGGCACCGACACTCAGCAGCCTTCCACCAACCCAGATTAGGGAAAGTCACTGTAAAGAGGGGAAGTAAGGGTTTGCACAAGGGTGATTAGATAATATTGTTGCTGTATATATGTAGTTGCTGAATTTGGATCAATTTATTATTGGAATGCTGCAGATTTGGTGTTGTGTCTCATTTCAGCTTTGGGGTGTGGTATGGAATGAGAAATTGATGGAATGATGGGGACTGGCTGAGGAACCAGGAAGTGGCCTCGAATTCATTGGAACCGAAGTCTGATGAGGTGGTCACGGACCATCCTTCCACAAGGCCGATTGAGTGGCTGGCTCCTCCGTCGCTGCTGTTCATGCTCCTGTTCATCCTCCTCGTCCTCGTCCTTGTCCTCGTCCTCCTCCTCTCCCTCTTCCCCCTCCTGAGGTGGTCCCACAATCCCTGGTGGCAATGGCTGGGCCCTCATGATGGCCACGTTGTGCAGCATGCAGCAGACGACAACGAAAATTGACACCCGCTCAGCCGAGTACTGGAGGGCTCCTCCCGAGCGGTCAAGGCAGCGGAATCGTTGCTTGAGCACTCCGATGGTCTGTTCGATGATGTTCCTGGTGGCAGCTTGGCTCTCATTATATGAGTGCTGGCCAGGAGTGTTGGGGTTGCGGAGGGGAGTCATGAGCCAGGTGGAGAGCGGATAGTCCTTGTCTCCCAGCAGCCATCCTCGAGCTTGTTGTGGTGGCTGGAACAGATCTGCTACACCGGTCTGGTGCAAAATGAAGGCATCGAGGCTGCTGACAGGATAGTGGGCATGACGGTCAGGATTCGCCGTGTGTGGTCACACACCAACTGCACATTAAGTGAGTGGTAGCCTCAGGATTGTTATGAGGTGCCCACAGAGCGATGTGGGTGCAGTCAATGGCGCCCTGCACCATGGGGAAGCCCGCTATCCTGGCAAAGCCACATGCACACTCGCGCTGCTTCTCTCTGGTCATGGGAAGGAAATGTAGTCCCTTCTCCTTCTGTAGAGAGCATCTGTGACCTCGCGGATGGAGCAATGGACGGCGAACTGCAAGATGTTCGCTGTATCTCCTGTTGCAGACTGGAAGGATCCGCTGGCGAATAAATTGAGGGCGACAGTCACCTTGTCTGCCGCTGAGAGAGCCGTGGTGCTCCTGATATGAGGCTCGAGGTCTGGCTGCAGGAGGTGGCAGAGCTCTGTGGCCACGTCCTTGGTGAAGCGCAGCCTTCTAAGACACTGTTCCTCAGTGAGATTGATGTAGGAGAAATGCTGCTGGAATACCCTGGGAGGGTAAGGCCTCCCGTTGAGAGCCCCGGTGGCCCTCCTCCCTCTGGCCACATTTTGCAATCTTTCTCTCTGCCTCCACTGCCTCCACCGTTGACGCTGGAGGGCGAGGTCCAGTGCCAGTACAGCCCCCATTAAAGTATGGAAATGTTGCACTTTAAAATCTCACCTAAATGAAAGTGATTAATTTTTCTGAGGCAGAAGACTCCTTCAAGTGGAAAATGCTGAAATCGCTCAAAACACCTGTTTGCCTTTCTCAAACTGACAATGCAGCAGTCTTTGCCAACTAAAAATAAACCGGATGTCGACGCCTTTATATAGCGCGCCTCCAGCACTCATCTGATTGCATACTGCGTCCTCTACCTGTCGTTGCTAACAGCAGGCGCACAGGCAGGGGGTGAGAGTGAATTTCTGAGCTGGGGCGCAACCGGGACGCTGCGCATCCGGATGACATCACGATCTCCGGGCGAAGGAGAGCGTCGCGCTAGTGGGAGCCACCGCCATAAACCTCCATGTCAATTTCACGGGCGTCGGTACTATCGCCACACCCGGTTGCCAAGCTGGAGGCGCTAACAGGAGGCGCAAAGGTGGCCAATTTCTCCACCAATACATTTTAATTTTTAATTTTTAAAAAATCTCCAACAATAATTAAATTCTGAAGGAATGAGACTCCATAAATTAAATTAAATTTTCAGGGCCAGAGAGGTCATTTGGCAGCAATTATGACTCATCACGCCGTTAAAAAATTCACTTACACTTGAATGCACCGGCCCTAACCCTTTCCGCCATGTTTAGTGGGTAACTAGCAGTAAGTATCGCAACTTCACAGCCTTACATGGAATTCAATGCTGAGTCTATCGGCGAGAGTGACCCGGAGGAGTCTGTCTGTCAGTAACCGGTCAGTGGGAGGGGGCGTGAGAGTGACCCGGTGGGGGGGGGGGAAGTCTGTCTCTCAGTAACCGGTCAGTGGGAGGGGGTGTGAGAGTGACCCGGGGGCGGGGGGGGGGGAGTCTCTCAGTAACCGGTCAGTGGGAGGGGGTGTGAGAGTGACCCGGCGGGGGGGGGGGGTCAGTGGGAGGGGGTGTGAGAGTGACCCGGGGGGGGGGGAGTCTCTCAGTAACCGGTCAGTGGGAGGGGGTGTGAGAGTGACCCGGGGGAGTCTGTCTCTCAGTAACCGGTCAGTGGGAGGGGGTGTGAGAGTGACCCGGGGGAGTCTGTCTCTCAGTAACCGGTCAGTGGGAGGGGGTGTGAGAGTGACCCGGGGGACTCTGTCTCTCAGTAACTGGTCAGTGGGAGGGGGTGAGAGTGACCCGGGGGGGTGGGGTCAGTGGGAGGGGGTGTGAGAGTGACCCGAGGGGGGGGGGGTCAGTGGGAGGGGGTGTGAGAGTGACCCGGGGGGGGGAGTCTCTCAGTAACCGGTCAGTGGGAGGGGGTGTGAGAGTGATCGGGGGGGGGGGGGGGGAGTCTGTCAGTAACCGGTCAGTGGGAGGGGGTGTGAGAGTGACCCGGGGGGGGGGAGGGGGGGGTGAGTCTCTCAGTAACCGGTCAGTGGGAGGGGGTGTGAGAGTGATCCGGGGGGGGGGGAGTCTCTCAGTAACCGGTCAGTGGGAGGGGGTGTGAGAGTGACCCGGGGGTGGGGGGGGGGGGTCAGTGGGAGGGGGTATGAGAGTGACCCGGGGGTGGGGGGGGGGGTCAGTGGGAGGGGGTGTGAGAGTGACCCGGGGGGGGGGAGTCTCTCAGTAATCAGTCAGTGGGAGGGGGTGTGAGAGTGACTCGGGGGGGGCGGGGGGGGAGTCTCTCAGTAACCGGTCAGTGGGAGGGGGTGTGAGAGTGACCCGGGGGTGGGTGTCTCTCAGTAACCGGTCAGTGGGAGGGGGTGAATGCAGTTTTATGAGTTAAGATGTGTTTAGTGCAGACTGAGAGTAACAGTGCCGGGATCTGCCATCTGGTAATTCCACGGCTCGTGCTTCAGTCTGTCAGAAGCAGAGCTGTTGTTAATACCCCCGGAGAGTGGGTGGGATGTACTGGGCTGGGGGATGGAGCCTGTTGTTAAAGTGGCCTTGTCTCTATTCATGCCCACTATCAGGGTTATTTTGTGTTGTCATGGCGCCAGCTCGTGGTAACTCGCAGCAATCACACTGAAACCAACTCCTTGGACACGCTTTTAGTGAACATCGTTCTCTGTTGTCATTAACCAGGAGCAAAGTAAACAGATACAATCCCTTAGTAACCAGTGTGGGAGTGTCCTGTTCGAGATAGTTAACGGACATTCCCGACCACCGAACTCCTGCTTCTGATGGGTTTTTGATTTGATTCTGTTTCTCTCCTGTCTGACTGCAGGAACTCTGGGTCAATTGATGCTCCGTACTCGGGGGAGGGTCTTCCTTCACGTGTGAGCCTGAAGAGGGATTGTCAGCAGTTGATTTATCGTGGGACATGACAGCCAAGCCTAGTCCGACCCTTACCCAATATCTATACGATGGGCTAAAGCTTCCTGGAATAATAAGTGTGTTAACGACACTCACCGTTATTATTCTTTTCTAAAAGATGTATTTATTAATTCACGGGATGTGGGCGTCGCTGGCAATGCCAGACTTTATTGCCCATCCCTATTTGTCCCTGAGAAGGTGGTGGTGAGCCGCCTTCTTGAACCACTGCAGTCCGTGTGGTGAAGGTACTCCCACAGTGCTATTAGGGAGGGAATTCCAGGATTTTGACCCGGCGACGATGAAGGAACGGCGATATACTTCCAAGTCAGGATGATGTGTAACTTGGAGGGGCACTTGTAGGGAAACTTGGAGTTAGTGGTGTTCCCATGCGCCTGCTGCCCTTGTCCTTCTAGCTGGTAGAGGTCGCAGGTTTGGGAGGTGTTGTCAAAGAAGCCTTGGCAAGTTGCTGCAGTGCATCTTGTAGATGGTACACACTGCAGACAAGGTGTGCCGGTGGTGGAGGGAGTGAATGTTTAAGGTGGTAGATGGGGTGCCAATCAAGCGGGCTGCTTTGACCTAGGTAGTGTTGAGCTTCTTGAGTGTTGTTGGAGCTGCACTCATCCAGGCAAGTGGAGAGTATTCCATCACATTCCTGACTTGTGCCTTGTAGATGCTGGAAAGGCTTTGGGGAGTCAGGAGGTTAGTCACTCACCGCAGAATACCCAACCTCTCACCTCCTCTGGTAGCCACAGTGTTAATGTGGCTGGTCCAGTTACGGTTCTGGTCCAGGGTGATGCCCAGGATGTTGATGGTGGGGAAATTGACGATGGTAATGCCATTGAATATCAAGGGGCAGTGGTTAGACTCGATCTTGTTGGAGATGGTCATTGCCTGGCACTTATTTCTTGGGTCTCTGTTGTGTAGCAGGGAGTGCTGGTAAACAAGGGCCCTTGAGTATATCATTTAATTGTAGTGTAATTAGTGGTATTGATTTGATTTAATTTAATTTGAATTAATTAAAGGGTAAGTCATGGCAGCACAGCTCAGCCCCGTGGCATGCTCCTCCTGCACTATGTGGGAAATCAGGGACACTTCCTGTGTCCCTGACGACCATGTGTGTGGGAAGTGTATGCAGCTGCAGCTACTGACAGACCACATTGCGGCGCTGGAGCTGCGAATGGATACATACTGGAGCATTCGCGATGCTGAGGACGTCGTGGAGATCACGTTTAATGAGTTGGTCACACCGCAGGTAAAGGCTGCACAGGCAGGAAGGGAATGGGTGACCATCAGGCAGAGTAGTAGGCGCAGGCAGGTAGTGCAGGGGTCCCCTGTGGCCATCCCCCTTTCAAACAGATATACCACTTTGGATATTGTTGAGGGGGATGGCTTATCGGGGGAAGGCAGCAGCAGCCAACTTCCTGGCACCATGGGTGGTCCTGCTGCACAGGACGGGAGGAAATAAAGCGGGAGAGCTATAGTGATAGGGGATTCTATTGTAAGGGGAATAGATAGGTGTTTCTGCGGCCGCAAACGAGACTCCAGGATGGTATGTTGCCTCCCTGGTGCAAGGGTCAAGGATGTCTCGGAGCGGCTGCAGGGCATTCTGGAGGGGGAGGGTGAACAGCCAGTTGTCGTGGTGCATATAGGTACCAACGATATAGGTAAAAACCGGGATGAGGTCCTAAAAGCTGAATATAGGGAGTTAGGAGGTAAATTAAAAAATAGGACCTCAAAGGTAGTAATCACAGGATTGCTACCAGTGCCACGTGCTAGTCAGAGTAGAAATAGAAGGATATTTCAGATGAATACGTGGCTAGAGGAATGGTGCAAGGGGGAGGGATTCAAATTCCTGGGACATTGGAACCGGTTCTGGGGGAGGTGGGACCAGTACAAACTGGACGGTTTGCACCTGGGCAGGACCGGAACTGATGTCCTAGGGGGAGTGTTTGCTAGTGCTGTTGGAGAGGGTTTAAACTAAAATGGCAGGGGGTTGGGAACCTGTGCAGGGAGACAGAGGAAAGGGAAGCAAGGATCGAAACAAAAGACAGGAAGGAGAAAAGCAAAAGTGGAAGGCAGAGAAATCAAGGGTGTAAATCAAACAGGACCACAGTAAATAATAATTCTAAAAGGACTAAGAGTGTTAAAACATCAAGCCTGAAGGCTTTGGGGTAGAAATTAGGTCGCGCCCCATTTGGGGCGCAAATATCGTCCGCGCGCAAATATTAGCGCCTGGCGCTAATTATCGGCACTGACAGGAAACTTCACTTTTACCGCCCCGGGAGGTGAGTGGAGCGCTAAATTAGGCGCTGCACACCTCTCTTAAGGCGCAAAGGCCTAGGAGTGAGGCGCTAACTCAGCGCACGAGCGCAGCGCAGCTGCTGCCAGTTAGCGCGGGAACACAGACACACTGGCGCCGGACACTTCTTAAAGCGGGGGGGGCCACTTGCTCCCCAGCCACACCCTGCTCATTGCAGCCTTGAATCTCAGCCTGGAGAGACCTGTAATCCATTTTGCTGCCAAGAATGGAGAGGGTGAGAGAACGCGCTCATCGCTTCACCGAGCGGGCCTTGGATGCTCTGGTTGACGCAGTGGAGCGCAGACGATGCATGCTGTTCCCAGAGAGTGGCAGGAGGCCTTTGCCACGCGAGTTCAGAAGAGTGTGGAGGGAGGTGGCTCAGAGCGTCTCCTCCAGGAGCATGGTGCCCAGGACCCATGTCCAGTGCCGCAAGAAGTTCAACGACCTCACTCGGGTCGTCAGGGTGAGTGGCTTTTTCTCAATACCTCTCCATCCCTCCATCTCAACCTCACTCTATGGCCAGAGGGTCTTAAAACACCAATGCACAACACTCATCCAACACCTATGGCCCTTTCATCAAACACACACACACATTCCACACTTTGCATACAGTAAGGGCTATTCACCTATGGGAGGCACATCAGGCAAGACCATGGCTGCATATTGTAAGGGCTATTCACCTATGGGAGGCACATCAGGCAAGACCATGGCTGCATATTGTAAGGGCTATTCACCTATGGGAGGCACATCAGGCAAGACCATGGCTGCATATTGTAAGGGCTATTCACCTATGGGAGGCACATCAGGCAAGACCATGGCTGCATATTGTAAGGGCTATTCACCTATGGGAGGCACATCAGGCAAGACCATGGCTGTATATTGACTCAGATGCTGTCCTTTTTCTTGCAGGCTAAGCTGGCTCATAATCGGAGACAGCAGCAACGGACGGGTGGAGGGCGGCTTCAGCTGCAACCCCTCAGCGATCTGGAGGAGCGCGTCCACAGGATTGTGGCAAGCCGGGTGATCGGTCCCGTCGCCACTGGAGACGCCGACCCCGTTCTGGACAGCAATGGTAAGGTCATCACCTTTTTGTCCTCTGTCCTTCCACTTGTCCCTCACAATACCAGCCTTTGACACTTTCAATCCAACTTGCTAACTCGCTGCACTTATTCCTCCCTTACTGCCACCCTGTCCTCACGCTAAAGCCACTCTTGTACCTCCCTGCTTTCAGATGGTGATTCACCAGCTGAGGAGATGGTCCCTGAAGCTGCCACTGGGAGTGATGCTGCAGCTGAGGAGGAAGAGGAAGCCGGAGCATCAGTGCCACCCTCTCCCGAGGAAGCCCATGGCCACACTGGGAACACGCCTTCCCCGGAGGGGAGCAGGGGGGAAGGGGCTGATGATGGTGAAGTTCCAGGACCCAGCGGGCTGCAGCAACGCCATGGGGGGGGGAGGGAAGAACGGGGGAGCAGGGGGGAAGGGGCTGATGATGGTGAAGTTCCAGGACCCAGCGGGCTGCAGCAACGCCATGGGGGGGGGGAGGGAAGAACGGGGGCCTTCTCCCCAGAGGGAGAGTATGCCAGACACTCCTAATGCAATGGACGCAGAGGAGGAGCGGATGATTGCAGAAATGAACAGCCAGGCGGTGGTCATGCACACTGAGCTCATGGGTGCAGTGGGAAGGGTGCCCGAATGCATTGAGGCACTGGCAAGGAGTGTGGAGCACTTCGCTGTAGCACAGGCGGATGCCACACTAAAGCTTACTGCTGCAATTCAGTCACTGGCTGCCAGGAACCCATCTGAGCCTGCTCTCATGCAGACTCAGATTGAGGCCACGCGAGCACTGACTGCTGCCATCCTCGATGGTTCGTGCACATGTCCCCGGGGCTGTCACCGCGCCGCAGCAGGCCAGCAATCTGTTCTCAGGCAAATTGCTCCGGATGCTGAAGTGCTGCCCCGTGGGAGTGCCAGTGTGTCGGGCGAGCAGGGAGTTGCTGTCCTCTCTCACGATGACAGCATTCCTGCTGCCAACACTGTCACTTCTCCACTGCACTTGCCACCGCCTGTAGGACAGACTGCTGCCGCCCATGCAGAGTTGGTGCAGTCTGCAGCCGGGCCCTCCAGGCCCAGAAGTGGTCGAGGCCGGCCTTCAGGGGCATCTGCAGTGTCAGGGTCTGACAAGCAGCAGCCTTCCACCAGCCTTGCTGCAGCCACTGAGGTCCCATTACGGAGGAGCAGTAGGGTTAGAAGGGGGGAAGTGCGCAAGGGAAGGAGATCACCCTCGAAGGGCAAAAAGTAGGAGGTGTGCCAAAATGCTGGTCATTTTTTTATTAAAGGCCGAGGTTCATGGCCCAACTTTTGTTTAGTGTTTTGGACATTATCTCCAGGTTGTGAGAACCAGTTATGTTATTGACTGTTTTTTTGTGTTTATTTCTATGAGTTTGTCATGAGGAATTGACACACACAGAGTTTGTACAATAAATAAGTTTCTGTATTCAAAATATACATGGCTGGTGGTTGGAATTATTGGTGCCTTGGCCGGCTTAGGGGTTGCGTGCTGGGTTGATTCGTGTTTGTAGCACTGGCAGGGGTCCTAGAAGCGGCTTGCTATTAGTCGTTGACGGACGGCCCTTGCAGTTTGACCATTGTGGGCCGCCCTCCTGCCTTGGTGCTGCTGCTGATCATCGTCCTCGGCCTGTTCCTCCTCTTCCTCCTCCTCCTCTTGTGGTGCTGCAAGGCCTGGTGGCATTGGCTGCGTCCTGAGGATTGCCATGTTGTGCAACATGCAGCACACCACTACGAATTTGGAAACTTGCTCAGGCGAGTACTGCAGGGCTCCTCCGGAATGGTCCAGACAGCGGAATCGTTGTTTGAGCACGCCGATTGTGCGCTCAATAATGTTCCTCGTTGCTTGTTGGCTTTCCTGGTACCGCAGCTCAGCAGGGGTGTTTGGCGCACGGAGCGGTGTCATCAGCCAGGTGCTCAATGCGTACCCCTTGTCCCCCAGAAGCCAACCAACTGGCTGATGCGGTGCCTCGAAAATTTCTGCCACAGTACTCTGGCGCAGGATGAAAGCATCGTGGCAGCTGCCCGGATAGTGGGCATTGACAGCGAGAATCACCTGTCTGTGGTCACAGACCAACTGCACATTCAAGGAATGGAACCCCTTTCTGTTCCGGAACTCCTCTGCATTCTCTCGCGGAGCACGCAAAGCCACATGCGTGCAGTCAATGGCGCCCTGCACCATGGGGAAGCCCGCTACCCTCGCAAAGCCCATAGCACGGTCATGCTGCTTGTCTGGGGTCATAGGGAAGGAGATGAAGTCTCGTCTCCTTGTGAAGAGGGCATTGGTGACCTGCCGGATGCAGCGATGCACCGCAAACTGGGAGATATTGGCGAGGTCCCCAACAGCAGCTTGGAATGAGCCAGTGGCGTAGAAGTTCAAGGCCACTGTGACCTTCACTGCCACCGACAGAGACGTCCTGGACCTCAGCTGAGGCTGCAGATCTGGCTGCAGCAGGTGGCAGAGCTCAGTGACCACCTCCTTGCTGAATCGCAGCCTTCGCAAACACAGCTCCTCGGACATGTGGATGTAGGAGAGCTGTTCACGATATACCCTGGGAGGGTAAGCTCTCCTGTA
Source organism: Squalus acanthias (assembly GCA_030390025.1). NCBI lineage: Eukaryota > Metazoa > Chordata > Chondrichthyes > Squaliformes > Squalidae > Squalus > Squalus acanthias. The sequence continues at coordinate 72,518,779 of CM059434.1, read as the reverse complement.
CATGCGCCTGATGGGCCTCCTCCGTCTGGCCATCATTGCCACTCTCTGTCTGCGTCTCACTCTGCTCCGATTGAGCTGGAGCAGGACGACGCCCCCAATCATTGCAGCCCCCATCTTCTCTTTGCCAGAAAAGTAATGAGGTACAGCAACGAAAGTAGCAGCAAAGTTAGGATGAACTAGGCAAAACTACCTCACAAAGCGTTGAGTCAATGTAGAAGTCTCTCTCTCTCTCTCTCCGAATCTCTCTCTCTCTCTCAGAACGAGTGGTGCATAAATGTCGACCACAGAAAAAGACAGGAAGAGGCCCCCTTTAAATAGCGCCCCCCCCAGCCCCAGACCGATTGATAACGTTCCAGTCTTCCGGTCGTTGGAAGCGCCAGGCGGTAAGGCAGGGGGCGCCACTCAATTTCCGCTCCGGGGCGCCCCAAGGGCGTTGCACCACGGAATGACGTCACAATCTGCGCGCGCAGGTGGTCGCAGCGGTAAGTTTTAGCGCCGCCGCACAATCTCAAGTTAAGTTCTCGAGCGGCGCAAACAGCGCTGCGCCCGGGCGTTAGCGCCTTAACGCCCCATTAGCGCCCATTTAAGGCGCTAACGGGAGGCGCAACCAACTGAATTTTTACCCCTTTGTGTCTTAATGCGAGGAGCATTCGTAATAAGGTGGATGAATTAGCTGCGCAAATAGATGTAAACGGATATGATATAATTGGGATTACGGAGACATGGCTCCAGGATGACCAAGTCTGGGAATTCAACATCCAGGGGTATTCAATATTCAGGAAGGACAGGAAAAAAGGAAAAGGAGGTGGGGTAGCATTGCTGGTTAAAGAGGAGATTAACACAATAGTAAGGAAGGATATTAGTTCTGATGATGTGGAATCTGTATGGGCAGAGCTGAGAAATACCAAGGGGCAGAAAAAGTTAGTGGGAGTTGTATACAGACCCCCAAACAGTAATGCTGAGGTTGGGGATGGCATTAAATGGGAAATTAGAGACGCATGCAATAAGGGCATAGCAGTTATCATGGGTGACTTTAATCTACATATAGATTGGGCTAACCAAATTAGTAACAATACTGTGGAGGAGGAATTCCTAGAGTGTATAAGGGATGGTTTCCTGGACCAATATGTCGAGGAACCAACTAGAGATCAGGCCATCTTACACTGGGTATTATGTAATGAGAAAGGATTAATTAGCAATCTTGTTGTGCGAGGCCCCTTGGGGAGGAGCAATCATAATATGATAGAATTCTTCATTAAAATGGAGAGTGAAGTAGTTGACTCAGAGACTAGGGTTCTGAATTTAAATAAAGGAAACTACGATGGTATGAGGCACGAGTTGGCTAGGATGGATTGGGGAACGTTACTTAAAGGGTTGACGGTGGATAGGCAATGGCAAACATTTAAAGATCGCATGGATGAACTACAGAATTTGTTCATCCCTGTTTGGCATAAAAATAAAATAAAAAAGGTGACTCAACCGTGGCTAACAAGGGAAATTAGGGATAGCATAAGATCCAAGGAGAGGACATATAATTTGGCCAGAAAAAGCAGCAAACCTGAGGATTGGGAGCAGTTTAGGATTCAGCAAAGGAGGACAAAGGGATTAATTAAGAGGGGGAAAATAGATTATGAGAGTAAGCTTGCAGGGAACATAAAAACTGACTGTAAAAGCTTCTATAGATATGTGAAGATAAAAAGATTGGTGAAGTCAAGTGTAGGTCCCTTGCAGTCAGAATCAGGGGAATTTATAATGGGGAACAAAGAAATGGCAGACCAATTAAATACATACTTTCTGTCTTCACAAAGGAGGACACAAATAACCTCCCAGAGATGTCGGGGAACATAGGGTCTAATGAGAGGGAGGAATTGAATGAAATCAGTATTTGTAGGGAAATGGTGTTAGAGAAATTGACGGGATTGAAGGCTGATAAATCCCCAGGGCCTGATAATCTACATCCTAGGGTACTTAAGGAAGTGGCCCTAGAAATAGTAGATGCATTGCTGGTCATCTTCCAAAATTCTATAGACTCTGGAACAGTTCCCATGGATTGGAGGATAGCTAATGTTACCCCACTATTTAAAAAAGGTGGTAGAGAGAAAACGGGGAATTATAGACCGGTAAGTCTGACATCGGTAGTGGGGAAAATGCTAGAGTCCATTATAAAAGATGTAATCGCAGAGCACTTGGAAAACAGTGACAGGATCGGACAAAGTCAACATGGATTTACAAAAGGTAAATCATGCTTGACTAATCTACTGGAATTTTTTGAGGATGTAACTGGTAGAATAGATAAGGGAGAACCAGTGGATGTGGTGTATTTGGACTTTCAGAAGGCTTTCGATAAGGTCCCGCATAAGAGATTAGCGTGCAAAGTTAAAGCACACGGGATTGGAGGTAAGGTACTGTCTTGGATAGAGAACTGGTTGGCAGACAGGAAGCAAAGAGTTGGAATAAACGGGTCTTTTTCCGAGTGGCAGGCAGTGACTAGTGGGGTACCGCAGGGATCGGTCCTTGGACCCCAGCTATTCACAATATATATAAATGATCTAGGCGAGGGAACTAGATGTAATATCTCCAAGTTTGCAGACGACACAAAGCTGGGTGGGCGTGTGTGCTGTGAGGAGGATGCAGAGAAACTCCAGTATGATTTGGACAGGTTGGGTGATTGGGCAGATGCATGGCAAATGCAGTACAATGTGGATAAAGCCAAGGATCCTGTATGCTTTTTAAGTAGCCTTCTCAACTTGTACTGCCACCTTCAAAAGACTTGTGTACGTACACTCCCAGGTCTCTCTGTTCCTGCACCCCCTTTAAAATTGTACCATTTAGCTTATATTGCCTCTCCTCGTTCTACATAAGAACATAAGAAATAGGAGCAGGAGTCGGCCATTCGGCCCTTCGAGCCTGCTCCACCATGCAATAAGATCATGGCTGATCTTCTACCTCAACTCCACCTTCCTGCACTATCCTCATATCCCTTGATTCCTTTAGTATCCAAAAACCTATCGATCTCTGTCTTGAATATACTCAATGACTGAGCCTCCACAGCCCTCTGGGGTAGAGAATTCCAAAGATTCGCCACCCTCTGAGTGAAGGAATTTCTCCTCATCTCAGTCCTAAATGGCCGACCCCTTATTCTGAGACTGTGACCCCTGGTTCTAGACTCCCCAGCCAGGGGAAACATCCTCCCTGCATCTACCCTGTCAAGCGCTGCAAGAATTTTGTATGTTTCAATGAGATCACCTCTCATTCTTCTAAACTCTAGAGAATATAGGCTTAGTCAACTCAATCTCTCCTCATAGGACAATCCCCCCATCCCAGGAATCAGTCTAGTGAATCTTCGTTGCACTCCCTCTATAACCTTCCTTAGGTAAGGAGACCAAAACTGTACACAATACTCCAGATGTGGTCTCACCAGGGCCCGATATAATTGCAGCAAGACATCTTTGCTCTTATACTCAAATCCTCTTGTAACAAAGGCCAATGTACCATTTGCTTTCCTAATTGCTTGCTGTACCTGCATGTTAACTTTCAGTGATTTGTGTACAAGGACATCCAGGTCCCTCTGAACACCAAAAGTGCTTGTGTAAGGAAATACATGACAGTAATGACATTAGCCATGAGTAATTAAAGTGTAACTTTAGGGTCTAGTTTAATAAACCTGGGTAGAGGTATCCATTAGCTATAGTATAGAAAGATGACAGTTGATAAAGCCTGTTCTTCAAAGGGTTTAAGAACAGTTACATCAGGAAGGCCTGAGACCGGAAGGAGTGGACCTGGAGGGAGCACAGCGAGAGCGGAGCAGTTAAAAGGAGCAGTCCCGAGCGGCAGGAGCCTAAGACCGGAAGGAGCGGACCTGGAGGGAGCACAGCGAGAGCGGAGCAGTTAAAAGGAGCAGTCTTGAGCGGCAGGAGCCTAAGACCGGAAGGAGCGGACCTGGAGGGAGCACAATGAGAACGGAGCAGATAAAAGGAGCAGTCCCGAGCGGCAGGAGCCTAAGACCGGAAGGAGCGGACCTGGAGGGAGCACAGCGAGAGCGGAGCAGTTAAAAGGAGCGGCAGCAACTCAACAGAGGCAGTTTTTGAAAAAGTGATGTCAGAGTAAAAAAAGTAACGTCAGCACAAGGGAAGAAGCTGATTGGTGGTGAGTAGCTGGTGAGTGTGTTATTTTTTAAATTTAAATTTTAAAAAAAAAATATTTTTTTACATTTTTTTTTTAAGTTTATAAGTTTATTTCTGCTAAGTTAGTTAATAGCCTATAAAATAGAGGGAAGAGCTGATTGGTGAGTAGCTGGGGAGTGTTTTTTGTTAAGTATCAAGTTTATTTCTGCTGGATTAGTTCTTAGTCTATTAACTAGAGGCATGGCAGGGTAGCTCAGTCCAGTGGAGTGCACATTCTGTGCCATGTGGGAAGTCCTGGACGCTTCGCGTAGCCTGGACGACCACATGTGCAGGAAGTGTCACCAGCTACAGCAGCTCGAGCTCTGGCTGGTGTCACTGCGGTGCATCCGCGAGGCTGAGTTACGTGGATAACACATTTCTGGAGGTGGTCACCCCGCAGCTTAAGAGTATGCAGGCAGAGAGGGAATGGGTGACTGCCAGACAGAAGAGGAGGACCAGGCAGATAGTACAGGAGTCACCGGAGTGCATCGCGCTCTCCAACCAGTATTCTGTGCTGACTACTGGTGAGGGCGATGGTTCCTCTGGTGAGAGCAGCCAAAGTCAAGTCCACGGCACCACGGGTGGCTCAGTTGCACAGGGGGGGAGGAAAAAGAGTGGAAGAGCAATAATGGTAGGGGATTCGATAGTTAGCGGAGCAGACAGGCGTTTCTGCGGCCGCAGAATGGAAGGGGTAAAAATTGATAGACGGGATGTACTAGAAAGGCTGGGTATGCTTAGAGTGGACAAGTCGCCAGGTCCAGATGGCTTGCATCCCAGGTTGCTAAGGGAATTGGGGGAGAAAATAGCGGAAGGGCTTGCCGTAATTTTTCCAATCTTCCTTAGATGCGGGGGAGGTGCCTGAGGATTGGAAAGTGGCAAATGTGATATCATTGTTCAAGAAAGGGTGTAAGGACAATCCTAGTAACTACAGGCCGATCAGTTTAACATCAGTGGTGGGTAAAGTTTTAGAAACAATAATCAAGGAAAAAATTAACGGGCACTTGGAGAGGTTTAAGCTAATTAAGGAGAGCCAACACGGATTTGTAAAAGGCAGATCATGTTTGATAATCTAATTGAATTTTTTGATGAAGTAACAGGGAGGATGTTGTCTACATGGATTTTCAGAAGGCGTTTGATGAAGTACCACATAGAAGGCTGGTTAACAAAATTGAGGCTCATGGAATAGGTGGATCAGTGGCAGCTTGGATAAGGAATTGGCTTAAGGACAGAAAACAGCGAGTTGTGGTAAATGGCTGTTTTTCAGACTGGAGGATGGTAAACAGTGGTGTTCCCCAAGGGTCAGTGCTGGGGCCATTGCTTTTTTGATATATATAAATGACCTGGATATTGGAATACAGAGTAGAATTTCTAAATTTGCCGATGACACCAAACTTGGGGGTGTGGCAAACAAAGAGGATGATACCAATCGACTGCAACAGGACATAGAAAGGCTAGCAGAATGGGCAGACAAGTAGCAGATGGAATTTAATACGGAGAAGTATGAGGTGATGCATGTTGGCAGAAGGAACAGGGAGAGGCAATATACACTTAATGGCACAGTTTTAAAGAGTGTGCAGGGACAGAGGGACCTGGGAGTTAATGTGCATAGGTCCCTGAAGGTGGCAGGACATATTGAGAGAGGGGTTAACAACGCATATGGGATCCTGGGCTTCATAAATAGAGGTATTGAGTACAAAAGTAGAGAAGTTATGCTGAATCTTTATAAAGTGCTGGTTCGGCCACAACTGGAGTATTGTGTCCAGTTCTGGTCACCACACTTTAGGAAGGATATGAAGGCCCTTGAGAGGGTGCAGAGGAGATTTACCAGAATGGTTCTGGGGATGGGGGATCTTAGCTACAAGGACAAGTTGGAGAAGCTGGATTTGTTTTCATTAGAGCAAAGGAGGTTGAGGGGTGATTTGATAGAGGTGGACAAGATTATGATGGGTTTGGATAGGCTAGACGGGGAAAGGCTGTTCCCACTAGTTGATGGTACAAGGACTAGGGGACACAGAGTTAAGGTTTTGGGCAAGAGATACAGGGGGAACGTGAGGAAAAACTTTTTTACGCAGCGAGTGGTGAGGACCTGGAATTCGCTGCCGACGGAAGTGGTGGAAGCGGAGACACTCAATGTTTTCAAGGGGAGACTGGATAGGCACTTGAGGGAAATAAACTTGCAGGGCTACGGGGATAGAGCGGGGGATTGCTCTACAGAGAGCCGGCACGGACTCGATGGGCCGAATGGCCTCCTTCTGTGCCGTTATGACTCTATGGGGGAAAAATTGGGTTGCGTTGCACCTCCCGTTAGGGCGCTAATGGGGCGCAAAGCAACTAGCGCCCGGGTGCGGCGATGTTTGCCCCGCTCGCGAAATTGACCAGAGTTTTTGCGGCAGCACCAAAATCTACCGCCACGATCTCCGGCGCTCGCAGATCGTGACGTCAATCGAGCGTGCAATGCCCCGGTGGCGCCTCGGACCGGATATTGAGTGGCGCCCCCTTCCTTTCTGCCTGCCGCAAGCAACGACAGGGAGAGTGGAACGTTTCCCAGTCGGTAAGGGGCTGGGGGAGCGCTATTTAAAGGCGCCCTCTTCCTGCCTTTTTCTGTGGGAGACATTTTTGCACCACTCATTCTGACAGAGAGAGAGATTCTGAGAGAGAGAGAGAGAGACTTCTGCAGAGAGTCAACGCTGGGTGAAGTAGTTTTGGCTACTGAGCATCACTTTGCAGGTTCTTTTGGATTTGACCTTCATTACTTCGATTGTCAAGAGACTCGGGGGCTGCACTGATTCGGGGTGTCGTCCTGCGCCTGCAGAATCAGAGGCATCAGCGATGCAGAGAGAGAGTGGCAATCATGACCAGACGGAGGAGGGCCAACAGGCCTCTGCACAGGAGACCTTACCCTCTCAGGGTATTCCGGGAACAATTCTTCTACATTCATTTGTCTGAGGAGCAGTGTTTGCGCAGGCTGCGCTTCAGCAAGTTGGTGGTCACTGAGCTCTGCCACCTGCTGCAGCCAGATCTGCAGCCTCAACTGAGGACCAGGACGTCTCTGTCGGTGGCAGTGAAGGTCACAGTGGCTCTGAATTTTTATGCTACCGGCTCCTTTCAAGCAGCTACTGGGGACATCGCCAATATCTCCCAGTTCGCGGTCCATTGCTGTAACCGGGAGGTGACAAATGCCCTGTATAAAAGGAGACACCAGTACATCTCTTTCCCGATGACTCGGGCCAAACAGCATGAACGCGCTTTGGGCTTTGCGAGCATAGCGGGCTTCCCCATGGTGCAGGGCGCCATTGACTGCACGCATGTGACATTGCGGGCACCGCATGAGAATGCAGAGGTTTTCCGAAACCGCAAGGGGTTCCACTCCTTAAATATCCAGTTGGTCTGTGACCACAGACAGCTGATACTCGCTGTCAATGCCCGCTATCCTGGCAGCAGCCACGATGCATTCATCCTGTGCCAGACTGGTGTGCCAGAGCTTTTCCAGGCAGCGCATCAGCCAAGTGGTTGGCTCCTCGGGGACAAGGGTTATCCACTCTGCACCTGGCTGATGACACCGCTCCGTAACCGCAACACCCCTGCTGAGCTGCGGCACAAGGAGAGCCATCTCACCACCAGGAACATCATTGAGCAGACGATCGGCATGCTCAAGCAACGGTTCCGCTGTCTGGACCACTCAGGAGGAGCCCTGCAGTACTCGCCTGAGCGAGTCTCCCTCTTCATAGTTGTGTGCTGCATGCTTCATAACCTGGCAATCCTAAGGACCCAGCCAATGCCACCAGGCCTTGGAGCACCACCGGAGGAGGAGGAGGAAGAGGAGGAGGAGGAGGAAGAGGAGGCGGATGATCAGCAGCAGCACCAAGGCAGGAGGGAGGCCCACAATGTTGAAACTGCAAGGGCCGTCCGTCAACGGCTGATAACAAGCCGCTTCTAGGCCCCTACTCAGGAAATGGCTTCTGGCTTGGAGAACAACATGATGGAAAGCAACCCGCAACCCCTACAGCCTGCCAAGGCAGCAATGATTCCAAAGGCCAAACATTTTGAAAACAACAACTTTTTTATTTAACAAACTGTGTGTCATTTATTCATGCAAACTAATAGAAACAAACACAACAAATCATAAATTAACATAACTGGTTCTCACAACCTGGAGATAATGGCGAAAACAGTAAACAAAAGTTATCAGACGAACCTCGCCCTTTAATAAAGACATTCCCAACATTTCCTGAGACCTCCTACTTTTTGTAGGGTGATCTCCATCCCTTGCACACTTCCCCCCTTCCCACCCTAATGCTCCTCCGTAATGGGGCCCCAGTGGCTGCAGCAAGGCTGGTGGAAAGCTGCTGAATGTCAGAACCTGAGACTACAGATGCCCTTGAAGGACAGCCTTGACCAGCTCTGGGCCTGGAGGGCCCGAGTGCAGACTGCACCAACTCTGCATGGGCGGCAGCAGCCTGGGCTACAGGTGGTGGCAAGTGCAGTGGGGAAGTGACAGTGGTGGGAGCAGGAATGCTGTCATCTTGAGAGAGGACAGCACCTCCCTGCTCGACCGACACACTGGCACTCCCAAGGGGCAGCACCTCAGCATCCGAAGCAATCTGCTTGAGCACAGATTACTGGCCTGCTGCGGTGCCGTGAGAGCCCCGGGGCAATGTGGCCGAACCAGCGACGATGGCAGCAGTGAGTGCTTGAGTGACATCAATCTGAGACTGCACGAGAGCAGTCTGAGATTGGATAACAGCAGCCAGTGACTGAATTGCAACACTAAGCATCTGCGTGGCATCCGCCTGTGCTGCAGCGTAGTGCTCCACACTCCTTGCCAGTCCATCAATGCTTTCGGGCACCCTTCCCATTGCACCCATGAGCTGAGTGTGCATGTCCACCGCCTGGGTGTTCATTTCAGCGATGAGCCGCTCCTCCTCTGCGTCCAGTGCAGTAGGACTCGCTGGCATACTCTCCCTCCGGGGAGAAGGCCCCGAGCTTCCCTACCCCCATCGCGTTGCTGCAGCGCGCTGGGTCCTGGAGCTTCACCCTCATCAGACCCTTCTCCCCTGCTCCCCTCCAGGGAAGACGTGGTCCCAGTGTGGGCATGGACTTTCTCGGGTGACACTGGCGCTGAGGCTCCTCTTCGTCCACGCCGTTGGCTTCGCTCCCACTGGCTGCTTGAGGGCCCGTCTCCTTAACTGGTGAATCACCATCTGAAAGCAGGGAGGTACAAGAGTGGCTTTAGCGTCAGGACAGGGGGACAGTAAGGGAGCAAGGGCTGTAGCGATTTAGTAAGTTGGATTGAAAGTGTAAAAGGCTGGTGTTGTGAGGGACAAATGGAATGAGAGAGGAGAGAAAGCTGATGACCTTACCATTGCTGTCCCGAACGGGGTCGACCTCTCCAGCGGCGACGGGACCGACCATCTGGCTTGCCACGATCCTGTGGACGCGCGCCTCCAGATCGTTGAGGGTTTGCAGCTGAGGCCACCCTCCACCCATCCGTTGCTGCTGTCTCCTGTTATGAGATAGCTTGGCCTGCAAGAAAAGGATGGCGTCTGAGTGAATATGCAGCCATGTGCTTGCCCGATGTGCCTCCCATAGTTGAATAGCCCTTAATGTATGCAAGGTGTGGAATGTGCGTGTGTATTTTATGAGATGGCCATAGGTCTTGTATGAGTGTTAGGCATTGGGGTTTTAAGACCCTCTGGCCATAGAGTGAGGTTGAGATGGAGGGATGGAGAGGTATTGAAGAACAGCCACTCACCCTGACGACCCGAGTGAGGTCGTTGAACTTTTTCTGACATTGCGTATGGGTCCTGGGCACCATGCTCCTGGAGGAGACGTGATGAGCCACCTCCCTCCACACTCTTCTGTAGTTGCGCGGCAATGGCCTCCTGCCACTCTCTAGGTACAGTATTGCTCTTCGGCACTCCACTGCGCCAACCAGAGCCACCAAGGCCCGGTCGCTGAAGCGCTGAGCTCGTTCGCTCACCCTCTCCATAGTCCTTTGCTGCAGAATCGATGCACAGGTCTGTCCAGGCCGAGATTCAAGGCTGCAATGAGCAGGGTGTGGCTGGCGAACAAGATCGACCCTCCCCTTTAAGAACTGGCCGGCGCCAGTGTTCCATTGCTAACTGACATCACCTGAGCTTTGCCCGTGCTCTGAGTTAGCGCCTCGCTCCTCGGCCTTTGCGCCTTAAGACAGGTGTGTAGAGCCTGATTTAGCGCTCCAATCACCTCCAGGGGCGATAGAAGCCAAGTTTACAGTTGGAGGCGATAATTTGCGCCAGGTGCTAAACTTTGCGCCTGGCCGATAATTGCACCCCAAACGGGGCGATACCGAATTTCTCCCCCATGACTCTTCAAAAATTCAATCAGGTTTGTCAGGCGTGACCTACCTTTTACAAATCCATGCTGGCTCTCTCTGTTCATCTGAAAATTTGCGAGGTGTTCAGTCACCCTATCCTTAATTATAGTCTCTAGCAATTTCCCGAAAACAGATGTTCGGCTAACTGGTCTATAATTCCCTGGTTTCCCTCTCTCACAATTTTTTAATAGCGGAGTGACATGCACAATTTTCCAATCTAAATGAACAGTTCCTGAATCGAGAGAATTTTGGAAGATTATAGTTAGGGCATCTGCAATGTTCTCACCTACTTCCTTTAAAACCCTGGGATGGAAACCATCTAGTCCTGGATATTTGTCACTCTTTCGTGCCATTACTTTCTTCATTAATGTTATTTTACTTGCGTTAATTTGATTGAGTCCCTGTCCCCGATTAAATATTAGTTTCCTTGGGATTTCCGGCATGCTATCCTCTTTTTCTACTGTAAATACTGATGCAAAGTAATGATTCAACATGTCCGCCATTTCCTTATTATCATTGACAATATCACCACTTTCAGTTTTTAAGGGGCCCACACTGCTCCTGACCACCCTCTTTTTCTTAACGTAATTGTAAAAATTCTTCATATTGATTTTGATATTCCTTGCAAGTTTCCTTACATACTCCCTTTTTGTAGCTCTTACTATCTGTTTTGTGACCCTTTGCTGTTCCTTGTATCTTTCCCATTCGCCAGGATCTGTGCTATTTTTTGCATTTTTGCATGCTTTTTCCTTTAGTTTTATGCTGTCCCTCATCTCTTCAGACGTCCATGGCTTTTTTTTTGGCAATAGAGCTCTTGCCCCTCAGGGGTATAAACTGGTTCCGTATCACATTAAATTCTTTTTTTGAACATCTCCCACTGATCTTCTGTTGTTTTACCCATTAACAGATTTGCCCAGTTTACTGTGGACAGTCTCTGTCTCAGCCCGTTAACGTCAGCCTTGCCTAAATCTGGAATCTTAGGAACTGTTTCGCATTTCTGCCTTTCAAAAACAACATTGAACTCAATCATGTTATGATCGCTATTGGATAAATGTTCATGCACAGTTAGGCTGTTAACTAAATCTGGCTCATTACTTGTTACTAAATCTAGTATGGCATGCTCCCTTGTTGCCTCTAGGACATATTGTTGTGGAAAACTATCCCAGACGCTCTCAAGAAATTCACGACCTTTCTGACAGGTGCTTGTCTGCTTATCCCAATCTACATGAAAGTTAAAATCCCCCATTAAAACCACTCTGCCTTTACTACATGCTTGTCTAATCTCTGCATTTATACAATCTAGCACTTCACAGCTGCTACCGGGGGCCTATACACAACTCCTACTACAGTCTTAAATCCTTTCCTATTTCTTAATTCTACCCATAAAGTCTCCACTGCCAGCTTACCTTTCGTTATATCCTCTCTTATCATTAATCACCAAGGCTACTCCTCCCGCTCTACCATTTTCCCTATCTTTCCTGTCGACCTGATAACCTGGTATATTTAGTTCCCAGTCCTGACCATCTTGCAGCCATATCTCAGTAATGGATACCAGGTCATATCCTCTAAATTGAATTTGCGGCTGTAATTCATTCAATTTATTCCTTATACTCCAAGCGTTTGTATAAAAACCACAATTTGGGCCACACAGCCTAACCTGTCCTTAGGCTCTGATAGTCGATGGTTGATCGTCTCACCGTTATTCCAGCGGAAAATCCGAGCGCATGTGTTTTGCGGAGAGGCTATGTGGGCAGGTGTCGCTTTAAGGAAATTGTCGTTGTGCAGCTGTAAATGGTCGGTCGGGTTCCCTTTAAGGAGTTTGAATTCTAAACGGCGCCGGCGGGAAATGATTCCCAGAGAGCTGCGCGGCAAGATGGCGGCGGGGTGGGAGCGAAGTCTGTTGGAGATCAGCGGCGCCGAGCGTGACCTCCCGGCCTGGAGGGAGGTGCGGGCCGACCTGGGTGAGGAGAGAGGCGGGGGACAGGGAGCCCAGGGGCCGGGCAGAGAGCGGGGGTCGGGCCGGGGGGTCAGTGAGTGCGGCCCGCGTGCGGTGAAGGCCCGGCCCCAGTGCAGCTCCCGCCGGCTTCACAGCAAACCCGCGGTCTACACGCGCTGCCCGCGGTCTGAACCCTCCCGGCGCCTGCGGTCTGCACCCCTCCCCCCGCGGTCTGCGCCCCCCCCCCCCCCCCACCGGTGCCTGCGGTCTGCACCCCCCCCCCCCCCCCCCCGGTGCCCGTTGTCTGCACCCCCCCCCCCGGTGCCCGCGGTCTACACGCGCTGCCCGCGGTCTGAACCCCCCCGGTGCCCGCGGTCTACACGCGCTGCCCGCGGTCTGCACCCTCCCGGAGCCTGCGGTCTGCACCCCTCCCCCCGCGGTCTGCACCCCCCCCCCCCCCGGTGCCTGCGGTCTGCACCCCCCCCCCCCCCCTCCCCTCCCCTCCGGTGCCCGCGGTCTGCACCCCCCCTCTCTTCCCCCCCCCCCCCCCCCCCGGTGCCCGCGGTCTGCACCGCCCCCTGGTGCCTGCGGTCTGCACCCCCCCGGTGCCCGCGGCCTGCACCCCCCCGGTGCCCGCGGCCTGCACCCCCCCGGTGCCCGCGGCGCCCGCGGCCTGCACCCCCCCCCCCCTGGTGCCTGCGGTATGCACCCCCCCTCCCCCCTGGTGCCTGCGGTCTGCACCCCCCGGTGCCTGCGGTCTGCCCCCCCCCTGATGCCCGCGGTCTGCCACCCCCCCCCCCGGTGCCCGCGGTCTGCCACACCCCCCGGTGCCTGCGGTCTGCCACCCCCCCCCCCCCGGTGCCCGCGGTCTGCAACCCCCCCCGGTGCCCGCGGTCTGCAACCCCCCCCCCGGTGCCCGCGGTCTGCAACCCCCCCCCCCCCGGTCTGCACCCCCCCCCCCCCCGGTGCCCGCGGTCTGCGCGCCCCCCGGTGGGTTCTGTTCAGATCACACACTCACAAGAACATAACATAAGAATTAAGAGCAGGAGTCGGCCTTGGAGCCTGCTCTGCTATTCAGTCAGCCATGATCTTAGACCCTTGGTCCAAGAGTTCCAGATCCCTGAACTTCACCCATAGTTATTTTTAACTGTTCATGGAGTACGTGTGTTATCTATTGTTTTTTCCCCAGTGCAGCACTTTACACTTGTCTGCATTAAATTTCATCTGCCACTGCTCTGTCCATTCACACATTTTGTCTAACTCGTGCTGTAATTTCTGAAATGCCTCCTGATTCGACTGCTGTTACAAGTCTTGGGGATCCATAAGCTTTCTGGACTTGGGTAAATTCACTCGTATCAAACAGCCATTTGACGTGTAGTTTTCACGGGTTTGTTTTGAAGACTTGGCGATGTGCACAAGTGGCTGAATGTTGGTTTTCAAAAGGTGTTTGATACGATGTGACATGGGCGGGCGTTAGGGCACTAGTTATTAAAGGGAGTGTGACAACATAGATAGGAAGTTGGTTAAAGGACAGAAGACAATAGTATTTCATTGACTGTTAGCGCCTCGGGAGATACACGACAGACTCATTAGGCAGGTAGACGTGAGATTAAATTTAATGCAGAGGAATTAGGTGATCTGTTTTAGGAGGACACGTCCACCAAATGGTAAAACTTCTCGGAGTAGATGGACTGAAGGGTTCAGATACATAAATCTTTAAAATGGGTGGGCAGGTTGATAAAGGTATTTTTAGAAGAAAAACAATCTGTTGCGAGGCTTTGTAAGTAGGGGTCGATGGTACAAAAGCAAAGAGCTAAGGTACAAATCTTTGGTTAGGCAATGGTTTGAATATTGTGTCCAGTTTTGAGGGCCCTACTTTAGGATTGTCATGGGCATGGGGAGGGTGTGGAAGAGATTCATAAAGACACCAGGTGGCTTTACTTATGAGGAGTGACGAGAACTCTTTTTGTTAGAATGAAGGTTAAGAAGGGATCTGATGGGTGTTCAGAATTGAAAAGTTTTGAAGAGGTAAATTGGTCGACTATTTTCACTGGTCAGGGAGTCTGTAACTAGAGGGCATAAATGTGTCACCAAAAGATCAAAGGGAGAGGTTAGAATTTTTTTTGCTGCAGAGGGTTGTTAGGACCTGGAATGCTGGACCAGAAACAACTGGTGGAAGCACAATCCATGATGACTTTTAAAGATACGTGTTAGAAAAATGAAATTTTAAAGGGTGCAGAGAAAGAGCAGGGGAATGAGACCCAGTGGAGAGCTCTTTCAGAGAGCTGGCACAGGTGGGATGGATCGAATGGAGAAAGAGACTCATGGGAGCTCCTTCAGAGAGCTGGCACAGGTGGGATGGATCGAATGGAGAAAGAGACTTGGGAGCTCCTTCAGAGAGCTGGCACAGGTGGGATGGGCTGAATGGGGAAAGAGACCCAGGGGAGAGCTCCTTCAGAGAGCTGGCACAGGTGGGATGGGCTGAATGGGGAAAGGGCAGAGGATTGAAACTCTGGAGAGCTGAAGGGCCTCTGAGGGATGATGAAAGGGATCTTGGAGCCGTACTCCAGTATGAGTCAGTCCCTTCAGGAAAAGAGGGGAAATTAAGGAATAAAGACAATGAGTGAACTTTTATTGAAACTAAAAGCATGACAGTGCCTTATCCAGTTAGATTAGTTTGAAAGATGATCTTTTAAAGAAGTATAGATCTGTATATAGAGATTATCGATAGTGTCAATATTTCAGCCTTGTGTCGTGCAGCTGCCTTGCTGCCGAGTGACATTATTCATTTAGGGTGTCTGTTTCCTTTACCTGAGGCTCCCTGTATGTCTGAGCTATGGATGAATGGAAGAGAGAGTCATGTGTCATATGTCGTATCTGTTCCGCAGGTGTGAACGCTGTCCCAGGAGTGAAGTATTCCGATAGTGCCGGTGGATTTTTCTATGAAGAAAGTGGAAAGCTACAGTCTGTCACCAGGAATCGGTTCATACACTGGTGGGTGTTCCCTGCTTGAAAGAAAAATATTATATAGTGCCTTCCATGACCTCAAGACGTCCCAAAGCGCTTCACAGCCAATGAAGTACTTTGAAGTGTGGTCACAGTTATAATGTAGGAAATGCAGCAACCAATTTGCGCACAGCAAGCTCCCACAAACAGTAATGTGATCATGACCAGATAATCTGTTTCAGTGATGTTGATTGAGGGATAAATATTGGCCAGGACCCCAGGGATAACTCCCCTGCTCTTCTTTGAAATAGTGCCACGGGATCTTTTACGTCCACCTGAGAGCAGACAGGGCCCCGGGTTTAACGTCTCATCCGAAAGGTGGCACCTCAGACAGTGCAGCACTGCTCAGCACTGCAGTGGAGTGTCAGCCTAGATTTTTATGCTTGAGTCACTGAAGTGGGACTTGAAGCCACAACCGTCTGAGTCCGACGAGAGTGCGACCACTGAGCCACAGCTGATACTGCAGGGTGGGGCCCAGTGGCACTGTCTGTATCTGTTGGAGCTGTTGTGTGTAGTACTGCTACGATGAAACTTATTTAGACCAGTTCTGAGGACTTTGGCTGGAGTGAGGATAGGTGTAGTAAAGAAAGACGACAGCGTATCCCAAAGGTTTTGGGTGTTGCTGTATGTATGAAGTGTGTTGGCTGTTTAGTAGCAGTGCTCTCCCTGCAGTGTTACAGTATTGGGTATAATTTGCTGTGATTCAGTGCACTGTAATGGAGTGTCCCTGTACTTGGTGCCACACTCGTGTAGCTGTGCTTTGTTCCCTCATCACAGTCTTACTGGATCGGGTCAACTGGGCACATCTCACCTACAACAACAACAACTTGTATTTATATAGTGCCTTTAATGTAGTAAAACGTCCCAAGGCGCTGCACAGGAGTATTTTAAGAAAAACATTTGACACCGAGCCACATAAGGATAAATTAGGGCAGGCGACCAAAAGCTTGGTCAAAGAGGTAGTTTTTAAGGAGCGTCTTAAAGGAGGAAAGAGAGGTAGCGAGGTGGAGAGGTTTAGGCAGGGAATTCCAGAGCTTAGGGCCTAGGCAACAGAAGGCACGGCCACCAAAGATTGAGCGATTATAATCAGGATGCTCAAGAGGGCATCAGTAGCGTAGCTATTAGTGTTTGGTTGGCAGATTAATGAAGATTGAGCAGAGTTTAAAAGTTCAGATTTCAACGGGCATTAACAGTATTGTAGCAGCGAGCTGGGGAGCGTGCGACTCTTAGTCCACCTGATTGGTGAAGCAGACCTCCCCTTTGGAGAGGTGGCTGAATTGAACTGTGTGAAGCACTTCAGTGCACACTGCTGTTCTGATCCCTCTTGGGATATCACATCAGTCTGTACACAAGACGTGCCTACTATCTTGCCAGGATTGCAGTAGAGAGGTCCGTGCACACTAATGCTGAATGACCATCTCTACACCTGCAGCACTTCCAGATGTGATCTGGCTTTTACACCAGTCATTGTTAAGTGTGGGTTGAGCTGGTCTGCAGCATACTCTGCTCTCTGTGCTGGATGGGCAGGCTGCTGCCCATCCATCTGTAACCAGAGTTAGTCACTTCCATTCTGTTTAAAGTCACGGTGAAGTGGCTGTTACCTGTGGCTCCAGCATGAGCTGGCCTTTCTGGGACTACATTGAGTTGGGCCAGTAGCGTAGCACCAGCACATAATATATCTCCAAGTCCCCTCCTCGAGGAGAACAGCACTAATAGAAATGGCCCAACCAGACTAAAATGTGTGCAATTAAATCACGATCAGGTTTCCTTCATCGGTGATGCAGTTGGTGTCCAGCAGAGCCCACCGAAGAGGCTTTGGCCACTCTGGCCTTGTATGTTTTAAAGTGTGGTTAATACAGTGGCTCTGTTTAAACAGATAGTGTTCAAACAGATACAGTGTTCCTTTAAAGTACACTCATCAGTTGAGTGGGTTAACAGGCTGCCCCTAATACCCATCATTGAATTCATCCCATAAAGATTGTCTGTTCAATGTACGAGGGGAGGAGACGAGGGTCTGGTTGTGCCCCCGCTGTTCTGGGGGGGTATAGACGAGGGTCTGGTTGTTCCCCTGCTATTCTGGGGGGTATAGACGAGGGTCTGGTTGTGCCCCTGCTGCTGTGCCAGCTGACTGGGGCCGCTGCTGAGCTCTGTAAATATCAGCCACTGCTCTGCTCGTTTTAGCAGGTACCTGTGAAATGTTCTGGATATTTGTGAAATGTTTTAGATATTTGTTATCCTTCACCAAAGGTGTACTAGAAAACTCAAATCTATTGCATGATTTGACTATCATTGGGAGGGATTTGAAGTGCTAATGCTGTGTCCTTTGCCCTTAGGACCAGCTCTGGTGACACCCTGCAGCTGATGGAACAGTCCTTGGACGCCAGCCTCCTCAACAACACTGTGCGCCTAAAGTTCCTGAACTGTCAGGTGCTGCCGGGTGGAGTTCATGTACACGAGACTCATGACCGTGTGACTCTCCTCATCCTCACCAACCAGACCGTGCACAGGATTGTGCTGCCCCACCCCTCCCGCATGTACAGAAGTGTAAGTAGTCATTCCGCAAAGGTCCTGGGGTGGAAGGAATCGGCAGAGCTTTCCCCAACTTGCGGGCTGATCGATCGGATCACTTGTAGTCAGGTTGGAAGTTCCTCCGTTATAGAGATGCTGTGGTGCGGTATCATCACTCCCGAGGTGGATAAGTGTAAGATTGGCACTTTGTGAATCCGCGAGAGGGCAGAAGATGGAGGTATGCCTGCTCGTCGTTACTGACCCCCTCTGAAACGTCATTTCGCGGGCTCCTCCGGCAGGATACCCAGTACACTGACCTGTTTCCCAAATTAAACTTCGAGTCTGTGCCTCTGCTTTTGGTGACAGTTTTGGGCATCACGGCAGTTCAATGCCTGCCCTCCTGTTGGGGGAGTGCTTCCTCATGGGTGAGTGCATCGGGCGCTATGGTACTGAGCCACATAGGCAGGATGGTGACTGGTGTGAGCCCTGGCCTGTGCTGTGTCTGCTGGTCCCGGGGACGGGGGAGGTCAGCAACCTTCTGCTGCTGATCACAGTCCTGCTAGAAAGCAAGTTTGTGGATGTCGGGTGAGCATGGGATTATGCTGTACGATGATGCCACCGTGGTCAAATAGCCTGTTAACACTTGACTGTTCCTCACAGTCGCACCTGTAGAATCGCCCCACAGTCTGAGCCATAGCCTTCGGGGGGGTGAATGGGGGAAAATCAAGAGGATGGGGTAGAGAGTATTCCAAAGTGCGTCACCTCTACATTTGCTGCATTATGTACTGAGCCACAATAAGCAGGGGAGACTTGTCTGATGGGAACCCATTGAAATTTGTTTTGTTACTGTGGCTTGTTCAGTCGACCCCAGCAGCTCTATCGCGTGGAAAGACTGGAAGACACTCTCTTACTGCCTGATCTGCTGAAGGACTTGCACTTGTATAGCAGCTCATCCTCTCTGCAGGGCGCCCTGAAACAGTTTACGGCCAACGAATTGCGATTTGAAGTGTGTCTGTCTACCGTTGATTTGGAGGAAATCCAGCAGCCAAGGTGTCACAAGATCAAGTGAGAAGTGTTGGCCAAGACACCAGGAGAGCTCCCTGCTGCTCTTCGACATTCACCTGAACAGGCAGGCAGATTCCCTGTTTACTATCTCATCCAAAAGGTAGCGTCTCCGACAGTGCACTGGATTGTGCTTGAGCCCTGAAGTGGGGATTGAGCCCATAACTTTTTGACTGCGGCAGAAGGATGACCCAGATGACTCGTGCTGACACTGCTAAATGTGCAGTGGGTGTGCAGGGATTGTTTTGCTTGGCCATGATGCAGGAGAGTTATCAGGATGCTGTGAAAAAGACACTAAGGACTTGCATTTATATAGCGCCTTTCACAACTACCGGACATCCCAAAGTGCTTTACAGCTAATGAATTTTTTTTGCAGTGTAGTCACTGTTGTAATGTGGGAAACGTGGCAGCCAATTTGTGCACAGCAAGCTCCCACAGAAAGCAGTGTGATAATGACCAGAGATCTGTTTTACTGATGTTGATTGAGGGATAAAATTGGCCAGGACACCGGGGAGAACTCCCCTGCTCTTCTTTGAAATAGTGCCATGAGATCTTTTATGTCCACCTGAGGGCGGACCTGTTTAGCGGCTCATCCGAAAGACAGCACTCCCTCAGTATTGCAGTGGAGTGTCAGCCTAGATTTTTGTGCTCAAGTCTCTGGAGTGGGACCTGAACCCACAGCCTCCTGACTCAGAGGTGAGAGTGCTACCAACTGAGCCACAGCTATGGGAGCTGGTGGGCAGCTCATTGAAAGCGTTAGTGCAGTGTGCTAGAGAGAGAGAGAGAGAGAGAGAGCACGAGTCCCAGGGATAAGCAGTGAGCTTGTGGGAACAGTGCTGTACACCAGGAGTAGTGTACAATTCTGGTTGCTGTAGCGCAGTGGAGACATCCAGCTTTGGAGAGGGGATAGCAGAGTGCAGCCCAACTGATAATGGGAATTCGGAACCTGAACTGGGAGGACAGATGAAGGAATCTGGGAATGTTTTCACTGGAGCAAAGAAAAGTCTGAGGTGAACTTATCAAAGCTTTAAAGATTCTTAAGGGGAACAGATAAACTGTCCAAATTAACCACAGACTAACCAGGGTCACGGACTCGCTCAGAACAGGGTAAGTGAACCAACAATCCCATTTTGTGCACCCAGTGTCAGTGTAAGCACTTCCCAGTCAGGTATCGCATGGTTATTACCGATGTTCCCCCTAAGGTACGCAGTGGTGCACCGATCGCGAGGCCTCGCAGAGGCGGCTCACCAGCTGCTGTCGCTGGAAGAGATGCGGTGCAAATTTAAGGCTCGGAGAAAAAAATTAGAGGGAACATTGGTTACTACACACAATCTCCCAACAATGTCCTTGGCTCCAACCTCCGTGCCCCCTACTGCACCAGAGTCGCATGTTTTCATTTCCCACGACAGTCACCCAGTGCTCTGAGTGAAATTACCCATTGGTGCTAAATTAGGACGTTTTTTTATTGTCCCAGAGGTATTGTCTGAATTAAATCTCGCCTCATACTTGAGATGCCAGGATCTAACTATATACAAACTTACTGTACCACTCGTTCCCCTGAAAACAACTTCAGAGTTGAAGATTGCCTGCTGTTCTCTCTTGATTGCTGGAGTTAAGTCTCCCTAAGCTAACAGTTGCATTGATCTGCATTACTACTGTTAATATCTCTGCAGGAGCTGATCAGTGAGGGTCATATCCAGTCCATCTTCACTGACATTGGGAAGCTGAACCTGCGCGATCCAGCAAACAGTTTTCTGATTCCTGGTATCCAGGGCGCCACTAACTCAACAGCGTCAGCCACCTGGCTGAACAGTGATGGAGAGGCGATGTTTGCACTCGCGTCTGGGTCTGGAGGGATTCTGATAATCCAACTTCCTGAGCAAGACACCGCAGGTAATATGGGGTTCACTCATAATGGAACGGGGATTGATCGTCTGAAGCTGCTGTGTGCAACCTCATTTGTCTTGTAGTTAGTTACTGCAGTGTTGACTAATATCTGACATACACTGATTTTGTCAGTCAGTACTTCTATGTGGGACCAAGCTGTACGATGTGGAGTGTGAATCTGCTATTGTGGAAATGGCAAGGAGGAGAGCAGATCTTGTCCAGAACATCCCAGTGCATCTATTACAGAAAAGTCTGGACAACTGGCAGTGGGCCTTGAGATTTATGATGTCGTTTGAGCCCCTTTAATTAAATTCCAGCCTATAACACACTCCCGGGTATCTGTTCTATATATAAAATCCATTGTGCTTTCCTAACCCAAGGTGCAATATTTTATCAATGTCACAATGAGTAATGGATTTAAAGAATTGTAAGTTCAGAAAGGGAGTCAGTACAGTGATCATAATGAGGGCTGTTGGTGAATTGAGCTGACATTGGGGTTACTACTTTACTGAATGTTTAGCTTTCCACTCTGAATCTCAAGCTGATTGAGTGTAATGGAAGAGGTGAGATTGACTTGTGTTGTTGCAGGTTCTGCGGCTTTCCTGGAGCTGAAGCAGAGCTCTGTCATGCAAAGGTTACTCACAGGATGGATGCCGACAGCAATCAGGTCAGTGCGAGCCCGTCCTGTCCCCGGGGTCAGTGCGAGCCCCTCCTTTCCCCGGGGTCGGCGCGGGCCCCTCCTTTCCCCGGGGTCGGCGCGGGCCCCTCCTTTCCCCGGGGTCGGCGCGAGCCCCTCCTTTCCCCGGGGTCGGCGCGGGCCCCTCCTTTCCCCGGGGTCGGCGCGGGCCCCTCCTTTCCCCGGGGTCGGCGCGGGCCCCTCCTTTCCCCGGGGTCGGCGCGGGCCCCTCCTTTCCCCGGGGTCGGCGCGGGCCCCTCCTTTCCCCGGGGTCGGCGCGGGCCCCTCCTTTCCCCGGGGTCGGCGCGGGCCCCTCCTTTCCCCGGGGTCGGCGCGGGCCCCTCCTTTCCCCGGGGTCGGCGCGGGCCCCCTCCTTTCCCCGGGGTCGGCGCGGGCCCCTCCTTTCCCCGGGGTCGGCGCGGGCCCCTCCTTTCCCCGGGGTCGGCGCGGGCCCCTCCTTTCCCCGGGGTCGGCGCGGGCCCCTCCTTTCCCCGGGGTCGGCGCGGGCCCCTCCTTTCCCCGGGGTCGGCGCGGGCCCCTCCTTTCCCCGGGTCGGCGCGGGCCCCTCCTTTCCCCGGGGTCGGCGCGGGCCCCTCCTTTCCCCGGGGTCGGCGCGGGCCCCTCCTTTCCCCGGGGTCGGCGCGGGCCCCTCCTTTCCCCGGGGTCGGCGCGGGCCCCTCCTTTCCCCGGGGTCGGCGCGGGCCCCTCCTTTCCCCGGGGTCGGCGCGGGCCCCTCCTTTCCCCGGGGTCGGCGCGGGCCCCTCCTTTCCCCGGGGTCGGCGCGGGCCCCTCCTTTCCCCGGGGTCGGCGCGGGCCCCTCCTTTCCCCGGGGTCGGCGCGGGCCCCTCCTTTCCCCGGGGTCGGCGCGGGCCCCTCCTTTCCCCGGGGTCGGCGCGGGCCCCTCCTTTCCCCGGGGTCGGCGCGGGCCCCTCCTTTCCCCGGGGTCGGCGCGGGCCCCTCCTTTCCCCGGGGTCGGCGCGGGCCCCTCCTTTCCCCGGGGTCGGCGCGGGCCCCTCCTTTCCCCGGGGTCGGCGCGGGCCCCTCCTTTCCCCGGGGTCGGCGCGGGCCCCTCCTTTCCCCGGGGTCGGCGCGGGCCCCTCCTTTCCCCGGGGTCGGCGCGGGCCCCTCCTTTCCCCGGGGTCATAAGAACATAAGAACTAGGAGCAGGAGTAGGCCAATCGGCCCTTCGAGCCTGCTCCGCCATTCAATAAGATCATGGCTGATCTGATCCTCACCTCAAATCTAATGAACACAAGAAGTAGGAGCAGGACCCGGCCACTCCGCCCCTGGGCCCGCTACGCCACCCACAGGGCCTCGACCGATCCGAACTCAGCCTCCTGTCCAATTTCCTGCCCGCTCCCCGTAACCCCTAATTCCCTTTACTTCTAGGAAACTGTCTATTTCTGTTTTAAATTTATTTAATGATGTAGCTTCCACAGCTTCCTGGGGCAGCAAATTCCACAGACCTACTACCCTCTGAGTGAAGAAGTTTCTCCTCATCTCAGTTTTGAAAGAGCAGCCCCTTATTCTAAGATTATGCCCCCTAATTCTAGTTTCACCCATCCTTCGGAACATCCTTACCGCATCCACCCGATCAAGCCCCTTCACAATCTTATATGTTTCAATAAGATCGCCTCTCATTCTTCTGAAATCCAATGAGTAGAGTCCCAATCTACTCAACCTCTCCTCGTATGTCCACCCCCTCATCCCGGGGATTAACCGAGTGAACCTTCTTTGTACTGCCTCGAGAGCAAGTATGTCTTTTCTTAAGTATGAACACCAAAACTGTATGCAGTATTCCAGATGCGGTCTCACCAATACCTTTCCCCGGGGTCAGCGAGAGCCCCTCCTTTCCCCGGGGTCACTGAGCCCGTCCTTTCCCCGGGGTCACTGAGCCCCTCCTTTCCCCGGGGTCGGCCCAGGCCCCTCCTTTCCCCGGGGTCGGCGCGGGCCCCTCCTTTCCCCGGGGTCGGCGCGGGCCCCCTCCTTTCCCCGGGGTCGGCGCGGGCCCCCTCCTTTCCCCGGGGTCGGCGCGGGCCCCCTCCTTTCCCCGGGGTCGGCGCGGGCCCCCTCCTTTCCCCGGGGTCGGCGCGGGCCACTGTTACTTGGTTCCGGGTGAGGTTCATTCCTTGTCCTTCCTAAAATAATGGAGCTGTATGAAAACTCGAGGCTGCTTTGGGTTGCGAAGAGCGAAATAATGTTGAAGGGATGGAACCATTGCGTGTGAAGAATGACCAAAATGGAGATTCATTAAAGATTATTGAAAGAGTTTTCTGTGCTCTCTGCAGAGGTGACCAAGGCCCCTCGGACCTACCCGTCAGCCTAGCCGTTCAGCTCTTGGAACATGATGCTTTTATCTTTGCTCTGTGTCAGGACCACAAGCTGCGACTTTGGTCCTACAAGGTATGTATCAAGGATGTTGGTGATCCGGCATTGTGCAAACCATTCTGTAAAGGACAAGGAATGTAACAGTTCCCCAAAACCACCTCCATACCTGCAATTGGGAGGGGAATAGGGAGTGTGCTTTAAGCCTTCAGGTTGCATTGAGAATATTGTGTACAGGTAATACTTCACAGAACATCTACGAGGGAGATTGCACTCAAGAAGTGCTGTTGGTGTCATTGAAGATCGTGCTTTTGGTTTCGGCGGAAACTGTGTTGTGGGTATCCCCTTCACCAGTGTGAACATTCCTCGCTGTGTGCAGTCCATGCGCGTCAGGTTACAAGAATGCTGCTACTCTTGCAGACCTGAGGTTTTCAAGTTTACCTGTGTGGGACCACCTGTAACTATTGACACTCCCGGGATCACTGTCCTAACTCCCTGTGTGGGACCACCTGTAACTATTGACACACTCCCGGGATCACTGTCCTAACTCCCTGTGTGGGTCCACCTGTAACTATGGACACTCCAGGGATACACTCCCGGGATCACTGTCCTAACTCCCTGTGTGGGTCCACCTGTAACTATTGACACACTCCCGGGATCACTGTCCTAACTCCCTGTGTGGGTCCACCTGTAACTATGGACACTCCAGGGATCACTGTCCTAACTCCCTGTGTGGGTCCACCTGTAACTATTGACACACTCCCGGGATCACTGTCCTAACTCCCTGTGTGGGACCACCTGTAACTATTGACACTCCCGGGACCACTGTCCTAACTCCCTGTGTGGGTCCACCTGTAACTATTGACACTCCCGGGACCACTGTCCTAACTCCCTGTGTGGGTCCACCTGTAACTATTGACACTCCCGGGACCACTGTCCTAACTCCCTGTGTGGGTCCACCTGTAAATATTGACACTCCCGGGACCACTGTCCTAACTCCCTGTGTGGGTCCACCTGTAAATATTGACACTCCCGGGACCACTGTCCTAACTCCCTGTGTGGGACCACCTGTAACTATTGACATTCCCGGGATCACTGTCCTAACTCCCTGTGGGACCACCTGTAACTATTGACACACTCCCGGGATCACTGTCCTAACTCCCTGTGTGGGACCACCTGTAACTATTGACACACTCCCGGGATCACTGTCCTAACTCCCTGTGGGACCACCTGTAACTATTGACACACTCCCGGGATCACTGTCCTAACTCCCTGTGTGGGACCACCTGTAAATATTAACACACTCCCGGGACCACTGTCCTAAAGTTTAAGCATTGACATTAGCTCCCCAAATATGCAGGCAACCAGTTTTATCAGTGTACAGCAAACGAAATAACTTGCCATTTAAATCAACAAACACACAAGGTAGGAATATATGATGGGCAGATACAAGTCTGATCTTGGGTGGTGGGGGGATATTGCTTCGATCTTCTCACTTTTCCCCCGCCCACCCCAGTTCCAGTTCCAGGATTCCCAGTTGTAGAACCTGTCGTGCAGACCAAGACCAGTGAGAACATGAACCTCCACCACTTCTTGCTGGAACCATTGTACATAATGGCCCAGAATTTGCTGGAGCGAGGCATTTAGTTAGAATTTTTCCCCATACCATTCACTGCAAGTTGCTGGAAGCGCAAGCTGATAGCGGGTGTCCTGGACCTTGGTGAACGACAGGACCAGCACTCTATCTCCTTAACCAATAAAATTTAAAGATTGAGAAAGTAACAGTAACGACGGAGAAGGAGGGTGAATTAGAGTCATATTGGGTACAGTAGGAGAAATAGAGAGGGAAAGAAAGATTGGGTTAAGAAAGAGAAAAAAGAGGCAAAGGAAAAGTAAGAATACATTTTAAAATCTCTAACAACAGTTTACTACCTGTAGGAATGATGCTCAACAGTTTCAGTTGTTCCCTATCTGTGCCGGAGAGGTTGATTGCCATTGCAGCAACATAAATCTCCTTTTTAAAAAGGTACTTGGGCTGTTGAGTACCAGCCCTAACTTTCTGCGGCGAGTTTAATTGGCAATTAATTTGCAAATGCAGCAACTTCATGAAACTCCTGGGGAGGTTGAGGGCGAGCTGCCCTTCTCGCGAGGCTAACGGCGGAGCAGCGCAAATCGGCCTTGCCACAAGTTGCCAGACGATTTACACAATAATGGCGAGCGCCGTTAAACTCGGAGTCCGAGTGTTGCTGGGTATAAGTAGCATTCTCTGTACTGATCTTGTAACTAGCGTGCGTTTATTTGTTTTGTTTAGGATCAGATGTGCCTGATGGTTGCGGACTTGCTGGTATTCATGCCGGCCAATAAGGAGCTGAGACACACAGTCAGTCTGGGCCACAAGCTGCGTTTGGCATACTCCTCCTCCGGCTTCTTCCTGGGGGTCTACCTGCACTGCCCTAAACGTGGACAGGTACTACACAGTGTGTTAAAACCTCAGCAATTCTGGCTGCATTCACCTATTTAAAATGTGCACAAAGCATTTAGTCAACTGGGCACCAGGCCATTCATTGCACTGCTTCCCCTCCACTAAAAACCCGTCTACTAGAATCTGCGAAATTGCAGAACGAGAGGTTCTTCTACCCATTGTCACCACTAACCCAGCAATGAATCTTGACTCTTTTTTGCAGTTTTGTGTCTTCCAATTGGTGAGCTGCATTGAGAGTAACCGCTACAGTCTGGATCACATCTCCACTCTCTTCTCCACGCAGGTGGGTACCTCCCAGCTATGGCCACTTCTGAGTATTAGAAGGGTCTTGGCCATGAGGCTGTTTTTTTTTGTCTTCAGTGAAGGTAATTGTGTGCACGTTTTGAGAACATTCGAACCTTATTTACAACACTTCGATTGAGAGATCTGCCTGCGTTGTTGTGTTGCGTTGCTGCTGTTAAACCGCAGGGATGGGCTGGCGCGGGGCCCGTGTCTGGTCAGTGGGTCCCGGGGCGGGGCCCGTGTCTGGTCAGTGGGTCCCGGGGCGGGGCCCGTGTCTGGTCAGTGGGTCCCGGGGCGGGGCCCGTGTCTGGTCAGTGGGTCCCGGGGCGGGGCCCGTGTCTGGTCAGTGGGTCCCGGGGCGGGGCCCGTGTCTGGTCAGTGGGTCCCGGGGCGGGGCCCGTGTCTGGTCAGTGGGTCCCGGGGCGGGGCCCGTGTCTGGTCAGTGGGTCCCGGGGCGGGGCCCGTGTCTGGTCAGTGGGTCCCGGGGCGGGGCCCGTGTCTCGGCAGTGGGGCCGTGGATAAAGTTGGTCGAGGGGACCGTGTGTGTGCACTCTCCAGGATGAGGTGACTGATTTACATGCCTGTTCTTTGGGTCTCTGCAGGAAACGCTGGTGGATTTTGCCCTAACTCCCACCGATATCTGGGCCTTGTGGCAGGATGAGGATAACCAGGCAAACGTTCGATACATCAACTTTGAGCAGTAAGTTCTCGGTCAGGCTGTCGAAACAAAAAGCGGCAACAAATAATTACAACCGATTCCTTGGAGAAGATGGACTTTCCGGCAAAAACTGGAACTCGGGAATTCCCCATTTCCAATTTTGATGCTGATCCCTGAGGTGTCCACTAATCGCTCCTACAGGGGAGGAAACTGTAGTTAAGGACTGTATGGTACTTTTTGCCCCATAGGCTTCAAAATCGACCAATGGTTGAATGTTTCAGCCTGAAATCATGCACTGATGTGTTCCAGTGACTTGGAGCAAGGGATGGACTGGGAAATGGGGAGGGGAACGAGCCAGACACCAGCATTGCGGTAGAATGCATGTTCTACTATAACTCCCAGGGCCGTTATCAGTGACTGCTGAAGGACTGGTGGGTTAAGAGGAGGGAATGCTGCCCAGCCTTTTGTGAGCAGAGCACACACTGTCTCAATAGGGATACAAGTGAGGAATGTCGAGGAAAAACAAGAGGTTAGGAAGCTGGGGTGAATCTGATATATAGAGGAGCAGCTGGGGATTTGTGTTTTTAAATTCCGTTTTATCAGAGCTGCAAACCATTCCTGGTTTAAATTTGACTGCATCACCAGGTCATTACGGGTGAGGGAGGCCATTCGGCCCATCTTTACTCCTCCATCCAGTAGCGCCCTACATTCGCCCCCATTGCGTTACCTTTCGCCTCCAGCACTCTGCCCCGGTTCATTCTGTGTTGATCGCTCTCTGTATGGAGAATAACTTCCTAATGTCAGTCCTACAGTAGTTTGTATCTGTGGCCCATTGATCTAGTTTTACAATTTACTTTAAAGTAATATTCTGGATTAACCTTATCCATACCATTTACTATCTTATAAAATCCTCTAAGATCACTTCTCAGACCCCTCCTTTCCTGGTTGAGAAGCCCAATTACCTCTGGCCTATCCTCATAACTCAGACCTGCAGCACCAGGGATCGGCCTGGTAGTTCTCCTCTGCACGGCCTCCAGCACCCGACGGTCTCCCTTGTTTCTGGGTCACCCGATCTGAACATGGTACTCAGTGCAGTCCAACTAGCCCCGTGTAGTTTGATCACTTATTGGGGTGATTCCCAACCAGAGTAATTGATCAACTGAAAATGGGTCGAATATGCTTCAGGATCAGGTAGCCGCGGTGTCTGGAAGAATACCAAGCCGGAAGGCCTGTCCTCCTTTTTCTTTGGGTTGGGTATATGGTCATAGTTTAATTTCTTCCCCCTCTCCAATTAAAAAAAAAAAAAAAAAATTAAATGCAGCTATCGGCAGTACATTTTTGTAGCTCAATTTCATACTGATCTAACGCCCACTTCCTCTCTCTTCTCCTGTTCCAAATCTGGTTCGGTGGGTAAATGCAGTGCCAGCTATGAATCCGCGCTGTACAGTAGAGGAAGGCCCTAGGGCCAAATCCTCTTCTGTGCTGAGTTACCTCTGACTTCCGCTGAGGACCGTTAAATTATGTTACAATTGGCTTCAGCACGCATGGGCTGGGAGGTGAAGTCAGCCAGGATTCTCCCTCTCTATCCAGCGATGACTCCCACACCTCCCCTTTCTGGACAGTGTGGACTTTGGGTAAGGGGGAGTGTGGGTATGGCTCACTTTGTTGCCCTCCTTTATCAAATACCCCATGTACACTCAGTGCCTTGGCTCCAATGTAAAGGGTGGTTGCTGGATGGGATTCGGAGAATGGCCGTTGCTTGGGGTAACACGGCTGGCCATATTGCTGAAGGAGAGGGGGAGGAACTGGTGAAAACGGAGTAGCTTTGTCCCAGGGACTCCTGTGACCAGCAGTCAAATAATGATAGTCTGTTTTTGTTGCAGTAACAATGCCGGGCAGTGGAACCAGGTCTTTATACAGCCTATTGCTGATGAAGAATTACACGTGCCAGAGGATCAGGACCCCAAGGTGAGCGTTCATTACCTGTCAGACATTCCCTCCAGCCTGCTGCACTGTAATCTCACTGACCAGATCTGATTATTATAGCGAGGTGTTTAATTGTACTTACAATGTCAAGGCTGGGATTCGCTCTGTGTTTGCCTCTCATTTCTGTGGCTAACCTGACCCATCTGATATTCTTATTGCTGGGCGCATTTGACGGGACAACCTTTC
This sequence comes from Squalus acanthias, assembly GCA_030390025.1. Lineage (NCBI taxonomy): Eukaryota > Metazoa > Chordata > Chondrichthyes > Squaliformes > Squalidae > Squalus > Squalus acanthias. The sequence continues at coordinate 72,489,267 of CM059434.1, read as the reverse complement.
ATCCATTTTAAATGTGGAGACCCTGGTAGTTTGATAAGTAAGTGCATTGTGATATGGTGCTGTGCCACTCGGACCAGGGAAGGTGCTGCAATTGCCTTAACACACGAGGGAAAGAATTGGTCAGAGTTCCAGCGTCTGATGGCTGTCCAACTGGCGAATGAATGTGTGAGACAGAAGGGCACTTGGCTCTAATTTCTCCCTTCTCCTACCTCTACTGTGGACAAATAGCCTCCTGATGTAGCGCATGAGTATGGCGAGTTGAGGGAGGTGCTGAAGTGCCGCTGGAACCAGTAGCACCGTTCCCTCTATGAGCCTGGGACACAGCCATGTATTTTTGTGTAAGGGCGGCAGTGTTAGCCAACCGACGAGTGAATTGGAAAGGCTGGCTGCCAGAGTATGGGATGTTTCTAACAAATTCCGCCAGTGTCTGGATTGGAATACAGGCTGATTTTAGTTTGGGGTGTTTTGGATGAGCTCCGTAAGCTTGAGTTCATCCAAAACTCTGCTGCCCGTATCCTAACTCGCACCAAGTCCCGTTCATCCATCACTCCTCTGCTCGCTGACTTACATTGGCTCCTGGTCTGGCAACACCTCAATTTTAAAATTCTCATCCTTTGTGTTCAAAATCCCTTCATGGCCTCACCCCCTCCCTACCTCTAATCTCCTCCAACCCTACAGTCCTCCAAGATCTCTGCGCTCCTCCAATTCTGGCCTATGGCACATCCCTGATTTCCTTTGCTCCACCATTGGCAGCTGCTTAGGCCCTAAGCTCTGGAATTCCCTCCCTGAACCTCTCAGCATTTCTACCCGTCTCTCTAAGACGCTCCTTAAAACCTACCTCTTTGACCAAGCCTGTCATAATATCTCTATGTAGCTCGGTGTCAAATTTTGTCTGATAACCCTCTGTGAAGCGCCGTGGGCTATACAAATGTAAGTTGTTTGTAATTAATCGGAGTCCTGCTCTCTCCACAGGAAGCCTACTTGGAATACCTCTTTGCTCCTGCCCGTTTTACAGCTCAGGCCCTGCTGAAAGCTCTGCAGGTAATCGCGGGGTATCTGCGGTTCATTTAAAATAAAAGCTCTGTTGCTTTATTGTAATGTCATTCTGGCTGGGCTCCCGGCCCTGTGTTCAGAAGGTGGCTGGTGCGTTGGCACAGGGTGCCAGTGTTTGAGGTGTCTGTGCCACAGAGGGGTGGCCGCTGGACCGGAGGAGGGTTCCTACCTTGTTTCTGTTCTTGCTATTGGGCTGCAGAAGGGTGCAGAGCAGAATCCGGCTCCAGAGAGGGAGAAATCGGAGGGCAACATTTCAAGCCCAAGTGGTGGCACCTTAACGTCACGGTCACACTGCTGGATGAACAGTGGAGACGTTGAGAGCTCCGGTCCCACCACGGCAGGTTGTAAAATTTCAGCTCAATAAATCTGGTCAGTTGTGGGCCGGGACTGGAGGGGGAATCCACGAAAGCTGCCAGATTGTGGTTACAAACCCAATGGTTCACTAATGTGAATTCAGGAAAGGGAAGCTGTCGCCACCATGCGCGTGACTCCAGTCCCACTTTATGCAGCTTATTCTTTAATGCCTTCTAAAGTGGCCTAGCAAGCAACTCGATTGTAAAAACACTCGCTACAAAATACCACCGCCTCAGCAATTAGTTAGCTCGGCCGGTGTCACCCACATTCCCAGAACACTTGATTAAATAGTTGGTGCTTTATTCCTACTGCAGAGAATTGTAAAAAGAATGAAAGGACTTGTGTTTATATACACTTCTTTCATGTCCTCCGGATGTCCTAAAGAACTTCACTCATTGAAGTACTTTTGCAATGTAGTCACAATTGTAATGTAGGAAACGCAGCAGCCAATTTGCACAGCAAGGTCCCACAATCAGCTATGAAATAAATGACCAGAATTTGTTTTTTTAGTGACGTTGGATGAGGGATAAATATTGGTTAGGACACCAGGGGGAAATCCTGCTGCTCCATTTTGACTAGTTCCATGGGATTATTTACGTCCACCTGAGAGAGCAGACATCTTATCCGACGGTGCAGCACTCCCTCGGTACTGCACTGGAGTGTCACCTCGATTGTGTTCGCAAGTCTGTGGAGTGGGACTTGAACCCAACTCCCCAAACCTTCGTGAGTTGAATGGCCAGCCTCTTGGGTTCAATAAACGTTGCTGAAATACAAACTGAATCAGCCATTGTCCTTCAGCTTAATGCTGGAGGATTTATGTGATAAATCTCTCAGCAGCTTTATTAAAGGCCGATAAACATGTACTCCAGAACAATAAGTTTTGAAGCTAGGTCCCACAAACTTTTCCCAAATTTGGGAGTGGCTTTATTTGGATTCATGAGTTGTTGCTGGTTAAGTAGACTGCCTGAAATGCCAGTTAGAGTGCCAGGAGTTCACAGCTGATGGGATGAGATGTGGCCAGTTTCGGGTCACAGTCATTAGTAATGATGGCTCTGAGTTGGCAGTCACAGTGGGATTACAGGTGTCTAACTTGGAGTGTGCCTTGTTCGTGTTGGCTCTCAGTCTGAAAACACAAGATTTTTATATTGCTCCTTAGTAGGTTGGTGAGGAGTGAAGTCTGTCTGATCCAATTGTTCAGGTTCACAGTTAATGAATTTGGGTATTTCAGTTTGTAAACAGTTCGAGCAATTCTGATCGGTCAGCAAGGTAGGGAGGGGTGCTGATATGTGACTGGACTCGGATAGAGAGAGGGGCCCAGAGAGTGGACTGAGCTGGGATAGAGGAGGGGCCCAGAGATGGGACTGGGCTGGGATAGAGGGAGTGGGCCAGAGATGGGACTGGGCTGGGATAGAGGGAGTGGGCCAGAGATGGGACTGGGCTGGGATAGAGGGAGGGGCCCAGAGATGGGACTGAGCTGGGATAGAGGGAGTGGGCCATAGATGGGACTAGGCTGGGATAGAGGATGAGGCCCAGAGATGGGACTGGGCTGGGATAGAGGGAGTGGGCCAGAGAATGGACTGGACTGGGATAGAGGGAGGGGGCCATAGATGGGACTGGGCTGGGATAGAGGGAGGGGGCCAGAGATGGGACTGGGCTGGGATAGAGGGAGTGGGGCCCAGAGATGGGACTGGGCTGGGATAGAGGGAGGGACTGGAGATGTGACTAGGCTGGGATAGAGTGAGTGGGCCAGAGGTGGGACTAGGCTGGGATAGAGGGAGGGGCTGGAGATGGGACTAGGCTGGGATAGAGGGAGGGGCTGGAGATGGGACGGGGCTGGGATAGAGGGAGGGGCTGGAGATGGGACTGGGCTGGGATAGAGGGAGGGGCTGGAGATGGGACTGGGCTGGGATAGAGGGAGGGGCTGGAGATGGGACTGGGCTGGGGTAGAGGGAGGGGCTGGAGATGGGACGGGGCTGGGATAGAGGGAGGGGCTGGAGATGGGACGGGGCTGGGATAGAGGGAGGGGCTGGAGATGGGACTGGGCTGGGGTAGAGGGAGGGGCTGGAGATGGGACGGGGCTGGGATAGAGGGAGGGGCTGGAGATGGGACGGGGCTGGGATAGAGGGAGGGGCTGGAGATGGGACTGGGCTGGGGTAGAGGGAGGGGCTGGAGATGGGACGGGGCTGGGATAGAGGGAGGGGCTGGAGATGGGACTGGGCTGGGGTAGAGGGAGGGGCTGGAGATGGGACTGGGCTGGGGTAGAGGGAGGGGCTGGAGATGGGACTGGGCTGGGATAGAGGGAGGGGCTGGAGATGGGACTGGGCTGGGATAGAGGGAGGGGCTGGAGATGGGACTGGGCTGGGATAGAGGGAGGGGCTGGAGATGGGACTGGGCTGGGGTAGAGGGAGGGGCTGGAGATGGGACGGGGCTGGGGTAGAGGGAGGGGCTGGAGATGGGACGGGGCTGGGGTAGAGGGAGGGGCTGGGGTAGAGGGAGGGGCTGGAGATGGGACTGGGCTGGGGAAGAAGGAGGGGCCGGAGATGGGACTGGGCTGGGATAGAGGGAGGGGCTGGAGATGGGACGGGGCTGGGATAGAGGGAGGGGCTGGAGATGGGACTGGGCTGGGGTAGAGGGAGGGGCTGGAGATGGGACGGGGCTGGGATAGAGGGAGGGGCTGGAGATGGGACGGGGCTGGGATAGAGGGAGGGGCTGGAGATGGGACTGGGCTGGGGTAGAGGGAGGGGCTGGAGATGGGACGGGGCTGGGATAGAGGGAGGGGCTGGAGATGGGACGGGGCTGGGATAGAGGGAGGGGCTGGAGATGGGACTGGGCTGGGGTAGAGGGAGGGGCTGGAGATGGGACTGGGCTGGGGTAGAGGGAGGGGCTGGAGATGGGACTGGGCTGGGGTAGAGGGAGGGGCTGGAGATGGGACTGGGCTGGGGTAGAGGGAGGGGCTGGAGATGGGACGGCGCTGGGGTAGAGGGAGGGGCTGGAGATGGGACGGCGCTGGGGTAGAGGGAGGGGCTGGAGATGGGACTGGGCTGGGGTAGAGGGAGGGGCTGGAGATGGGACGGCGCTGGGGTAGAGGGAGGGGCTGGAGATGGGACGGGGCTGGGGTAGAGGGAGGGGCTGGAGATGGGACTGGGCTGGGGAAGAAGGAGGGGCCGGAGATGGGACTGGGCTGGGGTAGAGGGAGGGGCCGGAGATGGGACTGGGCTGGGATAGAGTGAGTGGGCCAGAGGTGTGACTGAGTTGGGCACATTCCTGCATCAACTTATGATTCCACCAAGGGATTGGCATTGACTGTTTGGGTGAAACCATCTCCCTCGCAGGAAGGACATGTGAGTGCCGGAGGTGATGCAAGGAATTGTTGCATGAATAAAAATGTGCTGTGGATAACTAATCTACAACTCGTCTCTTCTGAGTTTTAACACTGGTCTCTTTGCCTATTGTGTTTTGGATTTGACAGTAGATACTCTACTTGAGTTCAGCGTCACGAGCCACTCCTATAAGCAGACTTCGTGTCCCCTGCAGACAGGGGCCTTTTACCTGCCCAGTATCTAGATAAATGGAAGGTGAGACCCAGGGCTGGAACAGGGAACCACTGTACACTGGCTAACTGAGATGTACCATGTGCTTCTCCACATTTTCCATAGGGCAATTGAATGTATCCACCATCAGACTGAGGCTCAGACTATAAACTAATAGGCAATTTATTTCACATCAAGCAGGTAACTGGGCAGCTTTCAATGCAAAACACTATTAGGAGTCACGACGGCCTGTGCTGTTCTCCTTGTATCAAAAGCAAGAGAGGCTTCTTCAGACTTATCGCACCCTGCACATTGACCCTTTAAATGGTTGCCCACTTCTCACATGGTGAAATACTATCACAGTTGAAATTGCCCTGTGCCCTTGGCTATGGGCTATGCGCTTGGCTCAGGCAACCTCGGGTAACCCCACAATTAGTAGCCCTGGCTACAGACAATCATTAACATTCCTTCTCCTCCCCTCCCACCCATAACATCTCCCCCCCCCCCACCCATTGTAGACTCCGTTCCCTCTCGCAGGCTTAACCCAGTCTTCACCCCAAATACAGCTGTCAAATGGAGCCACTATCCCAGGATGTCAGGCACCTGGAATATTTGGAATTGAATGAAGTGGTTAGATTCATGGATCTGTATCAAGTTCAGCCTGCTATCAAATTCATCAACACAACACTCTGCACTCGCTCCTCAGCGTATTAAACTCCCCTTTTGTTTGACGAAAACCCAAACCGCAGATGTATATTGCCTTTGGTCTTCCAGACCGTAATGTGTCGTCTTGTACCTTGCAGAAGCTGCCAACAGAAACTAGTATTAACCCTGTGTGCACTGTGGCCAACAACGAGCCTGAACAATAATGTAACATGGGCCTACTGCACTGAAACCCAGTGACTCAGGTTTTCTTGTCATTTTTTAATCTTGGTTTTAGATATACTGTCGAGGGGTGGACAGAATCCTGGACCCAACTATGGATGGACTGAAGAAGGAAGTGACGTTGGCTGTGGAAAATGCGGTAATGTTGAAGATGGAGGGTGGGGGGGGTAATGTTAGAATTTAATGTTCTTTAAAGCCAGGAGTCATCCCACCTCTGATCAGTCTGCAAAAGCTTGTCCCGTGAATATCTGTAGTAATACTGGATGCAGCTTTAAGTACGTCACATAATATAGTTTGGTTGTCTTACTTCCTGCTCCTTGATTTTTGTTTAATTATGCATTTAAAATGCAGCGTTCCTCCTGTCCACCTTCCTGTGATACATTCCTCCTCTCTCTTGTCTAAGTACAACGTGAGTGCTTTCCAGCTCATTGTTTCCGCATTGTGTTTGGAGGGAGGCGGTCTTCTCTGTCCGCATTTTTGCACATTCAAAAATGTGTTGGTTATTTTCCTAGCATGGGAAATTAATTAATTGGAAATGGGGAGACTTTTTAAACTTAATGTCGATATCATGTTGCTTTTGATTCGCCTCATTTACCCAAACGTTCCCATTTGAGGTCCGGGGGTGAGTGTTGTCTGTTATAATTTTTGTTCTTGCTGTGTTCAGATTCAAAACAGTGTGACGGAGTACGAGTTCTCGCAAGAGGTGTACCGTCAGCTGCAAGTGGAATTCTGGTCCAAGTTCTACGCTTGCTGTCTGCAGTACCAAGAGGCCTTGGCACGACCCCTGGCATTGCTCGTCGATGCACGCACGAACATGGTGTGCCTGCTGAAAAAGGTGAGGAATTGATGCCAGCCAGTTCAATAGGGAGTTGGGTTTCTATTCGATGCACTGATTTCTCTCCCCACCTCCAGCGTCTGCCTGAGAGGCCCCTTGTAACGATGCCATTAACAAAAGCCCAGGAAGGGGTTTACTGCCTGCCCTCCCAACCCAAAGATGATTCAGTATACAAATCTGACTAAATAAGCCGTCTACGCAGACAAGGTGCAGGTTTCAGACCATGTACTGATTCACGGTGTTAGCCGTGGCTAATTGGTAGCACCCCTGAGTCCAGAGGTTGCGGGTTCAAGTCCCACTCCAGTGACTTGAGCACGAAATCTAGGCTGACACTCCAGTCCAGTATTGAGGGAGTGCTGCACTGTTGGAGGTGCCGTCTTTCAGATGAGACGTTAAACTGGGGCTATGTCTCCCTTCTCAGGTGGATGTACAAGATCTCGTGGCATATTTCGAAGAAAAGTAGGGAGTTCTCCATGGTGTCCTGATCAATTTTATCCCTCAACCAACATTGCTAAAACAGATTATCTGGTCATTATCAGATTGCTGTTTATGGGGCCTTGCTCTGCGCAAATTGACTGCTGCGTTTCCCACATTACAAAAGTGACTGCCCTTTATAGGCTGAGGTTATCAAAGGCACTACAAATGCAAGTGTGTTCTCCTGCTCTCCTCGGCTTACAAAAGCAGAGATGCAGCTTGCTTTCAGTCAATGTGCTCTGTAAAGCAGAGGACTACCTTCTCCAGCTTAACCCTCAGCTGGTACAGACTTTAAAACATAGATAGCCATTTTCTGCTAGCTGCAAAACCACACAACCGTGCCAGAGACACTGAACTACCCCCAGCCCCCCTCTTGTCTCGAGCACCGCTCTCTTAAGGCAGTGAGTCAAGGCATCTGCCCACGAGTAGTCAAATCACAGAGGGCCCCAGATTGGAACATCTCTTCAGAACTGTGTGTAGACGCTATACCCCTCATGATTTAAATAACCCAGGGCGTTTTCATTCAATACTAGTGAATAGCCAATCTTTGTTGTTGATTTAAACTGCTCATCAATAATTATGACCATTGCAGCTAACTGAACCCTGGGATTCCCATTATTCACATCTGAAGCATCTGAGAGGTAGGCAGTGACATTGCAGGATCTGTCTGGAGGAGAATGGTTGCAACCTTCTCAAAACCCCTGCCCCTCCTTCCCCCTTTTTGAAAAGCCTTGGTAGACACAGATTTAAGCCCTTGTATGACAATCCTAGCCGTGTATAAGTAGCATGTTTTTTTAAAACTGCAATGTGAGCAACCCAGTGAAAACAATAGGTGTTGGTGAGGGTGAACTGAATACTCTAGACCAGTAATTGTAGATGTTGTGACTGTTTGTTTCTTTTCTTGCAGGGATTTATGTCTTTCTTGTTTCCCTGCATCACCATAGACCACCTCTACATGTCCTCAGATGAGTGCCTGTTTCTAGAAGACGAGTGTTCCCTCACAGATGGTGAGTTAAATACAAGTCGAAGGGTCTTATTGAAGAATAATTGGTGTAGTTCTGGGATCTCCGGTTGTTTTACTGTCTCCTCATCCCCTCCCTGTTAATGCAGAAGTGGCTAATTTTGGGCTCATCCTCTCTTTGTATTGTGCTGAGTCTTGTTGTCACTCTCTGATACAGCTGTTTGAATTCCAGGCACTGATTGGAAGTTCACGGCTCTTCTCATGCAGGGTGATTTTCTTTGTTTTTATCTGAAGTAAAACTTTAACATCTCTGAATTATAACTGGAAAATTGCACCACCTACAGCAAGGCTATAAACTCTGCAGTAGAGACAGCTTGTACGATTCTGAATAACTGGGGACAGCTACTCCGAGGGGAGAGGGGGCGATGCCAACGATGCAGTAAAGGCCTCTGTCACCGAGGGTCCTGCTACACCAATATAAGAGACTGGTGCCTGTTTCAAGATGGTGTAATAGGATCCCCTCCCACACTGAAGAGACACGCTGGTGTCATATTTCAGTGAAATAACTTTTTCTATTACTATCATTAGTTAACTTGGCTGAAAGCAGATAACCGAATTCAGAGCAGGGAATGAACGTGGGCCCTTGCTGGTCTGTATGACTCAATGATTCACTAACCCTGAGAGTCAGGGTGCATACACGGTCTTCATGGCACCACTTGATGTCGTTGGCATGTGTGCTTCCTGAGACATTACCTTCAACCCAAGGTAAACTGTAGGTGGCATTTTCACTTGGTGTCTGACATCAAATGTAAAGGCCACAACTAGGTCTCTTGTATTCTGCCTATTTCAGGCTGGTCCTGCTGTGTATCAGCAGTTACTGGCACCTCCGGATTGATGTATAGGAACGCAATGCCGCAGACCTTGTTCAATCTGCACAGTAGAAGTATTTCAGGAGTTCTACCCACCCTGAAAATATGATCCAGAGTGAGCCTGCTGCAGTGCACTGCAAAGGGACTGGGCCTCTCTGGGTGTGTAGAGCTCCAGAAATATATCCACTGGACACTTTTGTGGATTGAGCGAGGTCTGCCACATTGTGTTACCTTCCATCCAGAGGTGCCAGTAGCAGCAGGGCCAGCCCCAATTCGGCAGTGTACAAGGAGCCTCCTCGTGGCCATCGATCCCAGGTCTGGTTGATGATTACATGTGAACACAATGTGGGATAGCTTGTATTCCTTCACAGTCCTCTGCCACACTGAATCTCTCTCTCTCTCTCTCTCTCTCTCTTCTCTCTGTTGAGAGAACTCTGAGCAGTAACTGGTTTTGTTTATTTATTTAGACCAATGCATTGTCACCTGTTGGTTTTGAGGCCTTGAATTCACTTTCACACAGGTGTCTGGCCCTCTTGTACATCTCATGGTGGTCGAAGTGAGGGCTGCTGTCTGTGCGATGTGTAAAGGACTCCGTTTCTGCTCCCTTAGATCCAGATGTAGCAAGGGACCTATTTCGATTAGTGCAGTGTCTCAGGCTCGTGGGAGACTCCATCACTCTGGAAATGGCGTCGTTAATGGAAACGGCAGTGAGCCACCTGCAGCCCCCAGAAAAGGCTGCTGAGCAGATCCTGGAGAACCTTCTGGCCAGAGACACGTGAGTAAGGTTGAGTGGCGGTGCCGCGTTGTGGAAGTCCTTGAATCCTGCTCTTTACTTGGACAAAAGACGCCATTTGGATAAAAAGGTGTTGCTGACTGTGCCTGGCTCTAACTTGGTCATTGCCAGCCGTGGTGGTGGTTGGAATTTCTTTCCTTACCTCATTTTGGCACCTTAACGGGGTGGGTTCCACAAGGACCAGCCACCCTCCGGAGCACACTCGAGTGATCGTTCACGTGGGCGTCTTTGAGTGGCAATAGTATCACCACCAAAGCCCACACTGAGCTCTTTCAATCTGTTCAATTTTGGGATTGTGCATCTTCCCTAGCAAAGTTCTAGGAGCACTTGCACCTCCCACTCTGGTACAAACTTGTCGAAAGTATAGCCAGGCAGGGAGGCTGCCAAGTGTCAGGCAAAGCCACGATATTAGTTCAGCTGTCCACAATAAGGTGATGGATGGCAGGGGCCTGGTTCACAAGGAACAGATGTTCCGGAGGGAAATGTGCAGAGGGGCAGTCCGAGGAGGCAGTGAGGGGTGGGAAGGAGGTTGGCGAGATTGGCCATCAGTTGGTATTGGAGTGTTGATTTTGTGCAGGGACCTGCATTTTCTTACATGTACGGCCCAGATTTACAGGTGCCAACAGCTGTTTCATCATCAGTTTGACTTGGGTATGTGCACCATAAGAAATAAAAGAATAGCCAAGTGGATGGCTGTGTCCTTTCATTCTCATCCTACAGACATTGAATAGGTTAAGAGTCATCCCAATGGGCATCTCTCAATTGGGCTGCTGCGAGAGGTAATCCTCCTGCCTTCACTATGTGTTCATTCATTGAACCTGGCAATTTCACAAGGTGTCTTAAGCAAAGTTGTCCTGTTGGTTGGTGTTAAAACTCTGAGGGGCAGGGGGGGGCACCTTCATCTTCAACTCTACTACTTTGTTGTGTGAAGAACGTGGGATGAAGATCACTTGCCTGTCTTCATTCTTCAAAAAGAAACGTTCTCCACACACTACGACCGCCCCCCCCCCCACAAACCTATCCAGCCATCTGTCCGGGCCGAGGTCAGAACAAACTGAGATGCAGGTGTGTCGTTTGCCACAGGAAAAGCAGGAGCAGTGACTCGAGTGTCTGTAATTGCTGTCGATCTCCTGTGTGTGCCAAGCACATGTGCCCCTGCCCTTGAGAGCTAACCTGACTCTTGCAGCCTTTGAGAAATGCTTCTGTTCAAAAAATGGAGGTGGCCCTATCGAGGTCAGTGATGTCTCTTTTTACAGATCTCTACAGGAGATCCAGGTCCCACTCTGCTGTATTTATTTGGAAGTTATTTAAACGGTTTGAGGTTTTTAACCACGGGAATGCTTGGTAACATTGGATTTCATTGAGCAGAGGAGCCGGTTACACTACACAAGGTATTCCATGTGATTGGACTGTGGTGAGAGGCTACTCCTCCATTAATGTGTCGTCTTTGTTCTCTGGATGTGGGCAATGCTGACAAGGCCAGCATTTATTGCCCATCCTTAGTTTCTGAGAAGGTGGTGTTGGGCCTTCTCCTTGAGCCACTGCTGTCCTTGCGGTGATGATGCTCTCACAATGGTACTAAGTAGGGAATTCCAGGATTCTCACCCAGTGGTAATGAAGGAACTGGTGACGTGGCACTTTGAGATGATGGTATTCTCACAATCTTGCTGCTCTTTTCCTTGTCTGTGTTAGAGGTTGCAGGGCTGGGAGATGCTGTCGAAATAAGCTTGCTGTACGTAGTATATACTGCAGGAGGGCCATAGGCTCCTTAGAAAGGAAAATGTAGCAATGAACACGGTTTAGAGTGTTGTGGAGTTCCCCGGTTGCTCCAACATCTTGACTAGTTATATTGACGACTGCTCTGCTGTCCCGCAGCTCTTTCCCATTGGATCGTGAAGCTGTCCTTCAAGAACCAAAGATCAGTTTAATAATTTCTCTCTCTCGTTTTTCATAGTGAGACGCATATGGAGCTTCAAAGTAAATTGCAGGATATCCGTAACCCAGGGCACATAATTCAGCTGTTGCTGCGGGAAATGGACCTCGAGGGTGACCTGGACGCAGGCAATGGTATGGGCCGACTCCTGGGGTCAAGGCTGTGCAGTAATCTGGGGAGCTGAAAATATGAAACGCCCGTCGCCCGTCACCCATCACATTCTGATCTGTTTTTGGCCAGCTCTATAGTATTTGAGGAACCAGCAGCGCCTTTTAATAAATGAACGTGGACTCGCTCTGCATGCATTCGTGGGTTATATGTGTTTGATTGGAGCATGGCTAAGGTGATGCCCAATGATAACTGTGCTGTGGGGTAGAGGTTGGCAATGGCTCTCTGTCTTCCTGATGGAATTATACTCCTCAGTATTTTAGCCTTTGCTGAACCAGTAATTAAATGGTACGGATTAGGCAGCAGCAGAGGCTTTTGTTGTCTGTTATCAAGTTGGGCTCCATCAGACACACACGCTGCAAACTGATGTGGAGCTATAGAAACAGATCTGCCCAAAGACCTTTGCTGCTGTCGTCCTTGCCAGGGAGGGAGAGAGCAGACTCGAGTGACTTTCTCCAGCTAATAGGATCATCGTGGCTTTGTGGTCTCACTTAGTGGTTCTGACATTAACTGGGCCCTTTCCATTGGTCTACATATCCATTACAGTAAGGTGACTGAAATAAAACCAGAAAATGCTGGAAACACTCAGCAGGTCAGGCAGCATCTGTGGAGAGAGAAACAGAGTTAATGTTTCAGGTCAATGACCCTTCGTCAGAACTGGAAAAAGTTAGAAGTGTAACAGGTTTTAAACAAGTACAGAGGCAGGGGGAGGGGAGGAAAGAACAAAAGGAAAGGTCTGTGATAGGGTGGAAGGCAGGAGAGATTAAAAGACGAAAGGAGATGGTAATGGGACAAGTTAAGACAGAAAAGATGAGTCTAGAGGAGCTGAAAATGACAAAAGCAGAATCATTTCCAGCACCTACTGTCTGAATAATTGGGAACAGTGGTTATGATCTGCAATTGTTGAACTCTGTTGAGTCCGGAAGTCTGTAAAGTGCCTAATTGAAAGATGAGGTGCTGCTCTGAGCTTTATTGGAACAGTGTAGGAGGCCGAAGACAGAGTGGGAGTGGGGCGGAGAATTAAAATGACAAGCGACCGGGAGCTCAGGGTCACCCTTACGGACTGAACGGAGGTGTTCTGCAAAGCGATCACCCAATCTGCGTTTGGTCTCCCCAATGTACAGGTGACTGAAAGCCTGCCTTTGCTATATGAAGATGCCATCTAAGTAAACTGCACATTGGTTTTATGTTGTGGGGCAAGACTCCTGTGCGACGATATCTTTCTCCCTTCCCTTACTTGGGTGGTCCACACGCCATCCCCAGTCAAAATGGCCAATGACCTGCCTCCTGGATCTCTGCTCTGAATTGGCTACTGGAAGATGCGTGATAATATCCGGGCTAATGAGTCTGTGTGTGGCTCTTCCCACATCTGCATTGCTGCGATTATTAACACGCTAGCTAGGGGGCTCTGGGCACAGATCGATGTGGTGCTATTGACATGGTATTAGATTACAGTAGGCTGTGCTGCCTGCCCAGTATGTTGTGTTTTAGTATTAACTTGTTTTGGTTTTGTTTCCATTCTGCTTTTTCCAGTCCAGCCTCTGCACATCCGGATGAACATGGCCCAGTTTTATGGCAGCAATGTCGCCATTAATGTTGTGTGTCAGGCAGCATACCACATGTCCATGACTCGGTTCCTCATCTGTCGTGACCTGCTGATTCTGCAGCAGCTAATGTTGCACCTAGGAGACAATGTAAGTATCCTTGCACGGCCATTACACAGTCACAGACCCTCCCCGGGATGCACTGTCTTACCCCTTCAAGCTGCTGTGTATGGAGTGGCTAGTAGTAAGTCTCAAGTTTATCCTATTAGCTGTCAAGTATATTCTGTCTCTATTTATTTTATTTATTTATTACAGCTTATCTCCTTGGTTTGAGGTATATTCTGCCTCTATTTATTAATGATGTGGAGATGCCGGTGTTGGACTGGGGTGGACAAATGTGAGTCGTCACACAACACCAGGTTATAGTCCAACAGCTTTATTTCAAATCACAAGCTTTCGGCGCGCTGCTCCTTCGTCAGGTGAAAGCTTGTGATTTCAAATAAAGCTGTTGGACTATAACCTGGTGTTGTGCGACGACTCTATTTATTAATGCTTGGATGCAGAAATAAGTTTGCATTTAACATCTGTTGCAGTTGTCATTCCGAAGTGACTGTTTTCAGGGTGTTTGGTTACTGTTTTCTGGGTGAGTGTAGTCAGCTGTGCTTCGATTTTCTGTTATTTACATGTATCCAGCACATTAAAAGTGGGATTAGGGGGCATTCCTTTCATAGCAATCTCCTAGCCCAGTGGCTGACCAGATTAGACCAACATTAGCACACAGTTTGAGGCTAGTCAGGGAGAACTCTGGGTGCTTTTAGCAATTTGAACTTACTGGAGTTGTGAAATTCTAAGCCCCCTGCCTCTCAATAATTTCTCAAACGATTTGTTAAATTCTAACATGTTCCTCTTCCTGTATGCTGTTCTTCAGGTGTATTTGGGAGCTGGTGGATATCTCTTGCAGCTCCAACAAGATCTGATTCCTCGGACGTCTCTCCTCGTGTGTTCCTACTTTGTGGTGAGGTGGGCTAGTCGGACCTTGGCATCAGCGGTGCCCATTGACACGCTGTAAGTACGGTCAGGAGTGTGGGATAGAATGGGGACGACATTTTCACAAGGCTTAGTGTCTCTCGACGAATTTTTTTAACCATAATAGTCGCCCAGTTGTTTAAAGCTTGACTTTCTATGAATACTATCTCATTTACCAGCAGCCACACACTGGGTACTGAGATGCAGTTCTTTTTGAGGCTTTTTCAAGGGGAATATTGCCCGTTGCAAAATTGAGCAGATCGGGAAGTGGGTCAAACACTGGCCATTCACCTCTGGGGCCTGAGGTCAAATCAAGCCCAGATTTGGGGGAGGAGGTTAAAAGTCTCTCGGGTCTGTTGTCTTGTAAGAGTCCTGTGTGATGAGTTTGACCATCAGTCCCATTGCCCCTAATATCGCACTAATTGCCAATGTGTCTCCAACTACAACTTGGCTGCTGTGGAAAATGGGGTGCTCTTCTGAGGGTGGGGCTGAGGCAGGTTGTTGGGTTAGAATAGTGCTTTACCTGTGCTCTCTGACCTGAGAGTGGATGTTCACACTAGGTATGTAAAGCAGAAAGTCTTACATTCCCCAGCACACTCATACCTCACCTTGAGCACCCGTTGGAAAAACGGAGTAAAATATGGCTTGCTCCTCCCGCTTCTAGTGTCTCGATACAGAGCAACACTGACAGAGGGCCGGGAGTGGCGGCGTTATACAGTTCTCCAGGGTGGGCTGTGGCTATACTGGTTCTATCTCCAGCACAGATCAGAGAGCCAGTTGCAGTGTACCATTGGCAGCAGTTGAGGAGATGTGTTGCCTGGACTGCGCACACTGCTGGGTGGAAAGTGGGTTGTCTGTGGAGGTGGGTGTTAAAATGACAAGACCCAAGAGCGTTTGTAGAAGGTATGAACTAACGGTTTTGTGTGGTTTCAGGGAATCAAACCTGCGACAGTTGTCAGTGTTGGAGCTGTCGGACACTAACGCCTTAACGTCACAACGGACAGGTGAGTACATCTGCCAAACCTCTGTCTTCGGGCGGCTGCCCTTTCCCCTCGGCTGTGGGCACCGATAGGCACTTAAAGCCTGAGCGCAGGCAGAGGGTCTTGCCCTTTAATCCCTCTGCAGTCTTCAGCTACATGGTGTTCCAGGCGGAGTGCTGCTCAGTAAAGTGCAACTGGATCCTGTTGTACGTCACAGGCGGACTGCTGCCTCAGGGCAGTACTAGTGGGGCCTGTTGTACGTCACAGGCGGAGTGCTGCCTCAGGACAGTACTAGTGGGGCCTGTTGTACATCACAGGCGGAGTGCTGCCTCAGGACAGTACTAGTGGGGCCTGTTGTACATCACAGGCGGAGTGCTGCCTCAGGACAGTACTAGTGGGGCCTGTTGTACATCACGGGTGGAGTGCTGCCTCAGGACAGTACTAGTGGGGCCTGTTGTATGTCACAGGCGGAGTGCTGCCTCAGGACAGTACTAGTGGATCCTGTTGTACGTCACAGGCGGACTGCTGCCTCAGGGCAGTACTAGTGGGGCCTGTTGTACATCACAGGCGGAGTGCTGCCTCAGGGCAGTACTAGTGGGGCCTGTTGTACATCACAGGCGGAGTGCTGCCTCAGGGCAGTACTAGTGGGGCCTGTTGTACATCACAGGCGGAGTGCTGCCTCAGGACAGTACTAGTGGGGCCTGTTGTACATCACAGGCGGAGTGCTGCCTCAGGACAGTACTAGTGGGGCCTGTTGTACATCACAGGTGGAGTGCTGCCTCAGGACAGTACTAGTGGGGCCTGTTGTACATCACAGGCGGAGTGCTGCCTCAGGACAGTACTAGTGGGGCCTGTTGCAGGGTCAGTTATAGTGTGGAACACTAGCTCTTTTTTCTGGTCTCTTTTACAGTTTCAATTCATGAAGGGAGGTGCTCCCCATCCCTACTGACTCACTGAAAGAGGTGATCAGTTAATAACGCAACTATCTGTTTAAGCCAGGGTCCAAGCAGCAGATCGTGGCCAAGTGCAGCCCAATCTTCCTTCTCAGCTGCGCTGCTCTTTTCCAGTGATAAATTTTGCACATGCGCGAAACTGTGAATGGGCCGTGCAGCCCCTTAAAGGAGCTGCGCACCCAACAAAAATTAGCGGGAACATCGGTGCAGTCCCATTCAGCTCTGGCAGTCTAGCCTTCAAAATGCAGGCAGCTCAGTCCTATTTGCCCTTGTGTTTCTCATTTCCGGCAGCTTTCCTTCACTAAAGGACATTAGTGAACCAGTTGGATTTTCCAACAGCTTCATGGGCACGTTTACTCATCCCAGCTTTTTATTTCTGGATTTATTTTTTAGCTGAATTCAAATTCTTAAACTACCATGATGGGATTTGAATTCCCATTCTCTGGATTACTAGTCCAGCAGTGTTACCACTACACTATGTTTTGGAAAGGCCCTCTCTTACTGTAATCAGATATGGTGGATAAATCATAAATCAGCACACCAAGATCTGTTGCTATCAGCAACTTTGAGATAAGTACAAATGAATGGGACATGGAATCAGACCTTGCATGAGGCCCACGAGGCTGCATGGTAGGCCCCTATTGTAGGCCATGAAGGCAGGAGCCTCGGATAGCCCTGCTTTAGTGCCTCTTGAGTGTTCTCGATAGCCAAACCCTTCATTAAGAATTTGATCAAATGGGTAATGAGCCTGTGGGAGTTCAGTAGGGGGCAAGTGTAGAAAAGATGTCTGGGCTCGTTCCTTTACGTTTCTTAGAAAATAATGTACCGGAAAGGTAATGGAGGCGGTAACGTTAGGGTTATTCAGCGTGCACTACATGCCATGAGGAGCGCGTTGGCATGTAACGGGTGGGGGGGGGGTGGTGGTGAAGGATGAGTTGGCATGCTAGACGAAACATTCAACAGGTTGAACAGTCTCTTCTCATCTGACTTTGTCTTGTATTTAGCCTTAATATGGAGCGGTTGGTTTTTCTCGTGTCGATGACTTGGTTTCTAACCCTGGTTAATGTAATCCTGATGAATTGCTGTCCCTGTTTTCCAGCCACCAGCCCACGGACAGTAGTGGAATTGTTCTACCAGAATGTGGCCAGAAAACACATCCTCTCCCGGCTATTGTCCCAGGCAAATAGTCCTTTAAACCAACCGGTGATCAACTGGACGCAGATTGGTACTGCCATTACCAACTACCTCCTACAGTATTTGTATCCTTTAAAATGATGCTGTGTACAGTACAGCAATGTTACTGTCTGTCTTCAACAACTTGCATGTTCAATGTAGGCAATGTTTCATAGGAGAAGGGGACAGGCAGCAGTAGTGGAAGAGTTAGGGGAGATGACCCAAAGAATGACTGAAGAGAGGTTTTGAGACTTTTTAAACTGGAGAGAGAATTAGAGGGACGGAGAAGCTTAGGAAGAGTGTTAAAAAGAGTAGGGCTGAGGATGAAAACTCTTACCGTCAATGATGGGGCCAATACAGAAGAGGCAGAATTGGGCACCGAAAGGTTACAGAGGGATTTGTAAATGAGGATGAGGATTTTGAGCTCCAGTTGAGGGATGAGGAGCCAGTGAAGGTCTATGAGGAGGGTTATTGAACCAACGGGAGTTGTAAGATGAGATTTGGGTGCTGAAGTTTTGGACAAGTTGGAATTTGTTTATTTTGGAGCTCAGGAAGAGGGTGTTGGAGTAGTAGAATCTGGAGGGAAAGAGTTGGAGAAGGGTTTCAGGGGCAGTAGAGGTGGGCGACACTGCAGAGCTGGAAGTAAGTGGTCAGTGATGATGGTGGGGGTGGAGTTTGAGACAGTTCAGGATCAAGCAGGACACTGGGGCAGATGGGGGAGCAGGATGGGTTTGAGGACCAATGTACTGAGCTTTTGTCAAGGGTTGAATAAGATGCCTTTGGTTTTCCCTATTCTCAGCTGGATGAGGTTCTGCCTCACCCAACGCGAACAGTCGGATAACACACAGGTCGTTTAGGATTGTGCCGGAGAGGTGGAGCTGTCTGTTGTCCCGATACTTGTGGCAGCTGATCTGGTGCCGACTGACCAATGTCGCTGAGACGCAACACGTTAGTGGTCATGATCACAGAGGTTATGACCAGTGCAGTCACAGTACTGTGGGCATGGCAATAGCCACACTGGGGATTCAGAGAGAATTGAGAGTCTGGAGCTGGGTGGTGATGTCTCATTCAAGGATCTTTGGAGCGTGATTATAAAAAAGACTTTCATTTCTATAGCACCTTTCACGATGTCCCAAAGTGCTTTACAGTCAAAGAAATCCTTCTGAAGTGTAGTCACTGTTGGAATGTAGGAAACACAGCAGCCAATTTGCACACAGCAAGCTCCCACAAACAGCAATGTGATAATGACCAGATAATCTGTTTTAGTGATTTTGGTTGAGGGATAAACATTGGCTAAGACACCGGGGAGAGCTCCCCTGCTCTTCTTTGAAATAGTGCTATGGGATCCACCTGATCGAGCAGACGGGGCCTCAGTTTAATGTCTCATCTGAAAGACGGCATCTCCGACAGTGCAGCACTCCCTCAGTACATTCATATTTGGTCGCCCAGTGCGCAGAGGGGTCGGAGATCCTCTGAGTGGGTCTGTTCCTGGGGCTGGCTGAAAGGTCATGTCCAGGATGCATAGGATCCACTGGGAAGGCCACTCTTTCGGGGCCTTATGTGTGTCAGGGTGATCATGGAGAGAGGTCCCACTGATAGGTTTGATGCCTTTTGTGACCGGTGGTTACTGCAGAATATTGTCTGTTTTATAAATCTGGTAAAATCAGGAGGTAGTATAACTACCAGAGAGCCCTTCTAGAGTGTTTATTGGTTTGGTAGCATTGGTTATACCCAAATGCCATTCTATTGGTCTATTTTTTAAAATGATAGACACGGTGGGCTGACTGGCTTACGCTGAGATTCTGCAGTGCAAAGTGAAATGTGAGCATGATTTAACTCCAATCGTTTTTCGTGGGGAAGTTTGTAGCTACAATGTACCACGATTTGCAGCTCACTTTTATTATAAACGTGAGTAAACGACTGGTAAATCGGGTTGAGGAGTGGTGCTAGTTTAAAACAATTATATACACCGAATTGGCTGCAAACATCATACAAGTTACCAAGTACATCTCTACTGATGTCCAGTCGCTTCTCTCAATTAAAGATGAAGTTCACAATGTGAGATCCCAGGATACTGGCAGGACAGCAAGTTTCCGCTGAGCTTGTACCAGGGTATCTAACCAGCATCTGTAGATCCTGGTGTGGAACTGGATTTAATGTGGCCAATAAATCTGCAAGGGAGCGCTGGAGTTTGGCTAGCAGGATGCAGCACATCAGGAAGGCCCCTTCTTGGATATCAACCATGGCTCTTTGACCTCTGTCATAAGGTCGTGGGTTCAAGCCCACATAATCTAGGTTGACATTTTACTGTAGTACTGAGGGAGCATTGGACTGTTAGAGGGGCAGTACTGAAGGAGCGCTGCACTGTCGGGGCGGTACTGAAGGAGCGCTGCACTGTCGGGGCGATACTGAAGAGCGCTGCACTGTCGGGGCGGTACTGAAGGAGCGCTGCACTGTCGGGGCGGTACTGAAGGAACGCTGCACTGTCGGGGCGGTACTGAGGGAGCGCTGCACTGTCGGGGCGGTACTGAGGGAGCGCTGCACTGTCGGAGGGGCGGTACTGAGGGAGCGCTGCACTGTCGGAGGGGCGGTACTGAGGGAGCGCTGCACTGTCGGAGGGGCGGTACTGAGGGAGCGCTGCACTGTCGGAGGGGCGGTACTGAGGGAGCGCTGCACTGTCGGAGGGGCGGTACTGAGGGAGCGCTGCACTGTCGGAGGGGCGGTACTGAGGGAGCGCTGCACTGTCGGAGGGGCGGTACTGAGGGAGCGCTGCACTGTCGGAGGGGCGGTACTGAGGGAGCGCTGCACTGTCGGAGGGGCGGTACTGAGGGAGCGCTGCACTGTCGGAGGGGCGGTACTGAGCTGACACTCGCTGCTGTACTGAGGAAGTTGGTGCAGGCGTGGAGATGGACCACTGTGGCGAGGGGAGAGTTACCCAGGTGAAAATACACCCCAACAGTGGGTCGGTAGTTTGAAGGGGGAAAGGAAAGGGGTGGAAAATTGGCAATGAAATATAAAAATCAATGGTGTCCCCATTGAGTACAATAAAAGCATGAGGATAAGGTATAGTGTGACTTCAGTTATATGCCTTAAATAACCTCCTTACCTCGCCTCTCAGCAGCTTGAGTCCATCCCCTCCTTCCTCTTTTCAGTTCTTTGAGTCTCCTTTCCTTAGAGCTCTAATTTCTGGCATCAACCTTTTCCTCTTCAAACTCTCTCCATGATGTTAAGCAGTCAACTTCCTTTCTCCTCTGGTTCACAATAACATGTTTCGAGCAAGCACGAGTATAGTGGAGTATACGGAACAGACTTTATTGATATACAGTAAAGATGATCAGTCTTTAACTGTATACAGAGAGTGGATATTTGGTTTCTGTATCTTTCAAGTACACTCTGTAACAAACTGTTGAAAGCCATCATCCTTTATACACCATATTTTGACTACATCAAAGGAAAATGTCACAGATATGCCTATATGATGTATCTATTTACCAAATCCTTTGAAAACAGAATATCCATGTAAACAGTTGGCAATTGTTTTCCTCACTTCCCCTACACGAGACTTCCTGACGTAACATTTGCTAGCATCTTTGAAGTAAAAACTGTACCAACTGCTATCTGTATCTAATGGATTCTTACTACCAATGTTTATTACCCTAAAGCGAAACCACTCATGGCTGACATCATTACTAACACTTATTCCCTTACACAAGCACTTTACATCTCCGAAAACAAGCAATGCCTTGCTTTTACCACACTTCAAAGTCATCCTGTTTATATCTTGGGAAGCCTGTTAATCCAAGATACAAAGAAATTCGACTGTTGACCCTTAACTCCCCAAGATGTCCAACACATTTCAGGGTAGGGTCCATTTAGTGAAAATGGTCTGTTTGCTCTTTGTAACCAGATGTTGTATTTAATTAGCTTTTATCTTCGGGTTCCTTGATGATCTATAATTCAAACGCATACACTGAACATTTACGTTGGGTTGAAATTCCTCATTGAATGCATTTCTAGACTTTGTGAAAATGAACAGCAGCAAGAGATCCTCTGATACTAAAGCCTTGGAGCGAGTTTCCCTCACTGGCCAATCTGAGTTTGTTGCTAATAGACATTCGGGGAGACGTTGAGTGTTCAGACCAGTACAGTCTACAGACTTTTCAGATACATTGGGGTAAATCAGATTTATTTTATAAAATGGATTCATGATTAACCATGTTTCTCTCTACATTGCCTGGGTCCTTTTGTTCACACTTACCACAAATCAAAGTGATTATTGTGCAGAATGCACTGCATTGCCTGAAAGGGCGGTGGAAGCAGATTCAGTAATAACTTTCAAAAGGGAATCGGATATATACTTGAAGGGGAAAGTTTTGCAGGGCTATGGGGAAAGAGCATGGGAGTGGGACTAATTGGATAGCTCTTTCAAAGAGCCGGCATAGGTACAATGGGCCGAATGGCCCCCTTCTGCGCTGTCATTCTATGAAGGGAGTGTGAAGACCTATCGGTCATGACTTGTGGTTCATGTTAAGATGAATGTAGTTTATGGTAAGACTTGGTTGAATAGGCTTTTATAGCCATTTTAATGCCTCGTGTCTGCTTGGCTCAGTTGGTAGCACTCTCTCCTGAGTCAGAAGGTCGTGGGGTCAAACCCCACTCCAAGAGTTGAGCGCGTGATCTCGGCTGATACTTCATGCAGTGTTTGGAGTGCTGTATTCTTGGTGTCATCTATCGAATAGACACTAAACCAAGGGCCCATCTGTGGATGTTAAAGATTCCATGGCACTATTTCAAGAGTGGGAGAGTTCTCCCAGTGTCCTGAACCATATTCTTTCCGCAACTGACATCACCAAAAAC
Organism: Squalus acanthias; assembly: GCA_030390025.1. Taxonomy (NCBI): domain Eukaryota; kingdom Metazoa; phylum Chordata; class Chondrichthyes; order Squaliformes; family Squalidae; genus Squalus; species Squalus acanthias. Next base: position 72,466,879 of record CM059434.1, on the reverse strand, counting down.
AGATTAGTTGGTCATTTGTTCATTTGCTGTTTGTGACCTTGCTTTGTACTGATTGACAGCTGCATCTGCCTATGTACCAACAGTAACTATACTTAAAAAGCAATTAATTGGCTGTAAAGTGCTTTGTAGCATCCTGTGGACAAGTGATATATAAATGCAAGCTTTTTTTTTTCCCTGTGTGGCTTGTGTCTGTCCTTGAGCCTTTCTAAGCTATATTTATCCTCCTCTCCGGTCTGTTTGCTCTCCGTGTCCTGGCTTGGATGCTCCAAGGAGGCATGTGTGTGGTTGGTTGGTTGTCTGGCTCTTTGTGGGTTTCCTGACCTCATGACAGCGAAGCCACCGAGAATGGGTGCTCGGCAAAGTGAAACGTTCTATCTGCTCAGTTGAGATAGCTCCCTGTAGTTGTGCAGCTGGCCACAGATTCCCTATTTGGTCCTGGTGTGTAGTTTGTCTCACTTTCCTCAGTGCCCCGTCAGCGTGACCTTTCCCAATGATCTCCGGCACCCCCATTCTTCCTTAACTGCTACTCAGGTGGGCAAATAACACCAGTTTTCTGTTTCCAGAGTTTCTCATGGGACACTGCCAGTATATACAGCTCCAGGTAGGTAGTGCCTACTGCTTTTGTCGTGTATCTTTCTCTCTGCTGTGCATTTTGTGGCTCTCAATGTAATAAAGCGTAAAACCTCATTCTGAAAGGGTGGTTTCACTGTAATAATTTGTCGTGAGGAGCTCTTGTTTCAGTTTTGCTCCAGCTGGGCAGTCCTGTGGAAGGCTGGTTATTGTCCCTCATATTCTGCCGTAGATTCCCACACCATTCCTTCTCCACTGTTGTGAATAGCTGTGTGATCCTCCTGTCTGGGGTGGACATTTATTGTTTGGGGTGGGGTTGGGGGGAGGTGCAAGAGGGGGACGTGGACCATGTGTAAGCTTTTTATTTCGACTGGCATTAAAATGACAGCAAGACCAATTCTTTTCAGACAATTTGGAATAAGTTTATTAAACACACACACTCCTGCACATCAAAACAATAGCCTACTGGTATTTATGGACTCTACTCGATTACAACATGTAAGGTAATGGGTTAGATTTACACAGACTGGTACCTCCCTGAGTCAAGCAATGTTTTTCCTTGCTCCTTGGTCTGGTCGGTAGAGGGAGGGCTTCTTGTTCTTCCGCATGGTCGTCCAGAGAGAGAGAGAGAGCCTTTGAGTTCCTTGTTTTATATCTTTAAGTCCATTGTCTCTACTCTAAATTGCTAAGACCCCATGATTGGGTCTTAGATTCATGGCAGTTCTTGATTGGCTTTCCTTTGAACATGTGTCTGTCTGCAGTGGCTGGTGCCATTTCTTGCTTAAGTGAATTGTTTGTTGACACCTTTTAGTGGCACTTGAGTCTCGATGGTGAGTTTCAGTGGTGTCTCTGTGGGGATCATGTTTCCTTTGTTAAGTTTTGCGCCGTTGCCTTACCCAGGGGAGATCCATACACCTCAAATTTATCTTTATTACATGCATCTTATATTAATAGTCTCGAGTCCATTACACATACAAAACATATATTTTTATTCTTACGCATGTCTTTCCTGTCATTGCAGATACTGCACCATGCTAATTACTGCAGATTGGGGCATATTGAATCATGCTAATTTTTTTAATATTTCTTCCTGGGATGTGGGCATTGCTGGCAAGGCCAGCATTTATTGCACATCCCTAATTGCCCTTGAGAAGGTGGTGGTGAGCCACCTTCTTGAATCACTGCAGTCAGTGTGGTGAAGATACTCCAACAGTGCTGTTAGGGAGGGAGTTCCAGGATTTTGACCCAGCGACGATGAAGGAACGGTGATATACTTCCAAGTCAGGTTGGTGTGTGACTTGGAGGTGTTCCCATGTGCCTGCTGCCCTTGTAGGTGGTAGAATTAGCGGGTTTGGGAGGTGCTGTCGAAGAAGCCTTGGCGAGTAGCTGCAGTGCATCTTGTAGATGGTACACACTGCAGCCACGGTACACCGGTGGTGGAAGGAGTGAATGTTTAAGGTGGTGGATGAGGTGCCAATCAAGCGGGCTGTTTTGTCCTGGATGGTGTGTGATTCATCAGTTGAGGGAGGGTGGTAGGTTTCCTTGCCCATGCTTGACCTGAAGCCATGAGACTTCATGGGGTCTGGAGTCAAGGTTGAGGACTCCCAGGGCCACTCCCTCCTGACTGTATACCACTGTGCCGCCACCTCTGGTGAGTCTGTCCTGCCGGATGGTGATGGAGCAGTCTGGGACGTTGGCTGAAAGGTATGATTCTAGGAGTATGGCTATGTCAGGCTGTAGCTTGACTAGTCTGTGGGATAGCTCTCCCAATTTTGGCACGAGTCCCCAGATGTTAGTGAGGAGGAATTGCATGGGTCGACTGGGCTGGGTATGCCATTGTCGTGTCTGAAGCCGGTACCAAGGTTGATCTGTCGGTTTTATTTTTATTCGTAGCGGTTTGTTACAACTGAGTGGCTTGCTAGGCCATTTCAGAGGGCAGTTAGAGTCAACCAACTTTGGGTCTGGAGTCACATATAGGCCAGATTTCCTTCCCTGAAGGACATTAGTGAACCAGATGGGTTTTTATGACAATCTGATAGTTTCATGGTCACCAGATTAAATTAACTGAATTCCCCAGCTGCCATGGTGGGATTTGATCTCCCATCCTCTGGATCATTAGTCCAGGCCTCTGGTTTACTAGCCCAGTAACATAACCACTATGCTACCGTTCCCTTACTGCACCATGCAAATGACTGCAGATTAGGGCATACTGAAGTGTGTGGGTGGGATCTGTGGGCGTGTGGAGGGCCGATGGTGTGGGGTTGATGCCAGATTTTTTTTTCTAATGTTTCAGTCCAGTAGAAGTTCTGATGGATGATATTTACAAGGAAAGTACTGATTGTAACATCTGTATCACACCCTCCTACCGACAGGAGGATGTTATTAAAATGTGACACATTTACATTACCTATGTGTAGTGGTCTAGTGATTCCCCAGCCTCGAACCCCACTTCACCTGGAGACTACATGTGATCTGACTCCTCGTTTGCAGTGTTACAGATGGTGAACTGGTTTGCTGTATGTTTATTGAGACATGATCTGCAGTTCGTTAACACAATTCTGGTATACATGATCAGTGGTGGCTGTGAATTGAGTCAGGTAGTTATGTGCTGAACTTGTGCTACTCCCAGTTGATGCAGTGAATCGAGCCAAGGCTAACTCTACAAGCTGGTCTGTGTGGTGATTGTGAGCTCTAATCTGAGCCTACTCTGACTATTCCCTATCTCCTGATGTTGCAATGCTTCATGTTGTCATGTTGTTTAATTAGACTGTTGTCACTAGCCACGTGCAATCTCTCATTTTAAAGGAATACGTGCGTCTGCTGCAGCCCTGGTGTGAGGTTAATGTCGGCTCGCGGCGGTTTGTGCTGGGACAGTGTTACCTGGTCACAGGGGAAGGACACAAGGTAAGATCGCGATGAGGATGGAGGGCAAGCAACATTCTTTCAGGTCGTCCTATTAATGCTTTCAGCACCTGCAATCGTCACTTTATTTAAAAGTCACTTGTTACTTTCAGGAATGAACTTTCCTCCTTATATCTTGTGTCGCTTTTCAAAAAAAGCCTTACTTGCTCGGACTCCTGAAGTAGACCAACAGCCGCTCACTCCTGATGCTGACGTTTCAGATTGGGTGCAGGATCTGTGTTGAAGCTGGGTCTGAGCAGACACCCTGGGATGGGGGTCTGAGAGTCGACACACTGTGGGATGGGGATCGGAGAGTCGACACACTGTGGGATGGGGGTCTGAGAGTCGACACACTGTGGGATGGGGATCGGAGAGTCGACACACTGGGATGGGGATCGGAGAGTCGACACACTGTGGGATGGGGATCGGAGAGTCGACACACTGTGGGATGGGGGTCTGAGAGTCGACACACTGTGGGATGGGGATCGGAGAGTCGACACACTGGGATGGGGATCGGAGAGTCGACACACTGTGGGATGGGGATCGGAGAGTCGACACACTGTGGGATGGGGATCGGAGAGTCGACACACTGGGATGGGGATCTGAGAGTCGACACACTGTGGGATGGGGATCTGAGAGTCGACACACTGGGGATGGGGATCTGAGAGTCGACACACTGGGATGGGGATCGGAGAGTCGACACACTGGGATGGGGATCGGAGAGTCGACACACTGGGATGGGGATCGGAGAGTCGACACACTGTGGGATGGGGGTCTGTGAGTCGACACACTGTGGATGGGGATCGGAGAGTCGACACACTGGGATGGGGATCGGAGAGTCGACACACTGGGATGGGGGTCGGAGAGTCGACACACTGTGGGATGGGGGTCTGTGAGTCGACACACTGGGATGGGGATCTGAGAGTCGACACACTGGGATGGGGGTCTGTGCAGACACACTGCGGATGGGGATCGGAGAGTCGACACACTGTGGGATGGGGGTCTGAGAGTCGACACACTGGGATGGGGATCGGAGAGTCGACACACTGGGATGGGGATCTGAGAGTCGACACACTGTGGGATGGGGGTCTGAGAGCGACACACTGGGATGGGGGTCTGAGAGTCGACACACTGTGGGATGGGGATCGGAGAGTCGACACACTGGGATGGGGATCTGAGAGTCGACACACTGTGGGATGGGGGTCTGAGCAGACACACTGGGATGGGGGTCTGAGAGTCGACACACTGTGGGATGGGGGTCTGAGAGTCGACACACTGGGATGGGGATCGGAGAGTCGACACACTGGGATGGGGGTCTGAGAGTCGACACACTGTGGGATGGGGGTCTGAGAGTCGACACACTGGGATGGGGGTCTGAGAGTCGACACACTGGGATGGGGGTCTGAGAGTCGACACACTGTGGGATGGGGTCTGAGAGTCGACACACTGGGATGGGGGTCTGAGAGTCGACACACTGGGATGGGGGTCTGAGAGTCGACACACTGTGGGATGGGGATCGGAGAGTCGACACACTGGGATGGGGATCGGAGAGTCGACACACTGGGATGGGGGTCTGAGAGTCGACACACTGTGGGATGGGGATCGGAGAGTCGACACACTGGGATGGGGATCTGAGAGTCGACACACTGTGGGATGGGGGTCTGAGCAGACACACTGGGATGGGGGTCTGAGAGTCGACACACTGTGGGATGGGGATCGGAGAGTCGACACACTGGGATGGGGATCTGAGAGTCGACACACTGTGGGATGGGGGTCTGAGCAGACACACTGGGATGGGGATCTGAGAGTCGACACACTGTGGGATGGGGGTCTGAGCAGACACACTGGGATGGGGGTCTGAGAGTCGACACACTGTGGGATGGGGATCGGAGAGTCGACACACTGGGATGGGGATCTGAGAGTCGACACACTGTGGGATGGGGATCGGAGAGTCGACACACTGGGATGGGGGTCTGAGAGTCGACACACTGTGTGATGGGGATCGGAGAGTCGACACACCGTGGGATGGGGGTCTGAGAGTCGACACACTGTGGGATGGGGGTCTGAGAGTCGACACACTGTGGGATGGGGGTCTGAGAGTCGACACACTGTGGGATGGGGTCTGAGAGTCGACACACTGTGGGATGGGGGTCTGAGAGTCGACACACTGGGATGGGGGTCTGAGAGTCGACACACTGTGGGATGGGGGTCTGAGAGTCGACACACTGTGGGATGGGGGTCTGAGAGTCGACACACTGTGGGATGGGGGTCTGAGAGTCGACACACTGTGGGATGGGGGTCTGAGAGTCGACACACTGTGGGATGGGGGTCTGAGAGTCGACACACTGTGGGATGGGGGTCTGAGAGTCGACACACTGTGGGATGGGGGTCTGAGAGCAGACACACTGTGGGATGGGGGTCTGTGTCCCACTCCCCCTCTTTCATTCCCTTCTAATAGGTACAAGGTGCCGGGAGCTGATTCTAAGCCCTGGCCTGTTCTGTCGGTGTGAAGTGCTGAGTGGTGTTGCTGGCTTTGCGACGTGTCCGTGTCGTTGCTTCTTTCCCAGGCTCTGGATTGTTTCTGTGATGCTGCCGCAGCAGTGGGGAGGGAGGAATTCCTGGACAGACTGATCAGAGTGGAGGACGAGGAAGCTGCCTCCAATCCCAGGGTGCAGTATTACAATAAGGTGCGTACTGTGGAGTTGGTGAAAGTGGGCTATAATTTGGCTATAAGGACAGGACGGAGTTGGGCCCTAGTTAGGCAACAAGGTAACCTAAAAATCTCGTGGTTCTTCCTGCCCACAACCCTTACTTCCTCTGGTCACTCCCCCCCCCACAGTAGATTAGTCTGTTAACGTTTTGCTGTGTGGACTGTCACAATTACATGCTCTAGCCCCTGGGTGGCATGTGGAGTTGTCATTGGAAGCAGTGTGAAAGATGGCGACACCCTCTGCCCCCCAGCAGGTGTTTTGGGGTCTTTTTCACCTGAGCATCACCCCATTTTTGCTGATTTTCAGATGTTTTTGTCTCCCCATTTATCAGCTGTCCAAAACCAATTTTCCAGGGAACTTTTGTAAGAGTTTCTATTGTAAGTAAAGACATTGGAAACATGAAATAATAACTGCTGCTCCAAATTACCATGAAAGTGTTAAAATGTATAAGTACGGCTCCAGTAGGGTATTGGATAAGGCACTGGTCGAACCCACCTATGTGAAAATCAGGCTTGGCAAACACGACATTGAATAATTTTTAACCTAATCTTAACAATTTTTCCTGTTCCTCACAAAAAAAATTGTAAAAATAGAATTTACTATTTTTCTAGCTTTTAGGGTGAGTGAGTTTGTACTTCAAAAATAAATGAGTTTTTGTGAACATTTAATATAACTGGAGCTATTGGGACACCCAGTCCAAGTTGTCAGTGAAATCTGTACTTTCTTTCTGCCTCTTATAGGAGATGTGTAATTGCTGCATGTGTGTCTCATTATTTATAGATCTGTCTATAGTGTATTGAACATATTAGCCTGGAGTTTCCGCTCGGTTGCACTGATGTATCCAGTGCAATTCACCCGAAATCAGCCAAACCAGTGCAAAAGCTCGAGGAATTTCAAGCACAAATTATGTCCAGCACAAATCAAGTTTCCGCGATCTTTTGAGCTAGTTTAAAAAGCATCGGCTGGAAGCCGACTCCGCCCACAAACCTGGCCACGCCCCCAGGCCGAATTGATCACCATGGCGATTTTCCGCTAATTGCTCCCGTTTGCGGCCCTTCGAGGAGGCTCTTACAATTAAGCTGTTTTTTTAGGTGCAAAGCAATAATAGGTACCTTTTTTAAAAAGCTTTTAAATATTTAAAAGATCATTTACTATAAATGACTACTGTTTAATGTAAGTACAGTTTTTTTAGTTATTTTCAGTTATTTAAAATAGAATTACTCACAGGTGGTGAACTAGACACTCAGATTAAAAATGCTTATTTTTTGTGATAAACCCATTTTATATTAATCAAACTGCACCATCTTACCAGTCTTAAATACATCAAGGAATATTTTACAGCAAATAAAAAAATGACTTTCTAAAATGCTGCCCGATTTGCGCTGGTTCATGGCAGATTTTAAGTGCAGCGATATGCAAATAGGTTTGAGCAGAAACTTGAGCAAAAAAATTCACTTATGAAAACTAGCGCACTTTGAGCCCAAAGTGGAAACTCTACCCCCTTGTGTCTGCATGTACTTCCTGCCAACTTTTTCTGTTTGGAATTCCAATGTCCAAGCTTCCAATGGAAATCGCTGTAATTACACCCCTGTCTCCCCCGCTCCACAGCGCTCCACAGCGTGACATGTTTACATGGGCAATTCCTATTGTAAGTGTGGATATAGGAATTTTTAATGGAAATACAAGAACATGGCTAGAATGTCTGACTTTAAACTGTGGCCTGAATTACACCTGTGTGCTGTGTAACTGGTATATTGTTTCAAAATCTTGTGTAGGGCACATGCTTCCCGACTACCAACGTTACTTGGTCACTTCTATTACATTTGCCATTTTTAATTGCCCCGTCACCACTTCCTTCAGCTATCATGGCACAGTTGCAGGCTCTGACCCAAATCTGTTGTGTATGTTTCTTGTCTATTGCATATGTATTTATCAACTGACCATGCACAACGTCATCGGCAGAACACTGAGCCCAAACTGTTGTATGCTGTTCGTTCCTAGGTCCTGCGTTTACTGGAAGACATGGGCTTACCAGAGCTTGTTCTGCAGTTGGCAGCAATCGCGGTGACTGAGGCGAGGGATGACTGGAAGATTCTGGTGTGTAACTTTTCAATTCTTATTTGGTCATGACTTGTGCACTGTTAACCCCGCCTGTGCTGAAATGCACCCCCGACCCATGGCTTTACTTCAGTACAGAGTTTCTCTGAACGGGAGATATGCAACATCCCCCTCAGAGGGTTTAATTCAATCTAGTGTCCCTGAATGGGATTTCGCATTGCTGTAAGTACCCTGTGATTCCCAGTGTAATTGGGGCATGGTTTGCAACTGGTGCTCACAACCCTTTCCAATAAAACTATTTCAAAATAAGCACAGGTTGCGATGAGGGATGTGTGTTGAATGACAGAGATACACTTGTACTTGCAGATCTCCGTGTTTAGGTCCTGCTCTCGATCAAGGTGTTGTGGTGGAAGAGTAGAGCAGGGACCATGGTGTGTGTGGGTGTGACTGCAGCCTGGTTCTCTGGGGTGGCACTGGGGGGTTGATGAAGCTTGTAATGGTTATTTCCTCCCTCAGAGGGCAGTGCCCACCCACGTTAATCACTGTGGAAGTGTGTGTGGGTGTGAATGTGACTCTGATTGTGGGGTGGCACTGGGGAATGATGTCCCCTGTAATGGTGACACAAAAGCAAAATACTGGAAATCTGAAATACTAACAACAGAAAATGTTGGAAATACTCAGCAGGTCAGGCAGCATCTGTGGAGAGAGAAACAGTAAATGTTTCAGGTTGATGACCTTTCATCAGAACTAGGAGAAATTAGAGATTTAACAGTTTATAAGCAAGAACAGAGGCAGGGAATGAGCGGGGGTGGAGGGGTGGAAAGAACAAAAGGGAAGGTCTGATAGGGTGGAAAGCAGGAGAGATTAAATGATGGGATGATAGGACAAGGCAAAAGGGGAGTGGCAATGGGACAAGTAAAAAACCAAAAGATGGGTCGAGAGGAGGTGTAAATGGAAACAGCAGAGTCATTGCCAGCACCTGTTGCCTGGAAAAAATGGTTCTGATCTGAAATGGTTGAATTCTATGTCGAGTCCGAAAGGCTGTAAAGTGCCTAATCGAAAGACAAGGTGCTGTTTCTCCAGCTTTGGTTGAGCTTCATTAGAGCAGTGTAGGAGGCCGAGAACAGAGAGGTGGGAGTGGGACGGAGAATTAAAATGGCAAGCAACCGGAAGCTCAGGGTCACGCTTGCGGGCTGAACGGAGGTTCAAGCAAAGCAATCGCTCAATTTGCGTTTGGTCTCCCCAGTGTTTTCTACAGGCAAAAGGGGTTAAGGGTTACGGAGAGAAGGCGGGGACGGGATACTGAATTGGAGGATCAGCCATGATCTCATTAAATGGCGGAGCAGGCTCGAAGGGCCGGATGGCCTACTCCTGCTCCTATCTTCTATGTATCTATGTAGAGGAGACTGCATCGTGAGCAGCGAATACAGTATACTAAATTGAAACAAGTAAATTGCTGTTTCACTTGGAAGGAGTGTTTGGGGCCCTGGACGGTGGGAAGGGAGGAGGTGAAAGGGCAGGTGTTGCATCTCCTGCACTTGCACGGGAAGTTGATGTGGGAAAGTAAGGGGGTGTTGGGGGGTGATTTGAAGAGTGGACCAGGGTGTCGCGGAGGGAACAGTCCCTTTGGAATGCTGGAAGGAGAGGGGTAGATGCGTTTGGTGGTGGCATCGCACTGGAGGGGGTAGAAATGGCAGAGGGTGATCCGTTGAATGTGGAATTCCAATGTCCAAGCTTCCAATGGAAATCGCTGTAATTACACCCCTGTCTCCCCCGCTGGGATGTGGAAGGTGAGGACAAGGAGGACCCGATTTCGGTTCTGCGAGGGAGGTGAAAGGGTGAGGGGAAGAAGTACGGGAAATGGGATGGACACTGTTGAGGGCCATGTCGACCACAGAGGAGGGAAATCCTCGGTTGGAAAATAAGACATATCGGAAGCACTGCTGTGGAAAGTGGCATCGTCACAACAGATGCAATGGAGAAATTGGGAGAATGGAATAGAGTTAAGAACATACATAAGAAATAGGAGCAGGAGTAGACCAATCGGCCCCTCGAGCCTGCTCCGCCATTCAATGAGATCATGGCTAATCTGATCCAACCTCAACTCTAAAGAACACAAGAAGTAGGAGCAGGACCAGGCCACTCGGCCCCTGGGCCCGCTCCGCCACCCACAGGGCCTTGACCGATCCGAACTCAAACTCATGTCCAATTTCCAGCCCGCTCCCCGTAACCCCTAATTCCCTTTACTTCTAGGAAACGGTCTATTTCTGTTTTAAATTTATTTAATGAAGTAGCTTCCACAGCTTCCTGGGGTAGCAAATTCCACAGACCCACTACCCTCTGAGTGAAAAAGTTTCTCCTCATCTCAGTTTTGAAAGAGCAGCCCCTTATTCTAAGATTATGTCCCCTAGTTCTAGTTTCACCCATCATTGGGAACATCCTCACCGCGTCCACCCGATCAAGCCCCTTCACAATCTTATATGTTTCAATAAGATCGCCTCTCATTCTTCTGAACTCCAATGAGTAGAGTCCCAATCTACTCAACCTCTCCTCGTATGTCCACCACCTCATCCCCGGAATTAACCGAGTGAACCTTCTTTGTACTGCCTCGAGAGCAAGTATGTCTTTTCTTAAGTATGGACACCAAAACTGTATGCAGTACTCCAGGTGCGGTCTCACCAACAGGAAGTGGGGTGGGATGAAGTGTAATCAAGTTAGCTGTGGGCTTATAGTAGATATTAATTGACCGCCTATCCCCAGAAATGGCGATTGGGAAGTTAAGAGGCTGAGATGGCCTATGTAAAGGCGAGGGAAGGGTGGAAATTGGAAGCAAAGTTGATGAAATTTTCCAGTTTGGGGCGAGAGCAAGAAGCAGCACCGATGGTCATCAATGTACCGGAAAAAGAGGTGAGGGAGGGGACCTGAATAGGACTGAAACAATGAATGTTTCTCACATCTCATGAAAAGGCAGGCATAGCTAGGACCCCTACAGGTTCCCATAGCAACACCTTTCATTTGGAGGAAGTAAGGGGAGTTAAAGGAGTTGTTGTTCAGCCAGGCGGAGGAGGGTGGTGGTGGATGGGGACTGGTTGGGCCTCTGTTCAAGGAAGAAGTGGAGGGCCCTCAGGCCATCCTGGTTGGGGTGGGTGGGGGCATGGAGGTATAGAGGGACTGGATGTCCATGGTGGAAGTAATGGTGATCTCCCTCAGGGCAGTGCCCACCCATGTTAATCACTGAATGTGTATGTGTATTGGTGTGACTGGGGTGGTACTGGGGATTGATGAAGCTTGTAATGGTGATGATCTTCCTCGGAGATCAGTGCCCATTTACAGGAAACTCTTTGGTATCCGGCACCGACGGGACCGGCGTGGTGCCGGTTGATCGAAAGTTCCGGATAACAGAGAGTTATATCTACCGAGGCTATTTTTAACAAAGAAAAATAAAAAAATCAAGAAATGTGCAGTATACAGTATTTGGGTACTCACCTACAGAATGTTGTGTTAAATGGATGGTGGAAGATGCTTGATTAAGTACAGTACTGCCTGTTGAGAGTAATCCATAACTCTTTAATTACTTAACAGTAAGTGAGACTCCCGGCAGCGCGGGAGAATCAACTCCTGCTACTGCAGTGTTTCGGACTTCCGACAGCGCCAGGAGGCTGAGTAGTGGCACTTTTGAAAACTACCCCTACTGACTAAATCGGCGTTCGCGGACTCGGGATCGGCAACATTGCCGGTTATTTGAGGAGTTTTCGGAGTACTCGGCGTTCGCGGAGACTCGGACTGCGACTCGGCAACATTGCCGGTTATTTGAGAGGAGTTTTCGGAGGATGATTTTTGCCGGTTAAGCGAGAATTCCGGATATTTGGGTGCCGGATAAACAAGAGTTTCCTATAATTTAATCACTCTGCTTTCCTCTCAGGCGGCGCTGTGGACAAAGATTTTCAAGCATCACTTGGACCTGGGCCACAACCATCAGGCTTACGAGTCACTAACGCAGAACCCGGACACCAGCAGGTGAGAGAGTGGAACGTCAGCTGTTGGCACCGTCTCCCCTCACAGTGAAGTGATGAGCTGGCACGCCGTGGTGTGATGTTGAGTTCAGTGTTGCGAGCATTGTTTGAGGGGTCATTAGCAAGTCGGCCTATGAGCTCACCCTGGGCCAGCTCCAACACAGCTGTGTTGTACTGGATGGTGCCCTGTGCTGGGACACACTGCAAAGTTACAGCAGGAATGACGAATGTGGCAGCTGCAGACTCTCTCTTTTCTCCACCCCCCCCCCCCACCCCAGGAGAGGAGGGACACTCATTCCTCTGTTCAAATGGGGTGAGGGGGCAGGGCTTTTGTCTCTGCTGACCTCGCATCTTCTGTTGAGTTACAGTGGGACTTTCTCTGTGTATTCCCTGTCAGGGTCAGCCCCCACCCTGTTTGTAATGAGTTTGTCCCATGCATGGTACTCCCCTGGTTTGCCATTGCGGCTCTGTGTGGTAGCTAGGGTGAGGCAGATTCGATGGAGACCTGTGCAGGTTGTGCTAGCTGACAGGGTGTTGCCCATTATATGAGAGGGCAGGCTTCAAATCTAAAATACCCCTGCACACTGAAGGGGCCCAGGTCAATGGTGGTTACTGCCTCATCAGGCAGCTGAAAGGATTCACTTTTTTTTGGAAGTAACACTCTCCATATGTTGGGTTCTTTCATTCTGTGGCCATTATGTGTAACTTTGTCTTTTTTAGCTGCAAAGAAGCACGTACGCATTTTAACAAATACAGACTGCAGTGACAACCTCTTCCTATTGGTGGCAGCAGTGAGGTGTTTTGTAGCTGTACCTGCAGCAGGAAGTGATGCTCCAGTCACTTCATTGTGGACTCGATCCCGTTTCATTTACAATCGGGATCGCAGGCTCGATCCCGTTTCATTTACAATCCGGATCGCGGGCTCGATCCCGTTTCATTTGTAGTCACTTTGGATTTGTATGTTCCTGGAGTAGGGAAGCACTGGGATAATAATTTGTAGTCAGGATAATATTCTGAAGATACCAGTTCGGGCTGGTTCTTGCCCCTTCCCCTGCCTTCCATTAACTTGATGTTAGTTCCGAACCAATGTCGTGTCGACCGATTTTATTTTTTATCACTAAACATCCATGTCTCTCTGTCTCTGTCTCTCTTCTTTGTCTCTCTGTGTACCTTGCATGTCTATCATTTTATTTTAAAGGATCCAGTCATTCCCCTAACTATGAAAACGCAGCTATTAAACTGCGGCCTTAATGGGACGCCCCAGTTACTCGCAGCTATACCTCAGCAGCAGAGTGATGGTTAGTGATGTGGTACAACGCTGTTACTATGAAACGTAGCCCCATCTTCATGGTTTGAGCAATGCCAAGGGAGAGCAATTATAAGAAATCTATTTTAATGTCTTTGGGTATTTTCAGGTCATTGGTAAAGTGAAGCCACGGAGTAACAAACGAGGGTGGTATGAGCCAGCGGTCGGTTAGAAAGTGAAAGCTGTGGTCAAAGATACATAACATAAGAACATAAGTAGGAGCAGGATTAGGCCACTTGGCCCCTCGAGCCTGCTCCGCCATTCAATATGATCATGGCTGATCTTGGACTCAAAGCCACTTCCCTGTCCGCTCACCATAACCCTTCACTCCCTTATCTTGCAAAAATCTGTCTATCTCGACTTTAAATGTACTTAATGACCCATGGCTCTCTGGGGCAGAGAATTCCACAGATTAACGACCCTCTATAAGAAGAAATTCCTCCTCATCTCAGTTCTAAAAGGGCGACCCTTTATTCTGAGACTGTGCCCCCGAGTTCTAGATTTCCCCACGAGGGGAAACATCCTCTCTGCATCTACCCTGTCGAGCCCCCTCAATATCTTATATGTTTCAATAAGATCACCTCTCATTCTTCTAAATTCCAATGAGTGTAGGCTCAACCTTTCTTCATAAGTCAACCCCCTCATCTCTGGAATTAACCTAGTGAATCGTCGCTGAACTGCCTCCAATGCAAGTATATCCTTCCTTAAATAAGGAGACCAAAACTGTACGCAGTACTCAAGGTGTGGTCTCACCAATACCCTGTACAGTTGTAGCAGGACTTCCCTGCTTTTATACTCCAACCCCCTTTCAATAAAGGCCAACATTCCATTTGCCTTTTTGATTACTTGCTGTACCTGCATGCTAACTTTTTGTGTTTCATGCAGAAGGACCCCCAGGTTCCTCTGAGCTGTAGCATTTTGTAATCTCTCTCCATTTAAATAATTTTGCTTTTTTATTTATCCTGCCAAAGTGGATAACCTCGCACTTTCCCACATTATACTCCATCTGCCAAATGTTTGCCCACTCACTTAGCCTGTCTATATCCCTTTGCAGATTCTTTGAGTCCTCTGCACAACTTGCTTTCCCACACATCTTTGTATCATCCGCAAACTTGACTACATTACACTCAATCCCTTCATCCAAGTCATTAATGTAGATTGTAAATAGTTGAGGCCCCAGCACCGATCCCTGTGGCACCCCACTAGTTACCGTTTGCCAACCGGAAAATTACCCATTTATCCTGACTCTCTGCTTTCTGTTGGTCAGCCAATTCTCTATCCATGATAATATATTACCCCAACTCCATGAGCTCTTATCTTATGCAGTAACCTTTTATGTGGTACCTTATCAAATGCTTTCTGGAAATCCCAATACACCACATCCACTGGCTCACCTTTATCTACCCTGTTTGTTACATCCTCAAAGAACTCCAGCAAATTTGTTAAACATGATTTCCCTTTCATAAAACCATGTTGACTCTGCTTGACTGCATTGTGATTGTCGAAATGCCCTGCTACTGCTTCCTTAATGAAGGACTCCAGCATTTTCCCAATGACAGATGTTAGGCTAACTGGTCTATAGTTTCCATCTTTCTGTCTCCCTCCTTTCTTAAATAGGGGTGTTACATTTGCAGTTTTCCAATCCGCTGGGACCTCTCAGAGTCCAGGGAATTTTGGTATATTGCAACCAATGCATCCACTATCTCTGCAGCCACTTCTTTTAAGACCCTGGGATGCAGGCCATCTGATCCAGGGGACTTGTCGTCTTTTAGTCCCATTATTTTACGAAGTACTTTTTCCTTAGTGATAGTGATTGTCTTTTGTTCCCCCCTCCCTGTGGCCCCTTGATTATCCATCATTGGGATGTTGTTAGTGTCTTCTGCCGTGAAGACAGATAAAAAATATTTGTTCAGAATCTCTGCCATTTCCCCGTTGCCCATTATTAATTCCCCATTCTCATCCTCTAAGGGACCAACATTTACTTTAGCTACTCTACTCTCTTCCTTTTTATATACATGTAGAAGCTCTTACTATCTGTTTTAATATTACTTGCCAGTTTACACTCATAATTCATCATCTCTCTTTTGTTAGTCATCCTTTGCGGGTTTTTAAAAATTTCCCGATCCTCTGGCCTCCCACCAATCTTGGCAATATTGTATGCCTTCGTTTTCAATTTGATACCATCCTTTACTTCCTTAGTTAGCCACGGATGGTGCTCCCTTCTCTTAAAATCTTTCTTTCTCACTGGAATATATTTCTGTTGAGAGTTATGAAATATCTCCTTAAATGTCCGCCACTGCATTTCAACTGCCTTACCTTTTAATTTATTTTTCTAGTCCACTTTAGCCAGTTCTGCCCTCATGCCATTGTAATTGCCTTTTTTTAAGATCAGGACACTGGTTTGAGATACAACTTTCTCACCCTCCAACTGAATTTGAAATTCAACTATGCTATGATCACTCTTACCTAGAGGATCCTTTACTATGAGATAATTTATTAGTTCTGTCTCATTACACAGTACCAGATCCAAGATAGCCTGCTCCCTGGTTGGTTCCATTACATACTGTTCTAGGAAACCATCCTGGATGCACTCTATGAACTCCTCCTCAAGGCTACCATGACAGTTTGATTTGTCCAATCAATATGGAGATTAAAATCACCCATGATTATTACTGTACCTTTTTTACAGGCCTCCATTATTTGTTGATTTATACTCTGTCCAACAGTATTGCTACTGTTCGGGGGCCTGTAGACTACGCCCAGAGGGATGTGGCCGCAGTACAGTAATGTGCAGGAAGGGGAATGGCTGGGAAACTGAAGCAGTTGCTGTCCTTCTGTGTTTCACGTGTGTGTCTCTCTCCCTGCAGACAGCTGGACTGCCTGCGTCAGTTGGTGGTGGTTCTGTGTGAGCGCTCACAGCTTCAGGATCTGGTGGAATTTCCTTACATCAACCTTCACGATGAGGTAGGCAAGGCCCGGGGTTTTTTGGCGGGCAGTGGAGTGGTCCCTGTCCAGACAGATATCATTCTAGCCAGACCCTGTTCATAAAAGCACTGCTCTACATCAGCCACTCTGAAAATCTGTGTAACATCAGTAACCTTACTGATGGGACTGCTGGTATCGGTTAGTACTGTTCGCACACAGTACCTGATGGGATTGCTGGTATAGATTAATATTGTACACCCACGAGTACCTGCTGGTTCTGCTGGTGTAGGTTAGTACTGTTCGCACACAGTACCTGATGGTAACTTTGCGCCACATCCATTGCCTAAAGGGCTCGACAGAGCAGCCCATAATTGTGGCTACGCCTAAGTGCATGATTGAGAGGGTTGCTGGTGTGAGAATTGGAAATGTCCTGGTATTAGTGCGGCTGGTCTTCTCAACGTATGATGGTGCTGGGCTTCAGGCTCTCCGTGCTCCTGTGTTTCAGGTTGTTGGAATTATTGAGTCTCGTGCTCGGGCCGTGGACCTCATGACTCACAACTACTACGAGTTGTTGTACGCGTTCCATGTCCGGCGGCACAACTTCAGGAAAGGTAAAATGCGCTGACGGTTCCTGATGTGATCTCATACCATTTAAATACCAGCTATACTGGCCTGGTGTATTTTTCGCTAAACAATTCTAACAGCCATATTAAAAGAGCTGGCGCAGACTCGATGGGCCACATGGCCTCCTGTGTTGCACTATTCTATAATTTTGTATGCCCCTGCTGTCAGGGTAGGAGGGTTATCACGAGTTTGGTAACAGTGCAGCACTCAGTCCACTGTTAAACCCATAACATCAAGTTACTATGTCCCAACATCAAAGGAACGGTCAGCCATTCCTGTACCGTGAAGTACTCAACACCCCAGACACTGAGGTGTGCACACTGTCACTGCCTGTACAGTAATTGGTTGCAGTCTGCCTCACTCACACGCACACACCTGTTCGGCAGTCAGCCGCCTTTCTCCTCTGGTTCACAACAAGTACACGTTTTGAGTAAGCACGAGACTTCGTAGCGGAGTATACGGAACTGACTTTATTGCTACACAGTAAAAAGATGATCAGTGTTAACTGTATACAGACAGTGGATATTTGGTTTCTGTATCTTTCGAGCCCACTCTGACAAACTGTTGAAAACCATGCTCATTTATACACCATATTTTGACTACATCAAAGGAAAATGACGTATCTATTTCCCAAATCCTCTGAAAACAGACCGACTATGTAAACCGTTTGCAATTGTTTACCTCAGAACCATTTCCCTTACACAAGACTTCCTGATGTAACATTTGCTAGCATCTTTGAAGTAAAAGCTGTACCAACTGCTATCTGTATCTAACAGATTGCTACCCCTGTTTTATTACCCTAAAACTAAAGTTTACCTTTTATTACCTACACTTATTCCTTTACATAAATACTTTACATCTCAGAAAACAAGCCATGGTTTCTCCTCACGACACTTCAAGTCATCCTGTTTATATATTGGAAAGCCTGTTGCTTTAAGATATAAAGTAGTTGGACTGTTAACCCTGAACGTCTTGCTCAGTTCCACTCTCACCTAGCCAGTGCAGCTCCCGCAATGGCTTCCCTTCCCATCCCCAGACTGTTGCCTCCGGAATCCCCCCAAGGATCCATCCTTGACCCTCTTTTTCTCATCCTTGGCAACATCATCTACAGACAGGGGGTCAGCTTCCATATATATATGCTGAATTGTAGATGGTTTGCCTTGGTGGTTCGAATCACCTCTCCTACTTAGTTCTAGACGACAGGAATTACTGTGAACAGGATTGGAACACGGACAAGCTTTTCGGACTCAACCGTACGGTGTTTAATAAGGTTAACACACACACCCGCCTCCAGTACGTAAAATGCCTGGTGGCGTAAAACAAACAGTACAACAATACAACTTGGCCCGTCGAACAGGCCCCTGTCTCGTATTAAGACGCCTAAAATGACACTGTGTTGCTATACAGAGTATAACATGGACTTGTCCCACAAACCCCGGAACATACACTATATAATACACACAGAACCTCCCCACTAAACCCCTCTGGATTGGTTGGGACACACAACACCCCCTCACACAGTACCGGTGGTCTTAAGGATGCGTGGGCTTGGACAATGCTCACCCCGATTGTCCATTTTCTTGCTCGCTGCTTCCCTGTGTAGAGTGTGTGTCCTGGTTCTGTATCGCCGATGCGGTATCCAAGTCCCAGTTTCGAGGTTCGTTCCTACAGTCGAAGAGCAAGGCAAGGCTCTTGTCGCTCGTGGTGGTTTCTTCTCTCCATCTCGGCCGGAGTGCTCGGTTTATGGTTCAGAGATGAGGGCACGCGAAGGCGAGTGGGAGTGGCCAAAGCTGCCTTCTCTTATACCCTAAAAGTTGCCATGATGTGGAGATGCCGGTGTTGGACTGGGGTGGACAAATGTGAGAAGTCGCGCAACACCAGGTTATAGTCCAACAGCTTTATTTGAACCTGACGAAGGAGCAGAGCTCCGAAAGCTTGTGATTTCAAATAAAGCTGTTGGACTATAACATGGTGTTGCGCGACTTCTCACCCTAAAAGTTCATTAAGGTCTGTGTATTGCAGTGATGTCATTTTAATCACCCTTTTTTGTCTGGTTTCCTGCCTTTCGGGGCTAGAGTTAATGGCAGATGATGGGCTGCACTTCTCACCCGATCTTGGGTTAAGTGGTTTTCCATTAATTTACAATGGCCCTCCATCTTCTGCCCGTTACCGTATGAGTCACCTACCCAGGCCCATTGTTTCCCAGAGAACTCTGTCTGCTCAGACATTCTCTGTAATCAGTTTGTAGGCCTGGCTGGAATCTCCTGTCCATCACGAACACCTGGGCCCCTCCCATCTTCTCCAAACAGGCTGCTGGTCAATCAGCAGGAACAATCATACAAAATGTCCAATACCAAAAAAATCCTTGGGGCCTGCGCTGATGCTTACAGAATGATGCCCAACTCTACATCACTGCCTCTCTCAACCCTTCCACTGCCTCTGTATTCAGGCTGTTTGTCCAACATACAGTCCTGGATAAACTGCAATTCTCCAGTTAAACATCGAGAAGACGCGAGCCATTCTCTTCGGTACCCGCCACAAACTCCGTTCCCCAGCCACTGATTCCATCCCTCTCCCTGACCACTGTCTCAGGCTGAACCAGACCGTTCACAGCCTTGGCGTCCTATTTGACCCTGACCTGAGCTACTGACCCTATATCCTCTCAATCATAAATACCGCCTACTTCCACCTCCGTAACATTGCCTGTCTCCATCCCTGCCTCCATCCTTCCGCTGCTGAAACTTTCATCCATGCTTTTGTTACCTCCAGACTCGACTATTCCAGTGCTCTTCCGGTCAGCCGTAAACGTTCTCGTCCAAAATTCTGCTATCTGTACCCTATTCCACAACAAGTCCCACTCTCCCATCACCCCTGACCTACATTGGCTCCAGGTCTCCCAACACCTCACATTTCAAAAATTCTCTTCCTTATGCTTAAATCACTTCATGACTTCGACCCTCCCTGTCTCTCTAACCTTTTCCAGCTCTAAATCACAAACACCCCCCCCCCCCATTCAATTGGCCTTGTGTGTTCCTCCCGTCACCCTGCAGTTTGTTGCTGTGCCTATAGCCGTCTCGGCCTCGCCCTTTGGAATTCTCTGCACCTCCACCTCCCCTCCAAAACATCTGCTTCTTTAGCTCGGCATCCAGTCCTCTGATTACACCTCTCTGAGGACCTTTGGGATGTCTTTCTGCGTTAACTTACATTTCCTTATCATCCTTTATCATCATTGAAAGTCTGAGTGTGCGGACAGATACATGTGGATCCTGAGCACTGCTGAACTGTTTCCCTGCTTCCTCTCTCCAGTCTGTCACTCTGTCCCTCTGCTCGGCACATCATCTCACTGTGCAAGCTGCATGTACCGAGTGCACACTGGCTGTGGACGGGACCAGCACCATCCACCTCAGTGAAATGTCAGCTCTGTTTGTTTAGGAGATCTGTCATCTGGTGGTTGGGTGTGCAGACAACAGGCTGGGCTTGTAGAACAGATTTATCTGTTTGAATCTTGTGGGGAGAGCTACTGTTTAACATGTTCTTGGTGGGTGGAGGAGCTGGTGTTTGACCTGTTGTGGGGTGGGGTGGGGTGGAGGAGCTGGTGTTTGACCTGTTGTGGGGTGGGTGGAGGAGCTGGTGTTTGATCTGTTGTGGGGTGGGGTGGGTGGAGGAGCTGGTGTTTGACCTGTTGTGGGGTGGGGTGGGTGGAGGAGCTGGTGTTTGACCTGTTGTGGGTGGAGGAGCTGCTGTTTGATCTGTTGTGGGGTGGGGTGGAGGAGCTGGTGTTTGACCTGTTGTGGGGTGGAGGAGCTGGTGTTTGACCTGTTGTGGGGTGGGGTGGGGTGGAGGAGCTGGTGTTTGACCTGTTGTGGGGTGGGTGGAGGAGCTGCTGTTTGACCTGTTGTGGGGTGGGTGGAGGAGCTGGTGTTTGATCTGTTGTGGGGTGGGTGGAGGAGCTGGTGTTTGACCTGTTGTGGGGTGGGGTGGAGGAGCTGGTGTTTGACCTGTTGTGGGGTGGGGTGGAGGAGCTGCTGTTTGATCTGTTGTGGGGTGGGTGGAGGAGCTGGTGTTTGACCTGTTGTGGGGTGGGGTGGAGGAGCTGGTGTTTGACCTGTTGTGGGGTGGGGTGGAGGAGCTGGTGTTTGACCTGTTGTGGGGTGGGGTGGAGGAGCTGGTGTTTGACCTGTTGTGGGGTGGGTGGAGGAGCTGGTGTTTGACCTGTTGTGGGGTGGGGTGGAGGAGCTGGTGTTTGATCTGTTGTGGGTGGGTGGAGGAGCTGATGTGCAGAGCTGGCACTGCATGTTTCACCAGCTTGGGTGGTTTTGGTAACTTTTCTTTCTCTCCTCTCCCAGCTGGGACGGTGATGTTCGAATACGGAATGCGTCTTGGGCGTGAAGTCCGCTCTCTGCATGGGCTCCAGAAACAAGTCCACTGTTACTTAGTGGGGATAAACTGCTTGCGACAAATCCGACTGGAGTACGCCTGGATTGTACGCCCAGCATCTGGAGCCATGGTATGAGTATACACTTCAACACGCCGCTCATTGTAAGGTGTTGCACAGAACCTTGCATTACTGTCCATCAGCTAGTGAGAGCGTGTGTCCCCAAACTGCAGTCAACACCTGAAGTGCTGACAGCTGGAGTACTTGGTGCCGGGTGAATTGGGTAGATGTGCCTGTTCCCTGGAGTTAGGACACCGTGAGCAGCCCATTGACTGAGTGTGGGTCAGTGTGTGTTTGCTGTGAATTGAATTAGTAGGACTTGCCTCCAGACTAGTCCAAGCAAGCACTGACTGTGAGTGGCTCACAGGCCCCTTCATCCTAATGCTCGAGATCACATTGACATCATGGCCTTGATGGAGACATGGTTGAGGGGTGATGACAACTGTCCCCTTAATGAAGTTTCCCCACCTGGCTATATTATCCGCCATTTGCCCTGCTCAAACCACCACAGTGGTGGTGTAGCCCTTGTCTCTAAATCACACCTTGTCTCTCGCTACTCCTCTGGCAACTTCTCCTTTCAGCATCTCGCCTTGTTCCACCCCTTGCGTCTCTCTTTTAAAATCCTTGATCTGTATCGGCCAGCCAAGTATCACACCGAGATATCTTCTCTGCTTTCCTCCCCCTGCCTCTGCACCGAGTGACTTCTCATCCTTGGTGATTTCAAGCTCCACCTCAACTCTTGTTCTCTCTCCTGAGTTCAGTGCCCTCCTTTTCTCCCTTAAACTCTCCTATTCATACACGGTCATCTCACGTGGCCTTGCGACTCCCACAGTAACTATCACTGACGAGGCAATCTCTGATCATTCCCTTATATCGCTCTCTACCCAGATTCCCCTTCCCCCTCCCAACCCACTTCTTTGTGTCTGCCCCTGGGCAAAATCCTCAAGTCCCTGACCACTGCACTTTGAAATTCCCAATAAATAAGTTCTTGATGAAATAACAGAGTAGTGCAGTTGATGTGTATATGAACTTTCAAAAGGTATTTGACAGAGTACCACTTAATAGACTTGTTAGCAAAATTAAAGCCCATGGGATTAAATGGACAGTGGCAGCATGGATACAACATTGGCTATGGGACAGAGAGTACTGGTGAACGGTTATTTTTCAGACTGGAAGAAAGTGTACAGTGGTATTCCCCAGGGGTTGGTATTGGGACCACTGCTCTTTTTTATATATATTAATGGCCTGGACTTGGACACTGTGGCTCTATTTATAAAGCCAAGGATCCTGTATGCCTTTTTAATAGCCTTCTCAACTTGTCCTGCCATCTTCAAAGACTTGTGTACTTCTACCCCCAGGACACTCTGTTCCTGCACCCACTTTAAAATTGTACCATTTAGTTTATATTGCCTCTCCTCATTCTTCGTACCGAAATGAATCACTTCACACTTCTCTGCGTTAAATTTCATCTGCCATGTGTCTGCCCATTTCACCAGTCCTCTTGACGTGTGTTGCTATCCTCCTCACTGTTTACTACGATCTAAGTTTTGTATCATCTGCAGAATTTGAAATTATGCCCTGTATACCCCAAGTCCAGGTCGTTAACATATATCAAAAAGAGCAGTGGTCCCAACACCGACCGCTGGGGGACATCACTGCACACTTCCATCCAGTTTGAAAAACAACCATTCACCACTACTCTCTGCTTTCTGTCCCATAGCCAATGTTGTATCCACGCTGCCACTGTCCATTTAATCCCATGGGCTTCAATTTTGCTAACAAGTCTATTATGTGGTACTTTTGAAAGTCCATATGCACAACATCAACCGCATTACCCTCATCAACCCTCTTTGTTACTTCATCAAAGAACTCAATCAAGTTAGTCAAACACGATTTGCCTTTAACAAATCCATGCTGGCTTTCATTTATTAACCCATATTTTTCCAAGTGCCAATTAATTTTGTCCCGGATTATTGTCTCTAAAAGTTTCCCCACTATCGACATTAGGCTGACTGGCCTGTAGTTGCCAGGTTTATATCTCTCCCTTTTTTGAACATGGGTGTAACATTTGCAATCCTGCAGTCCTCTGGCACCACCTCCATATCTCAGTAACCTAGGGTGCGTCCCATCTGGACCGAGTGACTTTTCTACTTTGAGCGCTGCCAAACTTCTAAGTACCACCTCTTTATTTTTATCCTATTCAATTTCTCCTTTGCTGTGACATTGGCAGCATCCTCTTTAGTGAAGACAGATGCAAAGTACTCATTTAGTACCTCAGCCATGCCCTCTGCCTCCACGAGAAGATCTCCCTTTTGGTCCCTATCTGCCCACCCTTCCTTTGACTACCCTTTTACTGTTTATATGTTTATAAAAGACATTTGGGTTCTCTTTTATGTTACCCGCTAATCTATTTTCATACACTCTTTGCCCCTCATATTCCCTTTTTCAGTTCTCCCCTGCACTTTCCATATTCAGCTTGGTTCTCTACTGAATGATGAACCTTACATTTGTCACAAGCTTCCTTTTTCTGTTTCATTTTAATCTCGATCTTTAATCATCCAGGAGCTCTAGCTTTGGATGCCTTCCTTTCTCCATTGTGGGAATGCTTCCATCTGTAACCAAACTATCTCCTCTTTGAAGTCCTCCCATTGCTCATTTACTGTTTGATTCCAATCCACCTGGGCCAGATCCCTTTACAACTCACTGAAATTAGCCCTCCTCCAGTTGAATGTTTTCACATGTCATTGTTCCTTGTCCTTTTCCATTACTATTCTAAACCTAACGATATTATGATCACTGTTCCCCAAATGTTCTTCCGCTGAAACATGCTCTACTTGCCCCACTTCATTCCCCAGTACTAGATCCAGCACAGCTTCCTTCCTTGTTGGGCTGGAAACACACTGATCAAGAAAGTTCTCTTGTACACGGTTTCAGGAATTCCTTCTCTTTGCCCTTTACACTGTTACTATCCCAATCTATATTAGGATAATTGAAGTCCCCATTATCACTGCATTATAGTTCTTGCAGCTTTCTGTAATTTGCCTGCAAATTTGCCCCTCTATCTCCTTCCCACTATTTGGTGGTCTATAGTATACACCCAGTAGCACAATAGCTCCTTTATTGTTCCTTCTAACCAAATAGATTCTGTCTTTTAACCCTCAAGTATATTATCCCTTTCCAGTGCAGTAACAGTATCTTTGATCGATACTACCATCCCCCTCCTTTATTTCCTTCCCTATCTTTGAATACATCGTAGCCAAGAATATCAAGTGCCCAATCCTCTCCTCTCCTTTGAGCCGGACCTCTGTTATAGCCACTATATCATAGTCCCATGTGGCGAATTGTGCCTGCAGCTCACCGACCTTCATTACCACGTTCTTTGCATTTACGCACATGCACTCTAAACCTATCTTAGTCTGCCTCACATTTGCCCCCTGTCTGATCCCTCATATGTGAACTTTACTCTAATGCTGGTTGTCTCTCAGTCCTCTGCATCTTGTATCTCCTCGCTACTGTTTCATGCTGGTTCCCCTCCACCTGCCAAATGAGTTTAAACCCTTCCCCCACAGCACTAGTTAACCTCACCGCGAGGACATTGTTTTAACTTAAGCTCCCAGTGCAGTGTTCAGCGTCACTCTGTTTAAAGAAAGCTCCCAGTGCAGTGTTCAGCATCACACTGTTTAAATAAAGCTCCCAGTGCAGTGTTCATGGTCACACTGTTTAAATAAAGTTCCCAGTGCAGTGTTCATGGTCAAACTTTTAAATAAAGCTCCCAGTGCAGTGTCAGTGGTCACACTGTTTAAATAAATAAAGCTCCTAGTGCAGTGTCAGTGGTCACACTGTTTAAATAAATAAAGCTCCTCGTGCAGTGTCAGTGGTCACACTGTTTAAATAAAGCTCCCAGTGCAGTGTTCATGGTCACACTGTTTAAATAAAGCTCCCAGTTCAGTAACAGTGGTCACACTGTTTAAATAAAGCTCCCAGTGCAGTAACAGTGGTCACACTGTTTAAATAAAGCTCCCAGTGCAGTGTTCATGGTCACACTGTTTAAATAAAGCTCCCAGTTCAGTAACAGTGGTCACACTGTTTAAATAAAGCTCCCAGTGCAGTAACAGTGGTCACACTGCTTAAATAAAGCTCCCAGTGCAGTGTCAGTGGTCACACTGTTTAAATAAAGCTCCCAGTGCAGTGTTCATGGTCACACTGTTTAAATAAAGCTCCCAGTTCAGTAACAGTGGTCACACTGTTTAAATAAAGCTCCCAGTGCAGTAACAGTGGTCACACTGTTTAAATAAAGCTCCCAGTGCAGTAACAGTGGTCACACTGTTTAAATAAAGCTCCCAGTGCAGTAACAGTGGCCAAACTGTTTAAATAAAGCTCCCAGTGCAGTGTTCATGGTCAAACTGTTTAAATAAAGCTCCCAGTGCAGTGTCAGTGGTCACACTGTTTAAATAAAGCTCCCAGTGCAGTGTCAGTGGTCACACTGTTTAAATAAAGCTCCCAGTGCAGTGTTCATGGTCAAACTGTTTAAATAAAGCTCCCAGTGCAGTGTTCATGGTCAAACTGTTTAAATAAAGCTCCCAGTGCAGTGTCAGTGGTCACGCTGTTTAAATAAAGCTCCCAGTGCAGTGTCAGTGGTCACGCTGTTTAAATAAAGCTCCCAGTGCAGTGTTCATGGTCAAACTGTTTAAATAAAGCTCCCAGTGCAGTGTTCATGGTCAAACTGTTTAAATAAAGCTCCCAGTGCAGTGTTCATGGTCAAACTGTTTAAATAAAGCTCCCAGTGCAGTGTTCATGGTCACACTGTTTAAATAAATCTCCCAGTGCAGTGTTCATGGTCAAACTGTTTAAATAAAGCTCCCAGTGCAGTAACAGTGGTCACACTGTTTAAATAAAGCTCCCAGTGCAGTGTCAGTGGTCAAACTGTTTAAATAAAGCTCCCAGTGCAGTGTTCATGGTCAAACTGTTTAAATAAAGCTCCCAGTGCAGTGTTCATGGTCACACTGTTTAAATAAAGCTCCCAGTGCAGTAACAGTGGTCACACTGTTTAAATAAAGCTCCTAGTGCAGTGTCAGTGGTCACACTGTTTAAATAAAGCTCCCAGTGCAGTAACAATGGTCACACTGTTTAAATAAAGCTCCCAGTGCAGTGTTCATGGTCAAACTGTTTAAATAAAGCTCCCAGTGCAGTGTTCATGGTCACACTGTTTAAATAAAGCTCCCAGTGCAGTAACAGTGGTCACACTGTTTAAATAAAGCTCCCAGTGCAGTGTCAGTGGTCAAACTGTTTAAATAAAGCTCCCAGTGCAGTGTTCATGGTCAAACTGTTTAAATAAAGCTCCCAGTGCAGTAACAGTGGTCACACTGTTTAAATAAAGCTCCCAGTGCAGTGTCAGTGGTCACACTGTTTAAATAAAGCTCCCAGTGCAGTGTCAGTGGTCACACTGTTTAAATAAATAAAGCTCCTAGTGCAGTGTCAGTGGTCACACTGTTTAAATAAAGCTCCCAGTGGTCACACTGTTTAAATAAAGCTCCCAGTGCAGTGTTCATGGTCAAACTGTTTAAATAAAGCTCCCAGTGCAGTAACAGTGGTCACACTGTTTAAATAAAGCTCCCAGTGCAGTAACAGTGGTCACACTGTTTAAATAAAGCTCCCAGTGCAATAACAGTGGTCACACTGTTTAAATAAAGCCCCCAGTGCAGTGTTCATGGTCACACTGTTTAAATAAAGCTCCCAGTGCAGTAACAATGGTCACACTGTTTAAATAAAGCACCCAGTGCAGTGTTCATGGTCAAACTGTTTAAATAAAGCTCCCAGTGCAGTGTTCATGGTCAAACTGTTTAAATAAAGCTCCCAGTGCAGTGTTCATGGTCACACTGTTTAAATAAAGCTCCCAGTGCAGTAACAGTGGTCACACTGTTTAAATAAAGCTCCCAATGCAGTGTTCATGGTCACACTGTTTAAATAAAGCTCCCAGTGCAGTGTCAGTGGTCACACTGTTTAAATAAAGCTGTCAGTGGTGTCACTGTTTAAATAAAGCTCCCAGTGCAGTAACAGTGGCCAAACTGTTTAAATAAAGCTCCCAGTGCAGTGTTCATGGTCACACTGTTTAAATAAAGCTCCCAGTGCAGTGTCAGTGGTGTCACTGTTTAAATAAAGCTCCCAGTGCAGTGTCAGTGGTCACACTGTTTAAATAAAGCTCCCAGTGCAGTGTTCATGGTCACACTGTTTAAATAAAGCTCCCAGTGCAGTAACAGCGGTCACACTGTTTAAATAAAGCTCCCAGTGCAGTAACAGTGGCCAAACTGTTTAAATAAAGCTCCCAGTGCAGTGTTCATGGTCAAACTGTTTAAATAAAGCTCCCAGTGCAGTGTCAGTGGTGTCACTGTTTAAATAAAGCTCCCAGTGCAGTAACAGTGGCCAAACTGTTTAAATAAAGCTCCCAGTGCAGTGTTCATGGTCACACTGTTTAAACTATGCTCCCAGTTGGCTCCATTTAAGCAATGAGTACTGACATTGCAATGAGGGCTCCTGGCAGCATTTAAAACAGCAGCAGGACTGCTCACTGGCACTCCAACCCCAATAACTGTGACTAAGTGATGTGCCCCATACAAAGGGAGTAAGTGTTGAGATCTGACAGTGTAGTGCTCCCTGATGGCTTGGTGGAGCAGACAGGCCCCACATTCCAGGTCTGGTATTTGACACATTTATTTACGATGCTGGTAATCTGAGGTTGTGTTAGGGAGTTAAAGGACGTCATGTTCAACACCCTGCAACTCTGAGACACGCTGTCTGTAGTGCTTCTGTGGTGCTGGGTCCTTCTGTTTAAATTTTTCTTCCTCCCAACAGTATGAGCGTCCTGGGGCATCACCAAAGAGGAGCCATGATGGGGAGTACACCACCACACAGAGTGAGTCATGTCGTTTTGTTTCAGCAGTTACTGGAGGCTGCAAATCAAAGGAATCTGGTAGAATTCAGTGTAAATGGTTCTAGATACAAATCTGGAGGTGTTTGAGCCTTCAAGCTTCAGCGTGGATGAATGCTGCTACACGTGCGATGGACGTAACTGGCCATTATATAAAGCAAGTTGCTGCACTGCTGCTCTTTACCTGTGGGTGGTGGTGTAGAGTTACTCTCCCCAGCACTAATGGCAGCTCCACCTCTCGCCTTGCCTTTTGATCCCATTTCTTCATGGTTACTTTCTGACCATTTGAGGGATGCAGGTTGTTGTCTGTGTCTACTCTATCAAAACCTTTCATAATTTTAAAGACCTCTGGGTCACCCCTGAGCCACCTCTTTTCAAGAGAAAAGAGACCCAGCCTGTTCATCCTTTCCTGATAGGTATACCCTCGCATTTCTGGTATCATCCTTGTAAATCTTTGTTGCCCCCTCTCCAGTGCCTCTATATCCTTTTTATAATATGGCGACCAGAATTGTACGCAGTACTCCAAGTGTGGTCTAACCAAGGTTCGATGCAGGTTTAGCATAACCTCTACTTTTCAATTCTATCCCTCTAGAAATAAACCCAAGTGCTTGATTTGCTTTTTATGGCCTTGTTAACCTGTGTCGATACTTTGTGATTTGTGTGTTTGTTCTCCAAGATCCCTTTCCTCCTCTATCCCATTTAGATTCTGTTCCTCCCTGGTCAAAAAACTATTAAACATAGAAACACAGAATCTAGGAGCAGGAGTAGGCCATTCGGCCCGTCGAGCCTGCTCCACCATTCAATACGATCATGGCTGATCATCCAAATCCAGTACCCTGTCCCTGCTTTAATCCCCACAGTACACATATCCCACCCTACCCCCGTAACCCCACGTATTTAATTCCCCCTAACATATCCCATCCTATCCCCATAACCCCACATATTTAATACCCCCCTAACACTAAGGGTCAATTTATCATAGCCAAATCAACCTAACCCGCACATTCTTCTCCAAACTGTGTCCCCTCTATAACCGTGCTTGGATCAGGATTATGGTCCCTAATAGCCAATCTCTTTATTTTGATTCAATGGCTTACTGCCAACTTTCGGTTTCAGAAGGATTTCCTAAATAAATTTGTGCACATTAGAGGGTGATTCCAAATGTCTCCCGAGGTAATGCTCTGGTCGATCCTGCTCCATGTGTTGTGCGCGCTGAGGGGAGACGGTGCGTTGTGCGCGCTGAGGGGAGACGGTGCGTTGTGCGCGCTGAGGGGAGGCGGTGCGCGTGCGTGGAGTTGCCCATGTCGCTTTTTAACGGGCGGATTTAATGTGTGATTGCAGTCTGCCGTCAGATCGATATAGTGGAGCTGAAGGATTTGGAGAAGGAGTACATGTTGGCACGTACACGACTACTGCTCGCAAAGCACGACCCACCATCTGCAGCGATAGCAGGTGAGAACTGGAAGCAAATTACTGGAAAAATTAATTATCTCCCTAATGTGGCTTGTTAAGGTTCTACTTTGTTTATCTGGAGACCCTGATTAATTGGTTGTGAGTAGAAAATTCTACACGTACAAACACGCAGGAGCGATTTGCCATTTTAATTGTTCTCCTATATGGAGTGATACATTAATAGTGGAGAGTCTAACTGCCAACACTAAAGTACTGTGCAGTGACTGCCCATCCTCCCAGAAGGAACCAGTGCCTATTCCTCCCTTTCAAAGCTCATTTGATGTGGAATAAGCCGCAGCCCAATCCTTGCCTCACCTAATCCCAGTGCAGGCATCCCCACCCCAAAATCTGAGGCATCAAGACCATGTTGGCAGTCTCACCATTGCCCTGGTTGAGATCAGCTAACTGACCGGAGATGGAATGTGGGACTATTTTGGTCTGTGTCACATCACAAGGACACAATCGCCAGTGAGTTTTTAAAACCTCAGTTCTTGGAATTTGGGCATCGTTGGCAAGGCCAGCATTTATTACCCACTCCTGGAAGCTCTGTACAACTGAGTGGCTTGCTTGGCCACTTCTGAGGGCAATTAAGAGTCAACCACGTTGGGGTAGGATTAGAGTCGCGTATAGGACAATGTGGGTAAAGATGGCAGGTTTCCTTCCCTAAAGGACATCTGTGAACTAGTTGCGTTTTTCCGACAACAGCTTCATGGTCACTTTTACTGAGAGATTGTTTTAAAAAACTTGATTCAAATTCTCAAACTGCCATGGTAGGATTTGAACTCTCATCCTCTGGGTTATTAATCCAGTAACATCACCACTATGCTACCATGCCCACATGTGAGTGAGTGAATCTGCAGTATTTGGTGTTGCACCCTTGTTCAAATGTTGAGAATGAAGCTATGCGTTGTCTCACTCTATGGGTGCGTTCTCGGTATTTAACCCTCTGTTCTACTGCAGGGAGTGCCTCAGCTGAGGAGATGGTGGCCTTACTTGTTCAAGTGGGACTCTTTGATACCGCAATCTCTTTGTGTCAAACCTTCAAACTCTCGCTCAGCCCCATCTACGAAGGACTCTCCTTCAAGTAAGTGTGGGATTGCTTGTAAGTACAGTGCACATCTCTTTTCCGCCCTCCCGCAGAACTCTAACAGCACATTATCTAGATCAGTGGAACTGACGCCTTGAAGTGAACATGCTGCTCTATGGATGGAGCGGTACTTATGAAGTTTGGCGGGCGTGTTAAGAACATAATAGGAGCAGGAGTAGGCCATACAGTCCCTCGAGGCTGCTCCGCCATTCAATTAGAACATGGCTGATCTTCGACCACAACTCCACCTTCCCGCACTATCCCCATATCCCTTGATTCCCTTAGAGTCCAAAAATTGATCTATCTCAGCCTTAAATATATTCAACGACTGAGCATTCCCAGCCCTCTGGGGTAGAGAATTCCAAAGATTCACAACCCTCTGAGGAAAGAAATTTCTCCTCATCTCAGTCCTAAATGGCCGACCCCTTATCCTGAGACTATGCCCCCTGGTTCTTACTCTCCAACCAGGGAAAACAACCTCTCAGCATCTAGCCTGTCAAGCCCTCTCAGAATCTCTTATGTTTCAATGAGATCACCTCTCATTCTTCTAAACTCCAGAAAGTATAGGCCCATTCTACCCAACCTCTCCTCATAGGACAACTCTCTCATCCCAGGGATCAATCTAGTGAACCTTTGTTACACCCCCCCTAAGGCAAGTATATCCTTCCTTAGGTACGGAGATCAAAACTGGACACAGTACTCCGGGTGTGGTCTCACCAAAGCCCTGTACAATTGCAGCAAGACTTCCCTACTCTTGTACTCTAACCCCCTTGCAATAAATGCCAACATGCCATTTGCCTTCCTAATTGCTTGCTGTACCTGTATGTTAACTTTCTGTGTTTCGTGTACAAGGACATCCAAATCCCTCTGAACATCAACATTTAATAGTTTCTCACCATTTTAAAAATATTTTGTTTTTCTATTCTTCCTACCAAAGTGAATAACCTCACATTTCCCCACATTATACTCCATCTGCCACCTTACTGCCCACTCACTTAACCTGTCTATATCCCTTTGCAAACTCTGTGTCCTCCTCGTAGCTTACTTTCCCACCTAGCTTTGTATCGTCAGCAAACTTGGAAACATTACACTCTGTCCCTTCATCTAGGTCATAAATATAGATTGTAAATAGCTGAGGCCCCAACACTGATCCTTGCAGCACCCCACTAGTAACAGCCTACCAATCTGAAAATGACCTGTTATTCCTACTCTCTGTTTTCTGTCCTTTAGCCAATCCTCTGTCCATGCTAATATATTACCCCCAACCCCATGAGCCCTTATCTTGTGTAACAACCTTTCGTGTGGCACCTGATCGAATGCCTTTTTGAAAATCCAAATATACTACATCCACTGGTTCCTCTTTATCTACCCTGCTGGTTACATCCTCAAAAAACTCTAATAGATTTATCAAACATGATTTCCCTTTCATAAAACCATGTTGACGCTGCCTAATCATATTAGGATTTTCTAAGTGCTACCTTCCAATCCACTGGGACCATTCCAGAATTTAAGGAATTTTGGAAGATCACAACCAATGCATCCACTATCTCTGCAGCCATCTCTTTTAGAACCCTAGAATGTAGGCCAACAGGTCCATGGGATTTGTGGGCTTTTGGTCCCATTAATTTCTCCAGTACTTTTTCTTTACTAATACTGTTGATTACTTTAAGTTCCTCACTCTCATTAGACCCTTGGTTCCCCACTATTTCTGCTATGGTTTTTGTGTCTTCGACTGTGAAGACAGATACAAAATATTTGTTTAACGTCTCTGCCATTTCGTTATTTCCTGTCTCAGCCTCTAAGGTTACTTTTGCTACTCTCTTCCTTTTTACATTCTTGTAGAAGCTCTGACAATCTGTTTTTATATTTCTTGCTAGTTTGCTCTCATTCTATTTGTTCCCTCTATCAATTTTATTGATCATCCTTTGCTGGTTTCTAAAACTCTCCCAATCCTCAGGCTCACTATTGGCAACATTATAAGCATCTTTTAATCTACTACTATCCTTAACCTCTTTAGTTAGCCACGGATAGATCACTTTTCCCATGAAGATTTTATTAATGGGATGTATATTTGTTCAGAATTATGAAATATTTCTTTAAATGTTCACCATTGCCTGTCTGCCATCATACCTTTTAATCTAATTTCCCAATCTACCTGAGCCAACTCGCCACTCATACCTATGTACTTGACTTTATTTAAGTTTAATGCTCTAGTTTCGGACTTAAGTACATCAGTCTCAAACTCAATGTGAAGTTCTATCATGTTATGATCACTCTTCCCCAGAGGATCCCTTACTATGAGATTACTAAATAACCCTGTCTCATTCCACAAGACGAGATCTAAAATAGCCTGTTCCCTGACTGGTTCCACAACATTGTTTGCGGAAACTGTCTTGAATGCATTCCAGGAACTCGTCCTCCACAACTACTTTTACCAATTTGATTTGTCCAGTCTATATTAAGATTGAAGTCCCCCACGAATTGGCATTATGTTCTGCTGGTCACATGCTTATGTGCTTCTCCCTGTGGTGTATGTTAACGGGTGGCATGCTGATCGATTGGTTGATGAGACTGTTCCCTCTCGGACTTGCCATGAGATGGCTCCTTTCTGATAGAGCTGAGTTTGTAGGTTTCAGCAGCGGGTCCCCAACACTGAAGGTGTGCGTCTTCTCGGGGTGAAATTCAGTAAGGCAGAGTCAATGAGTACAGTGCAGGGAGACAGGGTATGGGAGCGGAATAAGGCAGAAACAGTCCATTAGTACAGTGCAGGGAGACAGGGTGTGGGTCTGAAGAAGGCAGAGGCTATTAGTACAGTGCAGGGAGACAGGGTGTGGAGCTCAATAAGGCAGAGTCCATTGGTACAATGCAGGAAGACAGGGTGTGGGTCTGAATAAGGCAGAGTCCATTGGTACAGTGCAGGGAGACAGGGTGTGGAGCTGAATAAGGCGGAGAATCCATTGGTACCGCCAGATCTGGCTGGACCACATAAAGCACTATCGGGCCCGGCTCTCGTCTGCCAAAATTGCTCACTTCTCGCTTCTCATTCTGGAATGCAAAGATAAACCCCGGCTCCTATTCTCTACTGCTAACCGTCTTCTTAAACCCCTCTCCCCTGTCGTCTCCACCTTCACCTCTGATAACAAGTGTGAGGAGCTCATGGACTTCTTTGTCTCTAAGATTGAGACCATCTGTTCAGCTGCCTCTGCCACTTCCCTTCCTTCCCCTAGCCCACTGGGCCAAACTTCCTCTAAGGTTCCCCCCTGCCCTAGCCCTGAACTCACATCTTTCTCCAGTTTCTCTCCGATCTCCCCTCATGATCTCTCTGCGCTCATCTTGTCTATGAGACCCACCTCCTGCTCCCTCGACCCTATTCCCACCAAACTGCTGACCACCCAACTTCCTTTTCTGGCTCCCATGTTAGTTGATATTGTTAACGGTTCTCTCTCCTCAGGTACTGTCCCCCTCTCCCTCAAATCTCCCGTCATCACCCCTCTCCTCAAAAAAACAAACCTTGATCCCTCGGTCCTTGCAAACTACCGCCCCATCTCCAACCTCCCTTTCCTCTCAAGTCCTTGAACATGTTGTTGCCTCCCAAATCTGTGCCCATCTTTCCCGCAATTCCATGTTTGATTCCCTCCAATCAGGTTTCCGCCCTTGCCACAGTACGGAAACGGCTCTCATCGAAGTCACAAATGACATCTTTTGTGACTGTGACAAAGGTAAACTATCCCCCCTTGTCCTCCTTGACTTGTCTGCAGCCTTTGACACGGTTGACCACTCCATCCTTCTCCAACGCCTCTCCACCGTCGTCCAGCTGGGTGGGACTGCACTCGCCTGGTTCCATTCTTATCTATCTAATCGTAACCAGAGATTCACCTGCAACGGGTTCTCTTCCTGCTCCCGCATCGTTACCTCTGTTGTTCCCCAAGGATCTATCCTTGGCCCCCTCCTATTTCTCATCTACACGTTGCCCTTGGCGACATCATCTGAAAACACAGCGTCAGTTTCCACATGTACGCTGACGACACCCAGCTCTACCTCACTACTTCTTCTCTCGACCCCTCCGCGGTGTCTAAATTGTCAGACTGCTTGTGCGTCATACAGTTCTGGATGAGCAAAAATGTTCTCCAATTAAATATTGGGAAGACCGAAGCCATTGTTTTCAGTCACCGCCACAAACACCGTTCCCTAGCCACTGACTCCATCCCTCTCCCTAACATCTGTCTGAGACTGAACCACACTGTTCGCAACCTTGATGACATATTTGACCCTGAAATAAGCTTCCGACCACATATCCGCAGCAGAACAAAGACTGCCTACTTCCACCTCCGTAACATCGCACGTCTCCGCCCTTCCTAAGCTCATCCCTTGGCTAACAAGGGAAATTAGAGATAGCATAAGATCCAAGGAGAGGACATATAAATTGGCCAGAAAAAGCAGCAAACCTGAGGATTGGGAGCAGTTTAGGATTCAGCAAAGGAGGACAAAGGGATTAATTAAGAGGGGGAAAATAGAGTATGAGAGTAAGCTTGCAGGGAACATAAAAGCTGACTGTAAAAGCTTCTATAGATATGTGAAGATAAAAAGATTGGTGAAGTCAAGTGTAGGTCCCTTGCAGTCAGAATCAGGGGAATTTATAATGGGGAACAAAGAAATGGCAGACCAATTAAATACATACTTTCTGTCTTCACAAAGGAGGACACAAATAACCTCCCAGAGATGTCGGGGAACATAGGGTCTAATGAGAGGGAGGAATTGAATGAAATCAGTATTTGTAGGGAAATGGTGTTAGAGAAATTGACGGGATTGAAGGCCGATAAATCCCCAGGGCCTGATAATCTACATCCTAGGGTACTTAAGGAAGTGGCCCTAGAAATAGTAGATGCATTGCTGGTCATCTTCCAAAATTCTATAGACTCTGGATTGGAGGGTAGCTAATGTAACCCCACTATTTAAAAAAGGTGGGAGAGAGAAAACGGGGAATTATCGACCGGTAAGCCTGACATCGGTAGTGGGCAAAATGCTAGAGTCCATTATAAAAGATGTAATAGCAGAGCACTTGGAAAACAGTGACAGGATCGGATAAAGTCAACATGGATTTACAAAAGGTAAATCATGCTTGACTAATCTACTGGAATTTTTTGAGGATGTAACTGGCAGAATAGATGAGGGAGAACCAGTAGATGTGGTGTATTTGGACTTTCAGAAGGCTTTCGATAAGGTCCCGCATAAGAGATTGGCGTGCAAAGTTAAAGCGCATGGGATTGGGGGTAAGGTACTGACTTGGATAGAGAACTGGTTGGCAGACAGGAAGCAAAGAGAAGAGTTGGAATAAACGGGTCTTTTTCCGAGTGGCAGGCAGTGACTAGTGGGGTACCGCAGGGATCGGTGCTAGGACCCCAGTTATTCACAATATATATTAATGATCTAGACAAGGGAACTAGATGTAATATCTCCAAGTTTGCAGACGACACAAAGCTGGGTGGACGTGTGTGTTGTGAGGAGGATGCAGAGAAGCTCCAGTATGATTTGAACAAGTTGGGTGATTGGGCAGATGCAGTATAATGTGGATAAATGCGAGGTTATCCACTTTGGTGGCAAAAACAGGAAGGCAGATTATTATCTGAACGGCAATAGATTGGGAAAAGGGGAAGTGCAACGAGACCTGGGAGTCCTTGTGCACCAGTCGCTGAAGGTAAGCATGCAGGTGCAGCAGGCGGTTAAGAAGGCAAATGGTATGTTGGCCTTCATAGCGAGAGGATTCGAGTACAGGAGCAAGGATGTCTTGCTGCAGTTGTACAGGGCCTTGGTGAGACCACACCTTGAGTATTGTGTGCAGTTTTGGTCGCCTTATCTGAGGAAGGATGTTCTTGCCATGGAGGGAGTGCAGTGAAGATTCACCAGACTGATACCTGGGATGGCAGGAATGACGTATGAAGAGAGATTGGGACGATCGGGCTTGTATTCGCTAGAGTTTAGAAGAATGAGAGGGGATCTCATTGAAACTTATAAAATTCTAACAGGACTAGACAGACTAGAAGCAGGAAGGATGTTCCCAATGGCGGGGGAGTCCAGAACCAGGGGTCACAGTCTAAGGATAAGGGGTAAGCCATTTAGGACTGAGATGAGGAGGAATTTCTTCATCCAGAGAGTGGTGAACCTGTGGAATTCTCTACCACAGAAGGCAGTTGAGGCCAATTCATTAAATATAATCAAGAAGGAGTTAGATATAGTTCTTAAGGCTAAAGGGATCAAGGGATATGGGGAGAAAGCAGGGACAGGGTACTGAATTTGGATGATCAGCCATGATCTCATTAAATGGCAGAGCAGGCTTGAGGGGCCGAATGGTCTACTCCTGCTCCTATGTTCTATGTTTCTATCCGCTGCTGAAACCCTCATCCATGCTTTTGTTACCTATAGACTTGACTATTCCAACGCACTCCTGGCTGGCCTCCCACATTCCACCATGCCCGTGTCCTAACTCGCACCAAGTCCCCTTCGCCCATCACCCCTGTGCTCGCTGACCTACATTGGCTCCCGGTTAAGCAGTGCCACGATTTCAAAATTCTCATCCTTGTTTTCAAATCCCTCCATGGCCTCGCCCGTCCCTATCTCTGTAATCTCCTTCAGCCCCTCGACCCCTTGAGATATCTGCACTCCTCTAATTCTGCCCTCTTGAGGATCCCTGATTATAATCGCTCAACCTTCCATTGGTACAGTGCAGGGAGACTGTGTGGGTTTGAATTAGGCAGAGAGTCCATTGGTACAGTGCAGGGTGACAGGGTGTGGGTCTGAATAAGGCAAAGTCCATTAGTACAGTGCAGGGAGACAGGGTATGGGAGCTGAATAAGGCAGAGTCTCCATTAGTACAGTGCAGGGAGAACATAACATAAGAAATAGGAGCAGGAATAGGCCACTTGGTCCCTCGAGCCTGCTCCGCCATTCAATAAGATCATGGCTGATCTAGGGCTCAAAGCCACTTTCCAGCCCGCTCCCCATAACCCTTCACTCCCTTATCTTGCAAAAATCTGTCTATCTCCACTTTAAATGTATTTAATGACCCAGCCTCCACAGTTCTCTGGGGCAGAGAAATCCACAAATTTGCAACCCTCTGAGAGAAGAAGTTCCTCCTCATCTCAGTTCTAAAAGAGCAACCCTTTATTCTGAGACTGTGCCCCCGAGTTCTAGATTTCCCCACGAGGGGAAACATCCTCTCTGCATCTACCCTGTCGAGCCCCCTCAGTATCTTATATGTTGCGATAAGATCACCTCTCATTCTTCTAAATTCCAATGAGTATAGGCCCAGCCTGCTCAACCTTCCCTCATAAGTCAAACCCCTCATCTCTGGAATTAACCTAGTGAATCGTCTCTGAACTGCCTCCAATGCAAGTATATCCTTCCTTAAATAAGGAGACCAAAACTGTACGCAGTACTCAAGGTGTGGTCTCACCAATACCTTGTACAGTTGTAGCAGGACTTCCCTGCTTTTATACTCCAACCCCCTTGAAATAAAGGCCAACATTCCATTTGCCTTTTTGATTACTTGCTGTGCCTGCATGCTAACTTTTTGCACAAGTACCCCCAGGTCCCTCTGAGCTGTAGCATTTTGTAATCTCTCTCCATTTAAATAATAGTTTGCTTTTTTATTTTTCCTGCCAAAGTGGATAACCTCGCACTTTCCCACATTATACTCCATCTGCCAAATGTTTGCCCACTCACTTAGCCTGTCTATATCCCTCTGCAGATTCTTTGAGTCCTCTGCACAACTTGCTTTCCCACCCATCTTTGTATCATCCGCAAACTTGGCTGCATTACACTCAATCCCTTCAGCCAAGTCATTAATGTAGATTGTAAATAGTTGGGGCCCCAGCACCGATCCTTGTGGCACCTCACTAGTTACAGTTTGCCAACCAGAAACTGACCCATTTATCCCGACTTTCTGCTGTCTGTTAGTTAGCCAATTCTCTATCCATGCTAATATATTACCCCCAACTCCATGAGCTCTTATCTTATGCAGTAACCTTTTACGTGGTACCTTATCGAATGCCTTCTGGAAATCCAAATACACCACATCCACTGGCTCACCCTTGTCCACCCTGCTTGTTACATCCTCAAAGAACTCCAGCAAATTTGTTAAACATGATTTCCCTTTCCTAAAACCATGCTGACTCTGTTTGACTGCAGTATGTTTTTCTAAATGCCCTGCTACTGCTTCCTTAATGAAGGACTCCAGCATTTT
The DNA here is from genome assembly GCA_030390025.1 of Squalus acanthias. NCBI lineage: Eukaryota > Metazoa > Chordata > Chondrichthyes > Squaliformes > Squalidae > Squalus > Squalus acanthias. The sequence continues at coordinate 72,427,633 of CM059434.1, read as the reverse complement.
CCCAACGACAGATGTTAGACTAACTGGTCTATAGTTTCCTGCTTTCTGTCTCCCTCCTTTCTTAAATAGGGGTGTTACATTAGCGGTTTTCCAATCTGCTGGGACCTCTCCAGAGTCCAGGGAATTTTGGTATATTGCAACCAGTGCATCCACTATCTCTGCAGCCACTTCTTTTAAGACCCTGGGATGCAGGCCATCTGGTCCAGGGGACTTGTCTTTTAGTCCCATTATTTTACCAAGTACTATTTCCTTAGTGATAGTGATTGTCTTTAGTTTTCCACTCCCTGTGGCCCCTTGATTATCCATTATTGGGATGTTGTTAGTGTCTTCTACAGTGAAGACAGATGCCAAATATTTGTTCAGAATCTCTGCCATTTCCCCGTTCCCCATTATTAATTCCCCAGTCTCATCTTCTAAGGCACCAACATTTACTTTAGCTACTCTCTTCCTTTTTATATACCTATAGAAGCTCTTACTATCTGTTTTAATGTTTCTTGCCAGCTTACTCTCATAATTCATCTTTTCTTTCTTTTTTGTCATCCTTTGCTGGTTTTTAAACATTTCCCAATCCTCTGGACTCCCACCAATCTTGGCAACATTGTATGCCTTTGTTTTCAATTTGATACCATCCTTTACTTCCTTAGTTAGCCACGGATGGTGCTCCCTTCTCTTAAAATCTTTCTTTCTCACTGGAATATATTTATGTTGAGAGTTATGAAATATCTCCTTAAATGACTGCCACTGCATTTCAACTTTCTTACCCTTTAATTTGTTTTTCCAGTCCACTTTAGCCAGTTCTGCCCTCATGCCATTATAATTGCCTTTGTTTAAGATCAGGACACTGGTTTGGGATTCAACTTTCTCACACTCCAACTGAATTTGAAATTCAACCATGCTATGATCACTCTTTCCTAGAGGATCCTTTACTATGAGATAATTTATTAATTCTGTCTCATTACATAGTACCAGATCCAAGATAGCCTGCTCCCTGGTTGGTTCCATTGCATACTATTCTTGGAAAACATCACGGATGCACTCTATGAACTCCTCCTCCAGGCTACCATGGCCAATTTGATTTGTCCAATCAATATGGAGATTAAAATCACCCATGATTATTACCGTACCTTTCTTACAGGCCTCCATTATTTGTTGATTTATACTCTGTCCAACAGCATTGCTACTGTTCGGGGCCTGTAGACTGCGCCCACCAGAGACTTTTTCCCCTTATTATTTTTTATCTCCACCCAAACCGATTCTACATCTTGATCTTCTGAGCCAATATCACTTCTCACCACTGCACTGATCCCATCTTTTACCAACAAAGCCACCCCACCTCCCTTTCCTTTCTTTCTATCCTTCCGAATTATCATATACCCTGGAATATTCAGTTCCCAGTCCTGGTCGCCTTGCAACCACGTCTCTGTAATGGCGATCAGATCATACCCATTTGTATCTATTTGTGCCGTCAACTCATTTATCTTGTTACGAATGCTGCGTGAATTCAGATATAGCGCTTTTAACTTTGTCTTTTTACCATTTTTCCTTGTTTTGGCCTTTTTTTCTGTTGCACTCTTATTTTTAAACATTCTGTCCCTTCCTGTCACACTCTCGTTATTATTTCCCCCATCTCTAGCCTGCTGTATTGCTTTCTCATTTCTCATTGACTTTTTATTTTCCCGCTCACCTGGATCCTCCCTCCCACTATTTAGTTTAAAGCCCTCTCGGGTGTGGAGCTGAATAAGGCAAAGTCCATTAGTACAGTGCAGGGAGACAGGGTATGGAGCTGAATAGGGCAAAGTCCATTAGTACAGTGCAGGGAGACAGGGTGTGGAGCTGAATAAGGCAGAGTCCATTGGTACAGTGCAGGGAGACAGGGTGTGGAGCTGAATAAGGCAGAGTCCATTAGTACAGTGCAGGGAGACAGGGTGTGGAGCTGAATAAGGCAGAGTCCATTGGTACAGTGCAGGGAGACGGTGTGGAGCTGAATAAGGCAAAGTCCATTAGTACAGTGCAGGGAGACAGGGTGTGGGTCTGAATAAGGCAGAGTCTCCATTGGTACAGTGCAGGGAGACAGGGTATGGGTCTGAATAAGGCAGAGTCCATTGGTACAGTGCAGGGAGACGGGGTGTGGAGCTGAATAAGGCAGAGATTGGGCAAGTTTTCCAAACATTTGCACATCACCGTAATGAGGCCTTTGGAATCTTCCAGTGGGAGAGATTTTAAAATATTCCTGGGATAACTGATTAGGTGTCTTGAGCTTTCCATATTCAGTCATCTCTATTAGTAGTGGCAGATAAGGTCAGTTGTACTCTTTCTTTCAACTGTTTAATTTAGATGTGGAAAGAACGGAATTAATTTTAATAGAAATGAACTCTGTATTTCAACACTCCACAAGTGATATCATTTGAGAAAGCCTTGTCTGATGATTGCCAACGGTTGTCTCCCTCAGCAGTGATGCAACCTATTGATAGAGCAGATTTCTAGGAGAAGAGTCTTGCTTTTATGTATTTATAGAATGTAATGTAACCTGGAATCGAAGGTACTTGTTGAACAATGTACCATGTCCTACTGTTTCAGATGCATTAAACTGCAGTTCAGTGGTGAGGCCGAGCAGTCTGCTGCCTGGGACTGGCTGAAAACCAATCAGATACCTTCTCTAATTGCAACAAAGGAATCCAGGTACAGCTCCTTATGGGGGTGAAGGGTCGCACTGGGTGGGGGTGAAGGGTCGCACTGGGTGGGGGTGAAGGGTCGCACTGGGTCAGGTGAAGGTTCAGAGGAAGGGCTCAGTGGGATGGGGAGGGCAGGGATTGGATGCGTTTGTGAGCAAGAGATTCACTCACTCAGGACACTGCAAACTTCCAGCAATGGAGAATTCCTACAAGGGTCACACTGGGTCAGGGTGATTTGTTTGGACCAAACTCTGTGAATCAGGGTCTCGCTGAGATTCACTCCTTGAATCAGGTACAGCTCCTGATGGGGTGAAGGGTCACACATTGAGCAGGGCAATTAGTATTTAGAACTACACCTCGTGGATCAGACACTCCCTGACTCCAGGCGCAGCTCCTGATTATAGAATGGTTACAGCACAGAAGGAGGCCATTCGGCCCGTTGAGCCCATGCCGGCTCTCTGCAAGAACACCTCAGCTAGTCCCTCTCCCCCGCCCATTCCCCGTAGCCCTGCAAATTTTTTCCCTTCAGGTACTTCTCCAATTCCCTTTTGAAAGCCACAGTATTGCCGATTCAGATGAAGGGTTCAGTGGGGTGGGTGCGGGGGTGGATTTGTTTGTGGGCATAAGATTCACTCACTCAGGACACTGCAGACTTGCAGCAATGGCGAATTCTTATTATCCTTACCATGGAAAGATGGCTGCTGGTGCACGGATTTCTACAGTAACCTGGCCTGAACTCCTTCTGGTTCCCAGCCCTTCAGAGCAAGTGGACAGTCCAAGACCTCCCTGGAACCCCTAGTCTGTAATCTGGACTCTGATCAGAGACTTAGTGTCATTCAGGAGCTGGGCTTTGTAGATAACTTGGAGAAGTTCAAACTATAACCCAGACAAGACCTGGAATTGTTCAGGGTCTGATTCCAAACTCCCAGAACAATTCATGGCACTCAACCTTCTCTGGTTTTCATCAGACAGAAATCAGTGTGGGCTTTAACCCTCCCGCAGTCACCCCTGACTCACTGTGCGGCCACGGAATCAGGCGGCTCCTGCACATCAGGCAGAACGGAGCCTCTGAAGTGTTCTCCACCACACACACACACACACACACACACACACACGCAGTTAGTGTTTTTACTCTGATCTATAACGTGTCAGTTCAGTGTCACAACACTTAGTTAATGCAAGTGAATATAGGACCTGGTGTGCGTCTGATAGTAAATATACTGAGGTATTTATAAAATAGCAACATTACAGTATTATCATTAAATTATTGAGCTGTTTAAGGAACAGTCAGTGTTCACTGCTGCATTTTACACACAATCAACATTATACGTCCAGTATCCACAGTTAAAAATCGGGCCTTTAAGCTCCCTGCTCTTTACTGACGTTGCCTCAGGAGCCACCATAATTCAGTACTCCTGCAACAGCGCAGTTCACACAAGTTTCAGAATTACGCAGCGCTATAATCATCTTCAGTAGGAGGCACTTCACTCGGCTCCTGCAGACCTACAATAATAATTGCTGTGATGTGTTGGAGTCTGTTATTCTTATCCTGCAAACTCCTCATATTCTAGCCATTTTTTATCCACTGTGCCATCATTTGGAAGTGGTATGTTGCCATTGACGTTCCCCCTAAGATGCACGGGCACATGACACTGGAAAAGGTACCGCGCAGCAAAATTAATGGGGCCGCACACGGAAAAAAGAAAATAGAGGGAACATTGGTTGCCATCACTCTAGATCTGGGCACCAAATAGTAACGTCAGCCTCTGTAAGCTACTAAGTGTTGTGTATTAGGACCCTGTGGACCACACAGGCAGTCACAAACAGGACCACGTGTGAGTACTGACTGGCCCGGTACCAAATGCCAGGCAAACGCTTCAATCCCCCCAGGTACTCCTTGCTCTGCTGGCTTCACCGCGACTGCTGCTTTGTAAAGGTTTGTTCTCCTTCTGTAACTTGGCATTGTGGCTCAGTTGGTAGCACACTCGCCTCTGAGTCAGAAGGTTGTGGGTTCAAGTCCCACTCCAGGGACTTGAGCACATAAATCTAGGCTGACATTCCAGTGCAGTGCTGAGGGAGTGCTGCACTGTCGGAGGTGCCGTCTTTCGGATGAGATGTTAAACCGAGGCCCCGTCTGCCCCCTCAGGTGGACGTAAAAGATCCCATGGCACTATTTCGAAGAACAGCAGTGGAGTTACCCTGGTGTCCTGGCCAATATTTATCCCTCAACCAACATAACAAAAACAGATTATCTGGTCATTATCACATTGCTGTTTGTGGGAGCTTGCTGTGCGCAAATTGGCTGCAGCGTTTCCCACATTACAACAGTGACTACACTTCAAAAGTACTTCATTGGCTGTAAAGCACTTTGAGACGTCCGGTGGTCGTGAAAGGCGCCATATAAATCCAAGTCTTTCTTTGGGGGAAGACGAGCCTTTGCTAATTCAATTACACAAAATTAGTTGTTAAATTGGTGCCGGCTGCTGGTTTAGTAGTTAAATTGGTGCCGGCTGCTGGTTCAGTTGTTAAATTGGTGCCGGCTGCTGGTTTAGTTAAATTGGTGCCGGCTGCTGGTTCAGTTGTTAAATTGGTGCCGGCTGCTGGTTCAGTTGTTAAATTGGTGCCGGCTGCTGGTTTAGTAGTTAAATTGGTGCCGGCTGCTGGTTTAGTAGTTAAATTGGTGCCGGCTGCTGGTTCAGTTGTTAAATTGGTGCCGGCTGCTGGTTTAGTAGTTAAATTGGTGCCGGCTGCTGGTTTAGTAGTTAAATTGGTGCCGGCTGCTGGTTCAGTTGTTAAATTGGTGCCGGCTGCTGGTTTGGTTAAATTGGTGCCGGCTGCTGGTTTAGTTGTTAAATTGGTGCCGGCTGCTGGTTTAGTTGTTAAATTGGTGCCGGCTGCTGGTTTAGTTGTTAAATTGGTGCCGGCTGCTGGTTTAGTTGTTAAATTGGTGCCGGCTGCTGGTTTAGTTGTTAAATTGGTGCCGGCTGCTGGTTTAGTTGTGTTGTAATTGCCTGTAGGTGCCTCACAGGGTTCCACTGCACACAACTAAGTAGCAGCATGCAGAGGCTGAAGTTACTGTGCATCTTATACCAAATGTCAAGCTCTTTCTATCCTGTGGGGCCACGGGTAAGCAGCTCACCAAGTAGTGGATAAATAAGCAGATGGTTGAGTGCATTCGATGCTGCTATCATCATCTGCTGAAGGGGCAGTGTTGCATTCTGGGAGTTTTGCTGAATTATTTTCTTTGCACCGACTGGATTCAGGAATGAGTTTTGTTTGTGTTTTAAAACAGTGAATTTGCAATAGTTTACAAAGCTGATTCATTGAGCAGTCATCATCCCGTCTCTGATAGCCTAATAAAACAGCCACACCCATCACGGTCAGGATAATTCCTTTTATATGAGCCCAGCGTGAAGTGTCTGCTGTGAATATGCTTTTAGGAGAGGTGGTGAATCCCTGAATTGTGCGGTAGTTAAAAGTACAGGACTCCCACTGGATGGGAGCACCGGGAAAATAATAGAAACTTGGCAGTCAGTCAAGTTTTAAGCAAAAGACTGTGGAATCTGAATCTAGAGCAGGAATCTAACTTGCAGGTCAGTTTTTGAATTTAGAAGTAGTCTGGATAGAAAGGTGATACCAGAGGCAAGGAATCAGCCCATGAAACAGGCAGGGGATGGGGGTGGTGTGGGGAGGAGGAAAGAGTATGTTTCCTCGCTAATTCAAGGGATGAAGCGTGCTTGAGTGAAGAAAGGGGGGTTTGCTTTGACTGGATGTTCTCTTGCCATCTGTAAATTCAGGCAGCTCGATGATTCACATCAAGCCATGTCTTGCTAAAGTGTTTCTCCGTCTCCCTGCTGAAAGATTGGAGAAGGGCTCTCGTAAAAGCCCCAATTAGAAGGGGTCAAATACAGTCATACCCCTGGGTTAAGCATATAAATTAGATACTATGCAGTGCGGGCAATCTCCTGAACGCACGACACTCCGACCACTTACAGGGGTATATCTGCAGTAGACCTGAAATTCTAAGGGGCAGGTTAAAGGTTATTGCGTCTGTCCATCGCCTGGATCCTGGGAATCTCTCCGGTTCTGAGTGATGGCATCTGTCGAGCTGCCTCCTGAAAGAATCCATTGCCATGTGTCACTGTTTGGATTTGCCAGCTGCTCTGTGCCTTTACCAGATCTCTCGGGTGAGCTGGTATTTCAGCTTTTCTGTAGAGGATGCTCCTACTCCTAAACTGTGTTGTTTGGTGTGCTCTTGTCATATGGAGGATGCTTAACTAGGGAGGTAGAGTGCCTGCTTTGTAGTGTTCTTTGAGTGGTCTGCATCTTTGACATGCCAGCATCCTCTCGGCCCTGCAGGGAGGGGTGCGTTTTCAGGGTCCATGTAGTTAGCTTCCGGTTGAAATTAATTGCAGGTCTGGAGAATGAGCTGGGAGTTTACAGATAGGTGGCTCCCACGCTCTGAAGTGCTAATCTGTGTGCTTAGCATGTGGTTTGCACAGAAAGGGTGAACTGCTGGGAAGGCTACAGATCACGCTTCGAATAAGACCACACAAGGTAGGCTTTCCTGAGTCTGTAACCCTCAAAGTCTGACGCATCAATAGTTCTGCATATCTAAACACTGTCTGTTCCAAGTACAGCAGTGTGTATGGGCTGTCCCAGCCAAGTCCAGTCCACCAGTTCAGTCTGGCTCTTAACTGTGTCTCGGCTGTAATGCATGTTTCACTTAAAGCATTTCACTTTTTTTAACACAATCTTCTTCTTTCGTATGGTAGCAAATCAAATGTCAATATCTAAGTTGGATATCCAGGCCAAAGCTTCCGGTGTAACAGCGTGGATATCTTGTAGGCTGCCTGTGAATTTCCTCTGAGGGCAGTGCTCAATGATGTGCTCCAGGGTCTGATTAGGCGCTCCACAGTCGCATGATGGGGATTCTTTAATCTTCCATCGATGGCGAAGATGGCATCTACCATGACTGGCTCTGAGGCGGTTGATGGTTGTCCACTGTTTGCGAGGAAGGTTTGATCCTTCAGGTTGTACTGTGGGGTCTTCTATAAGGAATCCATTCCGTATGTCGCAGTTCTTCCAAGCATTTCGCCATCGGTCATCAAGGCTGAAGGGCGATCGCTGAAGGGCTTCGGCGACGGTCCAAAATGGCCTTCTAGATTTGAGACGGGTTGGTGGTAGGTTGTTCAAGTCGGCCTGGATCGACATGTCTTTGCTGGTGTAGCGGTTGTATTCTCTGGAGACTGCATATTCGCGGCGTAGGTGTGGTGGTGCGATGTTTGCAAGCACGGGCAGCCAAGGTGTTTGGTGTCGACAAAAGCGTACCGGTGATAATTCTCAGTAGAATTCAGCTGGACATCAACGGATTTGACATGCGGGCTTCAATAGCCATGCCGGAGAGCAGTACTCCGCTGTAGAGTACACCAGGGCGAGTGCTGCCGTACGGAGGGTTTGAGCGTCTGCTCCCCATGTGGATCCGGCCAGTTTCTGGATCAAGTTGACCCTACTCTTTAGTTTCTTCCCACGGTTCTGGAGATGTCTATATGACAGGATGCGATCAAGCGTGACTCCTAAATAGGAGGGTTTTTGGTATGGTTTACCTCTGCACCACAAAAGGAGACTTTGATTTGCTTGATGGGTGTTGAGGTGGAATGTCGAGGTGACGGTCTTTTGCGGGAAGTAGGCCTCCATCCTCTGTAAATCACTGGTTAGGGTCTCTTCGGTGATGGACAGATTCGTGTTTTAACACAATGAGTGTGTTTCTGGAATGCAGTGACTGTTAAATAGGCAAACGTGACCACCATCCTGCACCACGAGTGCCATTAGTTGAGGGAGGGTTGCTGGCCAAGATCCTGGGAGAACGCCTTGCTCTTTAATAGTTCCATGGGATCTTAACAGCCACCTGAATTATGCGGGGCCTCGGTTTTATGGTATTATTCTTTAAATGTGAGCCCTGGGTTGGGCTGAGGGTAAGGAAGGCCATTGTAAGACTGGTTAATTCCTCGCCTAGTGCAAGAGTGTCCAAGATTTTTGTCCTTGTGTAAAGGAGAGTCTCTCACAAAACTATCTTAATGGTCTGTTCTGTCTCCGCTCAGTGCCACAGATGAAGCCTGGAGGTTGCTGTTCTCCTACCTTGACCGCTACCAGTCTCAAAATTCACAGTACCATCGCTGTGTAATTAATAAATTGCTGTCGCATGGAGTGCCACTTCCCAACTGGCTTATTAACAGCTACAAGGCAAGGGTGACGCTTATTTCTTTCTTCAAGGAAGTCCCAAATGGTTTAAATGAGAATTGTTCTCTTGCTGGGGAAGGAGGGCATGAATTATGTAACCCTGGTTATAACGTCGAAGCTGCCCATTCAAGGCATCCTGTTAAGGATGTAGTGGATAAAAGATTTTCTTATACAGCCGATCTCAGCCCTCCCTACGTCTGTTAGTTCCAAGATTATTGGCAGGATGCCAAATGAACTGTGTTAAATGCCTCCAAGCAGGAGCTTGCATGGTTAATTGTGGGATATGGGTTGACCTGGTCTCTCAAAGGAGTGGCTGAATTAGGCTGCTATCAGAGGGTAGGTATTGGTGCTGTGACTTGAGAATACTCTCCTTCAGGTATTGTGGCATTGCCCTGAAATACCTTCCTTCTGAAGGGCTATAGCAGGGAAAAGAGGACTATTTATTGATGTTTGGGATTAATTGTGGCGGGGAAAGCTGGTGTTTACTGAGTGAGTCTATCGGCACTGTTGGTGGCCGGGCTCCCTGCCCTGGCATAGCGTTTGAGAGCCACCTGGGCGAATATGGTTCTGGAAAGTGTAGTCTGAGGGAATGTCATTTTGCCTTTCGGAGAAAGTGGAAATATAGCACCAGATTTGGGAAGGGATGAGGTGGGGCCCTTGGAGTACCGGACTGAGTGATCCAACACCCCACCTGGGGTCGGAGAGCACAAGGGAGCTATGATGGGGCACACTCCACCTGTCCTGGGAGGGAGAAGATGCCCTGTTTCTCCTCTTCCATTGTTGGAGACCGTTCTAATACTCAGCGGACAGTTGCAGGCGGTGGGGTAACTACAGGAGAAGCAGCTTGTTCGTGTGTGTGTGTGTCAGTATCAGAGTGTGTGTGTGTGTGTGTGTCAGTATCAGTATGTGTGTGTGTGTGTATCTCTGTGTGTGTGTATCGGAGGAGTGTGCCAACTGAACTGTTTTTGCCTTTAACAGAAAGTGGACGTGGCTGGTCTCCTACGGCTGTACCTGAACTACGACCTTTTGGAGGAAGCAGTGGATCTGGTGCTGGAGTACATCGATGCATTAATGGGAAAAGGACACCAGTACTTCAACATCGAGGTGAGAATGGATCATACCCGTGGCATTGGTCACATGGCAGCTCCAGTGAGTCCCTCTTCAGGGTCAATGGTGGACAGCATACCACTGAGAATAGTAACTAAATACAGATAAACCATCCTATCTATAACACGATCCACTTCCCTGGGACTCGCCAGTTCAACCCCCTTCCCATTCTCACTGCAACCTTTGTCTTTAACCAACACTGCTACAGATAAACTCATTGCAGTCTTCTGAAGCAGTATCTGCCCTTTAATCATATAGCACAGAAGGAGGCCATTCGGCCCATCGTGCCTGTGCCGGCTCTTTGAAAGAGCTGTCCAATTGGTCCCACTCCTCTGCTCTTTCCTCATAGTCCTACAAATTTATCCATTACAAGTACATATCCAATTCCCTTTTTAAAGTTATTATTGAATCTGTTTCCACCACTCTTTCAGGCGGTGCATTCCAGGTCATCATAACTCGCTTGGCACTCTGCAGCTTTCTACTCTGACCATCGACTTTAGCAGCTTCACTCCTAAACTGCCTTCCCCTTTTTCAATCCGATTCTTCCATCCATATTCCACAACAGTCCCTTCCGTTTTGGAGCTGTTTTATTCTGTGTCTTTCCAATGCCTTTTTCAGGCCCTGCCCTAGCTGGCCGTTGTATCCCATCCACCGTTCTTCACCTGTTGACAACTATTTCAAACATTTGTTGCTAGTTTGTGAACCACACTCTGCCTGTTTGTACCCGGGAGCAGCTTTTACCTGTTCTCCCTCCTCTCGTTCTTTCAGTCCGTCCCATGAAGCGATTGTCCCATCTTCCTCCTTCCGTTCTGACAAATGGTCCCCACTCAGACATTAGGCTGTCTCTCTTCAGATGTTTATCTGTGTATTTCTTGGTTTTTTTAATCTTGAGGGCAAATACTCATTAGGGACCAGCTATTTGTAAAAGACACAGTCCTTTTTAATCGTTATTTCCCCATCCCACGATATGGTCTTATGATGGAGGCCCAACGATACGGCCTTACGATGGAGGTCAGTGTGGGGAATTGTACTGTGACACTGGCTGGAGCTGTGACAATTGCTCTATCCTGGGATTGAGCACACAGTTAACGCTCACATGATGTTGTGAGGCGTCTGAAGTGCTTGGAGATCGGATAGTTCAGAGAAGAGATGAGGGAGACTGGTGCTTGAAGCAGAGGCTTGGTAAAGTGATGAGCGCACGAGCCCTCTACAAATCCACAGAACTATAATCAGGAGATGCCTGGGAAATACCAAAGTCTGTAGTCTTAGCTGAAAAGTGAGGGGCATAAAGGGAGAGCCCTACCCAGTGGAGATGAAACTTCTGCTCTGGATCTAGGTATGCCTCTTCCAGGACACCATGGGCACCCTCTCCCTTTTGACTGAGCAACAGTATTGTCTGCCTTTTGGATGGAAAAGGTGAATCTATAAGGGTTTGTTCATAAGGGAGGTCATCGAGTCACTGGGTCAAGGAGCAAAGCCTCCCAAGAGTGCAAGGAACTGTAGTCATACCTAGCACAAAGGAAGATGGTTATGATTGTTGGAGGCCAATTATCACAGCCCCAGGACATCACTGCAGGAGTTCCTCAGGGTAGTGTCCTAGGCCCAACCTTCATCAATGACCTTCCCTCCATCATAAGGTTAGACATGGGGATGTTTGCTGATGATTGCACAGTGTTCAGTTCCATTTGCAACTCCTCAGATAATGAAGCAGTGAGTGCCCGCATGCAGCAAGACCTGGACGACATTCAGGCTTGGGCTGATGTGTGGCGCGAATGTTACTTGCCACTTAAGTGCCAGGCAATGACTATCTCCAACAAGCAAGAGTGTAACCACCGCCCTTTGACATTCAACGACATTACCATCGCCAAATCCCGCACTATCAGCATCCTGGGGGTCACCATTGACCAGAAACTTAACTGGACCAGCCACACACACTGTGGCTACAAGAGCAGGTCAGAGGCTAGGTATTCTGCAGCAAGTGTCTCGCCACCTGACTCCCCAAGGCCTTTCCACCATCTACAAGGCACAAGTAAGGAGTGTGATGGAATACTCTCTACTTGCCTGGATGAGTGCAGCTCCAACAACACTCAAGAAGCTCGACACCATCCAGGACAAAGCAGCCCGCTTGATTGGCACCCCATCCACCACCTTAAACATTCATTCCCTCCACCACCGGCGTACCGTGGCTGCAGTGTGTACTAGCTACAAGATGCACTGCAGCAACTCGCCAAGGCTTCTTCGCAAGCACCTCCCAAATCTACAACCTCTACCATCTGGAAGGACAAGGGCAGCAGGCACATGGGAACACCATCACCTCCAGGTTCCACTCCAAGTTGCACACCATCGTGACTTAGAAATATATCGCCGTTCCTTCATTGTCACTGGGTCAAAATCCTGGAACTCCCTGCCTAACAGCACTGTTGGCGTACCTTCACCACACAGACTGCAGCGGTTCAAGCGCCACCTTCTCGAGGGCAATTAGGGATGGGCAATAAATGCTGACTTACCAGCGACGCCCACATCCCAGGAATGAGTTTAATTAAAAGTCACTCCAGTCCCACTGTCTCCCCCCTTTCCTGGGTTGGAGACGAGGGATGTTGTAGTAATGCAGGGGTCTAGAGTCCAAGGTGAGGGTGCAGCAGGATAAGAATAATCCAGTTACACCCCAAGCTCAGAGGTACTTCAGGTGATAGCTGTACACCAGGGTTGAACATGAGACTACATCACAACTGCGAGGGCAGCTATGTAATGAGCTCAACAACAAGCTCCACCTGCAACCATTGCTCCTTCGCCTGGGTGGAAACAAACTGTCCCAATACACCTCTCCAGCAAGCCAGGCTAAGGTGCACAGGAACTCCCAACTCCTTCCCTGGAGGGTCCCTGGCGTCTGTGTCGCTGGAGATGCCACCTTCTGGGTGTAGGGCCCAAATATAATGGTCACTGCTCCGAGCAAATTACCCTCTGCAGCAGTAATGAGCAGAAAGAGAATACAAGTAAACAAAGTATAGCCCCTTTAAGAGGCACACGCCGAGATTGAAGTGTGTAAAGGACCCTTAACAAGTGACTGCTCTCGGGATTAACAGTTCATTCAGTCTGGTAGGTAAATCAGGAATGGAAAGCAGACACTCGGATACCAGGAGAAGCCCTCTGGGGAAGGAGCTGTGAGCTTGTGTGTACTCCCCGAGCCTGGCTTCCTGGAGAAGTGCATTGGGGACAGTTCCAGTGATACCTGTACCCCCGAGTTGAACATGAAACTACATCACAACTGCGAGGGCAGCTATGTAATGAGCTCAACAACAAGCTCCACCTGCAACCATTGCTCCTTCGCCTGGGTGGAAACAAACTGTCCCAATACACCTCTCCAGCAAGTCAGGCTGAGGTGCACACGAACTCCCAGCTCCTTCCCTGGAGGGTCCCTGGTGTCGGTGCATTGATTGAAGATCGCTCTTGGAGATATGAGCTAGTCTTGTGTTCAACCCAGGGGTGAGATATGCCCTGCAGTGCTCCCTTGGCTCAGTGGTCGCACTCTGGACTCTGAGTCATGGATTGAAGCCCCACTCCAGAACTTGAGCACTTAATCTAGGCCAGGCTTGTCCGATACGATAGCCACGAGCCGCATGCAGCTAATTGGGCATCTAGAATTGGGACATTTGCATTTCTGATTAGTAAATAAAAATTGAGTAGTGGACACCGTCATTGGGCTTGTTATCTCAATACTCCCATTTCGCACAGCCTGTGGATGTGAAATTTAACCACCTTTGTGTGTTTCTGATAAAATGGTAAGATGATGAGCAGTGTGTATTTTTTGATTGCTATGCTTTACTTCCTAGGTTACTGAATGGTGCTCGATGTTTTGTGTGTAAGGGGTTTTCTACTAAAATGAGTGCATGTGGCTACAACAGTATTGCCGTGGACACACCTGTGGCTAGTTGGTGATTTGTATTGGACAACAGCGATGCAGTCTGACTCTTCACTACAGTGCCGAGAGAGCGCGCCGTGCCGAGAGAGCGCGCCGCGCTGTCGGTGCCGAGAGAGCGCGCCGCGCTGCCGGTGCCGAGAGAGCGCGCCGCGCTGCAGGGCCGAGAGAGCGCGCCGCGCTGCCGGGGCCGAGAGAGCGCGCCGCGCTGCCGGGGCCGAGAGAGCGCGCCGCGCTGCCGGGGCCGAGAGAGCGCGCCGCGCTGCCGGGGCCGAGAGAGCGCGCCGCGCTGCCGGGGCCGAGAGAGCGCGCCGCGCTGCCGGGGCCGAGAGAGCGCGCCGCGCTGCAGTAACCATTGTTCAGACAAGACGTCAAACTGAAGCCCCAGCTGCTCTAGTTTCTTGACTTTTCATTTTTTTAATTGTTTCTTTTTTCTTTAGGCAGCTCCCCTCACTTCTCTCTCTCTCTCCTTTTTCCCCCCACCCTCTGCTCTTCCCCACATGTGTGCTCGCTGTCTCTCTCTCTCTCGCTCACTCACTTTCTCACTCGCCTTTCATTCAATGAGTTCTGGCTGAGTTTATTTCTAGATTTTGAGAGTTCTGCCTGGTTTCCCCCTCTCCCACAGCCAACTTTACAAATTCAGGTAAAATAACTGACAATCCACGGAGCACAGGGACTGTTGGGCACTATGGCCCTCCCTGGTCAGAGATATTACTTGAAGCCCCATCACAAAATGTTTATCCGAGAAATCTCTCCATGTTCTTCAGACGCAAATGTATCAATAGGGCAAATTCCTGTGAAACCTATCGCTCTTATCTGTCGGTACTCGGTGCTGTCTGCGACACGGGTTTGAGAGGAGACCATAATGGTGCTGAAATCTTCTTGTTGCAGAGGCCGCTGTCAGGAACCGCTCCACTTGTTTGGCTTCCTTACACAGCCATCGACCAGTTACTGCAAGCGCTCGGAGAGAACCAGAGCAACATGAATAACATGAGGGTGAGTGTGAATGGGACTGCCTGCCAGACATAGATGATTGTCATCAGTAGAGGCTGTGTCATTAAAATGAGAGGCCAAACCAATCTCCCAGGTGTAACAGTGCAAGCATGCGCAATTCTGTCGTAACTGTACAGGAGGGAGGAACGGCCAGTCTCTCGAACCCTGAATGTGCTGCTCCCCACTCATTCCAGATAACGGCTTCTTTAAACTTGTTTTAAATAAAACGCTGCAGCCTGTTCCCTGAATAAATTTCTCCTGGGAACATAGTGCTGTATCTCATGCAAAAGCCCCTCATGGAAATATAACAGACTTGCCCTTGTTTCTTCAGTTGTGTGAAAAGCTACGGACCAGACTGGAGGATTACCACCAGCAGGTGGGTCAAGCAACTCACGACATGAACAGCTACCGGAGGCAGCAGTAGTTGTGGAGAGGGGGCTGGACTTTGTGAGCCGCCTCAGTCCCCGGGCGAGAAAACGACTGATCGTGATGCCATCCTCCAGGTGACCCGGTGCTGCTCTCCCTGGATGACCTCGTGTGCCTGTACAGATTCTTGATCAAAGGAAATAACACATCATTGTGCCAGCTTTTTATATATATATATATCAAAAAAAACTTTTTTTTAAATGTCCAAGTTGGTAGCTCTGCTTGGTCGGGCTGTCCAGTTCTGACTGTCTCTGTAGCCCGGGGTGGGGGGGGTTTCCCAGGAGCTCTCTGGGTGTCTCTGTAACCCGGGGTGGGGGGGGGGGGGTCCAGGAGCGCTCTGGGTATCTCTAACGCGGGGAGGTTCCCAGGAACGCTCTGACTGTCTCTGTAACGCAGGGAGGTTCCCAGGAACGCTCTGACTGTCTCTGTAACGCAGGGAGGTTCCCAGGAGTGCTCTGACTGTCTCTGTAACGTGGGGGGTTCCCAGGAACGCTCTGACTGTCTCTGTAACGTGGGGGGTTCCCAGGAACGCTCTGACTGTCTCTGTAACGTGGGGGGTTCCCAGGAACGCTCTGACTGTCTCTGTAACGCAGGGAGGTTCCCAGGAGTGCTCTGACTGTCTCTGTAACGTGGGGGGTTCCCAGGAGTGCTCTGACTGTCTCTGTAACGTGGGGAGGTGCCCAGGAGCGCTCTGACTGTCTCTGTAACGTGGGGAGGTGCCCAGGAGCGCTCTGACTGTCTCTGTAACGTGGGGGAGGTGCCCAGGAGCGCTCTGACTGTCTCTGTAACGTGGGGAGGTGCCCAGGAGCGCTCTGACTGTCTCTGTAACGTGGGGAGGTGCCCAGGAGCGCTCTGACTGTGTCTGTAACGTGGGGAAGTTCCCAGGAGCGCTCTGACTGTCTCTCTCTAACGTGAGGAGGTGCCCAGGAGCGCTCTGACTGTCTCTCTCTAACGTGGGTAGGTGCCCAGGAGCGCTCTGACTGTCTCTCTAACGTGGGGGGTTCCCAGGAACGCTCTGACTGTCTCCAACGTGGGGGGTTCCCAGGAGCTCTGACTGTCTCTGTCTCTGTAATGCGGGGGAGGTGCCCAGGAGTGCTCTGACTGTCTCTGTAATGCGTGGGAGGTGCCCAGGAGCGCTCTGACTGTCTCTGTAACATGGGGGAGGTTCCCAGGAGTGCTCTGACTGTCTCTGTAACGTGGGGAGGTTCCCAGGAGTGCTCTGACTGTCTCTGTAACGTGGGGGAGGTTCCCAGGAGCGCTCTGACTGTCTCTAACGTGGGGAGGTTCCCAGGAGAGCTCTGACTGTCTCCAACGTGGGGAGGTTCCCAGGAGCGCTCTGACTGTCTCTCTCTAACGTGGGGGGTGCCCAGGAGAGCTCTGACTGTCTCCAACGTGGGGAGGTTCCCAGGAGTGCTCTGACTGTCTCTGTAACATGGGGGAGGTTCCCAGGAGAGCTCTGACTGTCTCTGTAACGTGGGGGGTTCCCAGGAGCGCTCTGACTGTCTCTCTAACGTGGGGAGGTTCCCAGGAACGCTCTGACTGTCTCCAACGTGGGGAGGTGCCCAGGAACGCTCTGACTGTCTCTGTAACGTGGGGAGGTTCCCAGGAGCGCTCTGACTGTCTCTGTAACGTGGGAGGTTCCCAGGAGCGCTCTGACTGTCTCTCTGTAACGTGGAGGGTTCCCAGGAGAGCTCTGACTGTCTCTGTAACGCGGGGGGGTTCCCAGGAGCGCTCTGACTGTCTCTGTAACGCGGGGGGGTTCCCAGGAGCGCTCTGACTGTCTCTAACGTGGGGGGTTCCCAGGAGCGCTCTGACTGTCTCTCTGTAACGTGGAGGGTTCCCAGGAGAGCTCTGACTGTCTCTGTAACGTGGGGAGGTTCCCAGGAGCGCTCTGACTGTCTCTGTAACGTGGGGAGGTTCCCAGGAGCGCTCTGACTGTCTCTGTAATGTGGGAGGTTCCCAGGAACGCTCTGACTGTCTCTGTAACGTGGGGAGGTTCCCAGGAGCGCTCTGACTGTCTCTGTAACGTGGGGAGGTTCCCAGGAGCGCTCTGACTGTCTCTGTAATGTGGGAGGTTCCCAGGAACGCTCTGACTGTCTCTGTAACGTGGGGAGGTTCCCAGGAGCGCTCTGACTGTCTCTAACGCGGGGGGGTTCCCAGGAGCGCTCTGACTGTCTCTAACGTGGGGGAGGTGCCCAGGAGAGCTCTGACTGTCTCTGTAATGCGTGGGAGGTGCCCAGGAGCGCTCTGACTGTCTCTCTGTAACGTGGGGGGTTCCCAGGAGCGCTCTGTCTGTCTCTGTAACGTGGGGAGGTTCCCAGGAACGCTCTGACTGTCTCTGTAATGTGGGAGGTGCCCAGGAGCGCTCTGACTGTCTCTGTAACGCAGGGAGGTTCCCAGGAGCGCTCTGACTGTCTCTGTAATGTGGGAGGTTCCCAGGAGAGCTCTGACTGTCTCTGTAACGCGGGGGGGTTCCCAGGAGCGCTCTGACTGTCTCTAACGTGGGAGGTGCCCAGGAGCGCTCTGACTGTCTCTAACGTGGGGGAGGTGCCCAGGAGCGCTCTGACTGTCTCTAACGTGGGGGAGGTGCCCAGGAGCGCTCTGACTGTCTCTAACGTGGGGGAGGTGCCCAGGAGCGCTCTGACTGTCTCTAACGTGGGGGAGGTGCCCAGGAGCGCTCTGACTGTCTCTAACGTGGGGGGTTCCCAGGAGCGCTCTGACTGTCTCTAACGTGGGGGAGGTGCCCAGGAGCGCTCTGACTGTCTCTAACGTGGGGGAGGTGCCCAGGAGCGCTCTGACTGTCTCTAACGTGGGGGGTTCCCAGGAGCGCTCTGACTGTCTCTAACGTGGGGGAGGTGCCCAGGAGCGCTCTGACTGTCTCTGTAACGCAGGGAGGTTCCCAGGAGCGCTCTGACTGTCTCTGTAATGTGGGAGGTTCCCAGGAGCGCTCTGACTGTCTCTCTGTAACGTGGGGGGTTCCCAGGAGCGCTCTGTCTGTCTCTGTAACGTGGGGAGGTGCCCAGGAGCGCTCTGACTGTCTCTCTCTAACCTGGGGAGGTGCCCAGGAGCGCTCTGACTGTCTCTGTAACGTGGGGGGTTCCCAGGAGCGCTCTGACTGTCTCTGTAACGTGGGGAGGTGCCCAGGAGCGCTCTGACTGTCTCTCTCTAACGTGAGGAGGTGCCCAGGAGCGCTCTGACTGTCTCTGTAACGTGAGGAGGTGCCCAGGAGCGCTCTGACTGTCTCTGTAACGTGGGGGAGGTGCCCAGGAGCGCTCTGACTGTCTCTGTAACGTGGGGAGGTGCCCAGGAGCTCTCTGACTGTCTCTGTAATGTGGGAGGTTCCCAGGAGCGCTCTGACTGTCTCTGTAATGTGGGAGGTGCCCAGGAGAGCTCTGACTGTCTCTGTAATGTGGGGGGTTCCCAGGAACGCTCTGACTGTCTCTGTAATGTGGGAGGTTCCCAGGAGAGCTCTGACTGTCTCTGTAATGTGGGAGGTTCCCAGGAGCGCTCTGACTGTCTCTGTAATGTGGGAGGTTCCCAGGAGCGCTCTGACTGTCTCTGTAATGTGGGGGGTTCCCAGGAGCGCTCTGACTGTCTCTGTAATGTGGGAGGTTCCCAGGAGCGCTCTGACTGTCTCTGTAATGTGGGGGGTTCCCAGGAGAGCTCTGACTGTCTCTGTAATGTGGGAGGTTCCCAGGAGAGCTCTGACTGTCTCTGTAACGTGGGAGGTGCCCAGGAGCGCTCTGACTGTCTGTAATGTGGGGTTTTTTTTTGGGGGGGGGGGGGGGGGGGGGGGGAAGGTGTTCCCAGGAGTGCTCTGGGCTGGCGACTTGACTCTTTTTCTACTGTACATGAATGCTGAAGATTTACCCTTTTGAGGCTTTTATTTATTGGAAGTTTTTTTCCAATCCCATTTAATAAAATAAGGAATTGTAATCGTGTGTTTATTCATTTCCAATTTTCATTGGAAAAGCCGTGTTGTTTGCACTGGTGAAGCCGAGGACAGACAGGTGACCGCCTTTCCTGGCCCTCCTGTCACGGTTTCCCATCGCTGCACTCACTGGGCGACCCAAAGAAGCTGTTGGGGGAGCTATTGCCCCCCAGGGAACCCTGTGTGGACCAGAAACTGCAGGAACAGCTGTAGAAAACACTAGACAACAGGTAGTTAAAGTACCCTTTGGGTCTTGGGCCATCTGGCCGCTGATCTCCAGCTCCAAGCCCTGCCAGACAATGGGCCTGTCTGGCCCAGGAGAGCCCCTTGGCCCAGGAAATGTGGGCAGACTGCTCCCTTCTGTTAGAGAATATGAGAGGCAAGCTTGGAGCTGTTGTCTCTGTGCCCGGAATGAGAGTTCTAGGAGCCAAGTCTTGCACTTAAAAATGATTAAAAGAAATGATACTCGAGCCAACACATGGGATGATGTGAAGGCTGCGGGAGACCTCGCGTTAACAGCTGCTGAGCTCAATAGCAGGATAATCATAACTTTGGTCTGCATAACTTTGCATTACTCTTGCTTTTATCCCTTAGCTGCACCATTACCTCGTGTTCTGCAGCCCGTGAGCTTTACCCATAGTCCGTGAGCTTTACCGTCTACATTAACTTACATCAGCCCAGCGCGCCAAAGACTTCTTGTCTTGATGGTATCAGTAAGTAAAAGCTCAATGGCCTCCAGTCACCTATACTTATGGTGGCCTTAAGATAATAATACAGATAAGTTCTTCTACAAGGATGTTGAAGCAACGCAAAGAACAGACAATTACCTTCACAACTCCAGCTGTACCAGCCACAAGATATGGGCAAGAGTCCACAACCTTGAAGGTCTAGCCGTATTGTAACTTGAGAAATGGCTTCAAGTGCTCCACATGGTTTTTTAATAGTGATGTTATTTAGGTAACGGCAGTAGCCAATTTGCACAAATCAAGATCCCACAAATGGCAATGAGTTGAAGGACTGGTTCTTCTGTTTTTGGTGCTGTTGAGGAATGTTGGTCAGGACATAAGGAGAACTCTCTACTCTTTGCCATTTGAATAGGTAGGCTAGGCCTCGGTTTAGAATCACGGAATCATAGAAATTTACGGCACAGAAGGAGACCATTCGGGCCATCGTGTCTGTCGGCCAAAAAAGAGCTATCCAGCCTAATCCCACTTTCCAGCTCTTAGTCCGTAGCCCTGTAGGTTACGGCACTTCAAGTGCATATCCAAGTACTTTTTAAATGTGATAGAGGCAGAAACACTCACCACCTTTCAAGCAGAGAGTTCCAGACCCCACCACCCTCTGGGTGAAAAAAGTTCCCCTCTAATCCTGCTACCAATTACTTTAATCTATGCCCCCTGGTTATTGACCTCTCTGCTAGGGGAAATAGGTCCACTCTATCTCTCTCCTTCTATCTAGGCCCCTCATAATTTTATATACCTCAAGTCTCCCCTCAGCCTCTTCCAAAGAAAACAACCCCAGCCTATCCAATCTTTACTCATAGCTAAAGTTCTCCAGTCCTGGCAACATCCTCGTAAATCTTCTCTGTAGCCTCTCTAGTGCAGTCACATCTTTCCTGTAATGTGGTGACCAGAACTGTACGCAGTATTCTAGCTGTGGCCTAACTATTGTTTTATACAGTTCAAGCATAACCTCCCTGATCTTGTATTCTATGCCTCGGCTAATAAAGGAAAGTATCCCATATGCCTTCTTAACCATCTTAGCTACCTGTCCCGTTTATGGTGTCATCCAAATGGAGGCACCTCTGACAATGTGGCACTCCCTCAATACTGCACTGAACTGTCAGCC
Source organism: Squalus acanthias (assembly GCA_030390025.1). NCBI lineage: Eukaryota > Metazoa > Chordata > Chondrichthyes > Squaliformes > Squalidae > Squalus > Squalus acanthias. The sequence goes on along the minus strand of CM059434.1, from coordinate 72,406,500 downwards.
AAGGTTATGTTCTCAAGTACCTGAAGTGGAGCGTGAAACCAAAACTTTGACAGAGTTAAGTGGTACCACTGAGCCAATGCTATCATGGACAGACATGTCTGGTTGGTGAAGATGAGGTTAAGTAAGTTTACTCCTTCCTGTTGGTCCCCTCACAACTTGATGCAGGCCCAGTCTGCCAGCTATGTCCTTCCAGGCTCAGTCAGTGGTGATACTACAGAGTCACTTGCCGGTGGACTTTGAAGTCCTCCACCCAGAGTACATTCTGTGCCCTTCCTTCTCTCTGCTTCCTCCTAGTGATAGTCAACAGGGAGCAGCACTGATTTGTTAGTTATGGGGAGGGGGACAGTAGGTGGAGATCAGCAGTAGGTTCGGGTGAAGCGTCACATTAACCCTACCTTTGCTTATCCTCAGACGTTGCCTGTGCTTCCAGCATTTTCTGTTTATTTTAGATTTCCAGCATCTGCAGTATTTTACTTTTTATTTCCTTATCTGTTTGACCTGAGGCTGAGACACTTCATGGGGTCCGGAGTCGATGTTGAGGACTCCCAGGGCCACTCCCACCTAACTATACTACTGTGCCCCCAGCTCTAGTGGGACTGTCGTGCCGAGGGCACAGGACATACCCAGAGAATGGTGATGGAGAAGTCTGGGATGTGCGGCTCCAGAATATTCAAACTGCCACTGTTCTGACCGTGTCTCCCAGTCATCAATGTAACCCAAAGACAAAGCTGGAAAGCCCTTTCACAAAGTTTCCCTGCGTATGTAGTGCTTGACCGATTCAAATAATGTACGGTGTGACAGGATCAGTATTGGCTTCTGGAAAAAGGGTCAGCACCGCACTGCGGAATGTTCTGGAACATACTAAGCTCTGGCTGTCGGGAATGTTTTTCCATATCCCATTTGCTTTTTTTTTGAGAGCTGCATTGTCGATTTGTGCTGCTCTGAGTTTCAGGCTGAAATACAAGTCCTGTCCCTCTTGGGCAACACTAGTTGCTTCTTCAGGTCTGCACACTCACTAACTCGGGTCCTGGTGCTGGTACAATTTGAACACACAATAAATCCCAGCTTTTCGCTCACTCGCTCTGTTTTACTAGGTTTGGTGCAGTGCCCAGTCAGTATAATAGAAGCATACCCTTCCTGATTGGAAACAGCTGAGGCTGTACTGAGGATCTTACTGTGATCTCAGCCCTGCTGGATGAGTCACAGGAAGGGGTGAGGGGAGTGTCTCCAGGCAGTGGCACTGATCCTTTATTAATAACACTGCAGCTGCTCTTATGGTCGCATAAACATTCAGCTCCTCTAGTATTAAATTAGTCAAATCCTGAAATCATACAGCAATACTGGCCTGGAAACATTGATGCAACATTAAACTAGAAGATCTCTGACTCATTGCAACAGCAAGAAAGCTTCAATTTACTGTCTTCTAAATATAGCCCAAAAGGAATGTAGTGCAATAACACAACCTCGGAGCTTTGTGCTGTGTGAAGTTCGAGATACAAACCAACAGTCACTTCACCTCGAGAGTAAAACAATCCACTGTCCAATTGGGACTGGGTCATACTATCGGTTAGCAGCTACACTGGAGAGCGGGGTGGTCTAATAGTCAAAATGACGAGAAAATTGGACTTTATTTAACCCGTGCTGTACCTGCCCTGGGAGTGTTTGATGGGACAGTGTAGAGGGAGTTTTACTCTGTATCTAACCCGTGCTGTACCTGCCCTGGGAGTGTTTGATGGGACAGTGTAGAGGGAGTTTTACTCTGTATCTAACCCGTGCTGTACCTGCCCTGGGAGTGTTTGATGGGACAGTGTAGAGGGAGCTTTACTCTGTATATAACCCGCGCTGTACCTTCCCTGGGAGTGTTTGATGGGGCAGTGTAGAGGAAGCTTTACTCTGTATCTAACCCGTGCTGTACCTGCCCTGGGAGTGTTTGATGGGACAGTGTAGAGGGAGCTTTACTCTGTATCTAACCCGTGCTGTACCTGCCCTGGGAGTGTTTGATGGGACAGTGTAGAGGGAGCTTTACTCTGTATATAACCCGTGCTGTACCTGCCCTGGGAGTGTTTGATGGGACAGTGTAGAGGGAGCTTTACTCTGTATCTAACCCGTGCTGTACGGTGTGGTGTGGTAGGGTCAGCTTCACCTCTGACTCAGTGAGCGGTTCGAATCGCTCCCACGCCCCTGGTTCTAGGCCTTGGACTTATTTGGGGGTCGTGAACAAAGGTGCAGTAGACAACAGGTTTTGATGAAAGAATTTCGATCTTTATTCAAGAAAGTAAAACACAACACAAACACTCTATCACTCTAAAGGTGGGGAACACTTCGGTACATGCGAGGGAAATAACATTAGAAGAATACTTCACCCCTCCCAATCCCACTTCACTAGCTAGGTTGGACTCTAGAGAACCAGGGATAATGCTCACCAAACGAATCCTTGACAGTTGAGAGTTAGGGTTTAGAGTCTTTTGAGTAAAAGGTTTCGTAAGGCCCTTGTTGCCGCGAGGTGTCCGATGGTCACTGAGGCGGTCGCTCTGGTCTCTTGCGTGTCGGCCTACTTCTGGAGCTGTTGGCTTTCTTTGTTGAACTGCTTTCTATTTAAACTGTCTTCTTCCGAGCTGTGGAACTGCCTTCTTGCAGAACTGTGGAAACTGCCTTCTGCCTGCTTGTTGAACTTGAACTGTTTTACTGGAGAACTCCCTTCTTACTGAACTGTCTTCCTTAACTGCCCAACTTGTTTCTCCTGAACTCTGTAATTCCAGCACTGACTTCTGCTGAAAAACTGGCTTTTCAAATTGAACTCCAGAACTGCCTTCTGTTGAACTTGAACTGTTGTTACTCCTGAACTGCTTGATGGGCCTTCAATTATACTAAATTGAAGTGACCTTATCAAAACCAAATCAAATCATTGTAAGACCTTGTTAACAGTAACGACTTTACTAGCATGTTAACTGGTTTTGTAAATGTGTGAAGTGGTTTTCAGGATAGCGCCATCCTGTCGATCTGTTGTTTAATCAGAGTTTGAATTGTCCTCATGTTTTGGGTTTCTTGACTGGGCCTAGGACTTCGATCGAATATTTGCTTTATGCATGTCTTTAATGGGTTCTGTAATCGGTTTGATGGGACCTGTTGTTTTGGGTGGGGCTGTCTCCTCCTAGGGTCTATTGTCAAAATGTTAATGCTTGCTGGGGCTTGAGTGAGGTCATCCCAGTTCCCCAGACAATGCAATGTAACTGCAATACCCAAACGGCTTTTGCAGAGGTCTAACCCAACTTTCTTCACAGCCTTTTCTCCCTTCACAGGCCCAGACATGCTTTTAAAATGCCAAAACTTGGTTTTTGGTCTTACAGTCTCTTAGGTTAGGCCCAAATGCATTTTTATCACACTGAGGTAGTTCCAAAGTCCTTTTTCCTTAGGTTTTGGGGATCTGCAAATTTTGGAAACCTTACACTGCCCTTGGAGTGTTTGATGGGACAGTGTAGATGCATTGCTGATCATCTTCCAGATTCCATCGAATGTTGGAACTGTACCCATGGATTGGAGGGTAGCTAATGTTACCCCACTATTCAAAAAGGGTGGTAGAGAGAAAGCAGGGAATTACAGCCTGACATTGTTAGTGGGGAAAATGCTAGAGTCCATTATAAAGGATGTTATAGCTGAGCACTTGAAAAACAGTGACAGGATCGGACAAAGTCAACATGGATTTACAAAAGGTAAATCGTGCTTGACTACTGGAATTTTTTGAGGATGTAACTGGGAAAATAGATAAGGAAAACCAGTAGATGTGGTGTATTTGGACTTTCAAAAGGCTTTCGATAAGGTCCCGCATAAGAGATTAGCGTGTAAAGTTAAGGCACATGGGATTGGGGGCAAGGTATTGACTTGGATAGAGAACTGGTTGGCGGACAGAAAGCAGAGAGTAGGAATTAATGGGTCTTTTTCCGAGTGGCAAGCAGTGACTAGTGGGGTACCACAGGGATCGGTTCTTGGACCCCAGCTATTCACAATATACATTAATGATCTAGATAAGGGAACTAAATGTAATATCTCCAAGTTTGCAGATGACACAAAGCTGGGTGGGAGTGTGTGCTGCAAGGAGGATACCGAGAAACTCCAGGATGATTTGGACAGGTTGGGTGAGTGGGCAGAAGCGTGGCAGATGCAATATAACGTGGATAAATGCGAGGTTATCCACTTTGGTGTCAAAAACAGAAAGGCAGACTATTATCTGAATGGCAATAGGTTGGGAGAAGGGGAAGTGCAACGAGACCTGGGTGTCCTTGTGCACCAGTCGCTGAAAGTAAGCATGCAGGTGCAGCAGGCGGTGAAGAAGGCAAATGGTATGTTGGCCCTCATAGCGAAAGGGTTTAAGTATAGGAACAGGGATGTCCTGCTGCAGTTGTACAGGGCCTTGGTGAGACCACACCTTGAGTACTGTGTGCAGTTTTGGTCGCCTTATCTGAGGAAGGATGTTCTTGCCATGGAAGGAGTTCAGCGAAGATTCACAAGGCTGATACCTGGGATGGCAGGAATGACATATGAGGAGAGATTGGGTCGATTGGGCTTATACTCGCTGGAGTATAGAAGAATGAGAGGGGATCTCATCGAAACATATAAAATTCTGACAGGTCTGGACAAACTAGATGCAGGAAGAATGTTCCCGATGGTCGGAGAGTCCAGAACCAGGGGTCATAATCTAAGGATAACGGGTAAGCCATTTAGGACAGAAATGAGGAAGAATTTCTTCAGCCAGAGAGTGGTGAACCTGTAGAATTCTCTACCACAGAAGGTAGTTGAGGCCAAGTCATTAAATATATTCAAGAATGAGTTAGATATATTTCTTAAAGCTAAAGGTATCAAGGGATATGGGGAGAAGGCAGGTACAGGGTACTGAGTTTGGATGATCAGCCATGATCTCATCGAATGGCGGAGCAGGCTCGAGGGGCCGAATGGCCTACTCCTGCTCCTATCTTCTATGTTTATGTAGAGTGAGCTTTACTCTGTATCTAACCCGTGCTGTACCTGTCCTGGGAGTGTTTGATGGGACAGTGTAGTGGGAGCTTTACTCTGTATCTAACCCGTGCTGTACCTGCCCTGGGAGTGTTTGATGGGATAGTGTAGAGGGAGCTTTACTCTGCATCTAACCTGTGCTGTACCTGTCCTGGGAGTGTTTGATGGGACAGTGTAGAGGGAGCTTTACTCTGTATCTAACCCGTGCTGTACCTGCCCTGGGAGTGTTTGATGGGATAGTGTAGAGGGAGCTTTACTCTGCATCTAACCTGTGCTGTACCTGCCCTGGGAGTGTTTGATGGGACAGTGTAGCGGGAGCTTTACTCTGTATCTAACCCGTGCTGTACCTGCCCTGGGAGTGTTTGATGGGACAGTGTAGAGGGAGCTTTACTCTGTATCTAACCTGTGCTGTACCTGTCCTGGGAGTGTTTGATGGGACATAGAAAGAGGCTATTTGGCCCATCGTGCATGTGTTGTCTCTTTGACAGCTATCCAATTAGTTCCACTCCCCTGCTCTTGCCCCATAACTCAGCATTTTAGTATTTATCTAATTCCCTTTTGAAAGTTACTATTGAATCTGCTCCCACCACCCTTTCAGGCAGCGCATTCCAGATCATAACAACTCGCTGCATAAAAAAATTCCTCATGTCGCCTCTGGTTGTTTTACCAATTACCTTGAATCTGTGTCCTCTGGTTACCAAACCTTCTGCCACTGGAAACAGCTTCTCCTTATTTACTCTATCAAAACCATTCAAGATTTTGAATAGCTCTATCAAATCTCCCCTTAACCCTTTCTGCTCTAAGGAGAACAACCCCAGATTCTCGAATCTCTCCACATAACTGTATCTACCCCATACTGTACCTGTCCTGAGGGTTTTTGATGGGACAGTGTACGAGCATACAAACAATGACTGACCGTTAAAAGACCCTCTGGTCCATCCAGCCTGTCCCACACAATTGCAATACCTTGTGTATCACAATATATACACTCCACTCCATTAGAAACCATGTGATCTCCTGGGAGAGGCGAAAACCCAGGCCAATTTGGGGGAACAAATCTGGGAAATTCCTCTCCGACTTGTCCAGGAGATCACTCTGGACCTGAATTACCTATCTTTTGTAAGAGGTGATGTCCTCCCCAACCAGAAACAGGTCCCGCTCTCACTTGAAGGAATTCAGCATCCACTGCACGAGTCGGCAGCCTGTTCCAGAGGTCCACTATTCACTGGGAAAAGAACCATCTCCTGACATCTAACCTAGATCTGGCCTTACACAACTTCAAATTGTGACCCCTGGTCCTCCCTAACCTATTGAATTGAAATAAACTGTCAACTGGAACTCAATCTATTCCTTTCATTATCTTGATCACCCCTAAGTCTACACTTCTCTCAAGTGTAGAGTCCCAACTTTTTTAGCCTATCTTGATAACTAAGATGCTTTAGACTGGGAATTCGTCTAGTGGCCCTCTGCATCCTTTCCAAAGCCTCAATATCACTCCCCAGGTGAGGAGACTAAAACTGGACACAGTATTCCAAGTCAGTCCTGACCAAGGTCTTGTACAAGGACAAAATAATATGCCTTGTCTTGTAATCAATTGCCCTGTGATTGCACCCCAACACCCTAGTTGCTCTCGCTTTCGTTTCATAGCATTGCTCATTTACATTTAGAGATCTATGCACTAGAACGCCCAGATCTTTCTCCAACTTCCCTGATTGGGAGAAGGGGAAGTGCAACGAGACCTGGGTGTCCTTGTGCACCAGTCGCTGAAGGTAAGCATGCAGGTGCAGCAGGCGGTTAAGAAGGCAAATGGTATGTTGGCCTTCATAGCGAGAGGATTCGAGTACAGGAGCAAGGATGTCTTGCTGCAGTTGTACAGGGCCTTGGTGAGACTACACCTTGAGTATTGTGTGCAGTTTTGGTCGCCTTATCTGAGGAAGGAGGTTCTTATCATGGAAGGAGTTCAGCGAAAATTTACCAGACTGATACCTGGGATGGCAGGAATGACGTATGAGGAGAGATTGGGTCGATTGGGCTTATATTCGCTGGAGTTTAGAAGAATGAGAGGGGATCTCATTGAAACTTATAAAATTCTAACAGGACTAGACATACTAGATGCAGGAAGGCTGTTCCCGATGGCGGGGGAGTCCAGAACCAGGGGTCACAGTCTAAAGATAAGGAGTAAGCCATTTAGGACTGAGATGAGGAGGAATTTCTTCACCCAGAGAGTGGTGAACCTGTGGAATTCTATACCACAAAAGGCAGTTGAGGCCAATTCATTAAATATATTCAAGAAGGAGTTAGATATATTTCTTAAGGCTAAAGGGATATGGAAGAAAGCAGGTACAGGGTACTGAATTTGGATGATCAGCCATGATCTCATTAAATGGCAGAGCAGGCTCAAGGGGCCAAATGGCCTACTCCTGCTCCTAGCTTCTATGTTTTACTCGGAGCTCCAACACGGCAAGAGAGCCCCAGGTGGGCAGAGGAAACGCTTCAAGGACACCCTCAAAGCTTCCTTGAAAAATTGCAACATCCCCACTGACACCTGGGAATCCCTGGCCCAAGACCGCACGAAGTAGAGGAGAAGCATCCGGGAAGGCGCCAAACACCTCGAGTCTCTTCGCCGGGAGCAAGCGGAAGCCCAGCGCAAGGAGCGCACGTCAACCCAAACACCCCACCCACCCACCCCTTCAACCACTGTCTGCCCCACCTGTGACAGAGACTGTAGGTCCTGCATTAGACTCATCAGTCACCTGAGAACTCATTTTTAATGTGGAAGCAAGTCATCCTCGGAACCGAGGATGACTTGCTAAGAAGAAGATATGAATGTTGAGCATTCACCCTGCCCACATTGCAATTATCCAAATTAAACATCATTTGCCAGTCATGAGCTCAAGCTCCCAACACATTAAGATCCACCTGAAGCACCTGTGTCCAATCACATCCTGCAGTTCCATTCATAGTGCATTACTACATATAATCACAGCCTATAGTTTCACCCATAGTGCATTCATCTGTAGAGGGACCTTTACTCTGTATCGAACCTGTGCTATATCTGACCTGAGAGTGTTTGATCGGGCAGTGTAGAGGGAGCTTTACTCTGTATCTAGCCCGTGCTGTATCTGCCCTGGGAGTGTTTGATGGGACAGTGTAGAGGGAGCTTTACTCTGTATCTAACCCGTGCTGTACCTGCCCTGTGAGTGTTTGATGGGGCAGTGTAGAGGGAGCTTTACTCTGTATCTAACCCATGCTGTACCTGCTCTGGGAGTGTTTGATGGGGCAGTGCAGAGGGAGCTTTATTGTGAATCAGTTCCACTCATAGTGCATTACTGTATCCAATGAATATAGAGAGTGGGAGAGGAGGTATTTGTGTGGGAGTGGGAGTATTTGAGAGTATATATAGGAAATCTGGAGATATGTGTGGGAGTATGAATATATGAGTATACAGTAATGCCAACTCTTGCGATTTAATCGCGAGACACACGATTATTTTAATGAAAATCCCCTCCAACTCACAATCTCGCGATTCACCTCAGAAAACTTGTGAGTTGAACGGTTGATTAATTCCAAACCAGAACTTCTGTACAGAACAGAAGTGAACTCCACACGCCTCTAGTCTATACATAAAGTTCCAATTCTCTTACCTTGACACTGATTGATTGACAGGTGTGTTTCGATGGAATCTTCGCAAAGCATAAAAGAGGCATGACCGTGCCAGTAACACACTGACTGATTGGCCCTGCAGGATGATCCAAGGGGAGGGGGCGGTGCTAACTGCTTGTCAGCTGGTTGATCGACAGGACCGTACCTGTTGATCGACAGGACCCTACCTGTTGATCGACAGTACCGTACCTGTTGATCGACAGGACCGCACCTGTTGATCGACAGGACCGTACCTGTTGATCGACAGGACCCTACCTGTTGATCGACAGGACCCTACTTGTTGATCGACAGGACCCTACCTGTTGATCGACAGGACCCTACCTGTTGATCGACAGGACCGCACCTGTTGATCGACAGGACCGTACCTGTTGATCGACAGGACCCTACCTGTTGATCGACAGGACCCTACCTGTTGATCGACAGGACCCTACCTGTTGATCGACAGGACCCTACCTGTTGATCGACAGGACCCTACCTGTTGATCGACAGGACCGTACCTGTTGATCGACAGGACCCTACCTGTTGATCGACAGGACCCTACCTGTTGATCGACAGGACCGCACCTGTTGATCGACAGGACCGTACCTGTTGATCGACAGGACCGTACCTGTTGATCGACAGGACCCTACCTGTTGATCGACAGGACCCTACCTGTTGATCGACAGGACCCTACCTGTTGATCGACAGGACCCTACCTGTTGATCGACAGGACCCTACCTGTTGATCGACAGGACCGCACCTGTTGATCGACAGGACCGTACCTGTTGATCGACAGGACCGTACCTGTTGATCGACAGGACCCTACCTGTTGATCGACAGGACCCTACCTGTTGATCGACAGGGCCCTACCTGTTGATCGACAGGACCGCACCTGTTGATCGACAGGACCGCACCTGTTGATTGACAGGGCCCTACCTGTTGATCGACAGGGCCCTACCTGTTGATTGACAGGACCCTACCTGTTGATCGACAGGACCGCACCTGTTGATCGACAGGACCCTACCTGTTGATCGACAGGACCGTACCTGTTGACCGACAGGACCGCACCTGTTGATCGACAGGACCCTACCTGTTGATCGACAGGACCGTACCTGTTGATCGACAGGACCCTACCTGTTGATCGACAGGACCCTACCTGTTGATCGACAGGACCGTACCTGTTGATCGACAGGACCCTACCTGTTGATCGACAGGACCCTACCTGTTGATCGACAGGACCCTACCTGTTGATCGACAGGACCCTACCTGTTGATCGACAGGACCCTACCTGTTGATCGACAGGACCCTACCTGTTGATCGACAGGACCCTACCTGTTGATCGACAGGACCCTACCTGTTGATCGACAGGACCGCACCTGTTGATCGACAGGACCCTACCTGTTGATCGACAGGACCGTATCTGTTGATTGACAGGACCGCACCTGTTGATTGACAGGGCCCTACCTGTTGATCGACAGGGCCCTACCTGTTGATCGACAGGACCCTACCTGTTGATCGACAGGACCCTACCTGTTGATCGACAGGACCCTACCTGTTGATCGACAGTACCGTACCTGTTGATCGACAGGACCGCACCTGTTGATCGACAGGACCGTACCTGTTGATCGACAGGACCCTACCTGTTGATCGACAGGACCCTACTTGTTGATCGACAGGACCCTACCTGTTGATCGACAGGACCCTACCTGTTGATCGACAGGACCGCACCTGTTGATCGACAGGACCGTACCTGTTGATCGACAGGACCCTACCTGTTGATCGACAGGACCCTACCTGTTGATCGACAGGACCCTACCTGTTGATCGACAGGACCCTACCTGTTGATCGACAGGACCCTACCTGTTGATCGACAGGACCGTACCTGTTGATCGACAGGACCCTACCTGTTGATCGACAGGACCCTACCTGTTGATCGACAGGACCGCACCTGTTGATCGACAGGACCGTACCTGTTGATCGACAGGACCTTACCTGTTGATCGACAGGACCTTACCTGTTGATCGACAGGACCCTACGTGTTGATCGACAGGACCCTACCTGTTGATCGACAGGACCCTACCTGTTGATCGACAGGACCGCACCTGTTGATCGACAGGACCGTACCTGTTGATCGACAGGACCCTACCTGTTGATCGACAGGACCCTACCTGTTGATCGACAGGACCCTACCTGTTGATCGACAGGACCCTACCTGTTGATCGACAGGACCCTACCTGTTGATCGACAGGACCCTACCTGTTGATCGACAGGACCCTACCTGTTGATCGACAGGACCCTACCTGTTGATCGACAGGACCCTACCTGTTGATCGACAGGACCGCACCTGTTGATCGACAGGACCGTACCTGTTGATCGACAGGACCCCACCTGTTGATCGACAGGACCCTACCTGTTGATCGACAGGACCCCACCTGTTGATCGACAGGACCCTACCTGTTGATCGACAGGACCCTACCTGTTGATCGACAGGACCCTACCTGTTGATCGACAGGACCCTACCTGTTGATCGACAGGACCCTACCTGTTGATCGACAGGACCCTACCTGTTGATCGACAGGACCGCACCTGTTGATCGACAGGACCCTACCTGTTGATCGACAGGACCCTACCTGTTGATCGACAGGACCCTACCTGTTGATCGACAGGACCCTACCTGTTGATCGACAGGACCCTACCTGTTGATCGACAGGACCCTACCTGTTGATCGACAGGACCGTACCTGTTGATCGACAGGACCCTACCTGTTGATCGACGGGACCCTACCTGTTGATCGACGGGACCCTACCTGTTGATCGACAGGACCGCACCTGTTGATCGACGGGACCCTACCTGTTGATCGACGGGACCCTACCTGTTGAGTTGGGTACTAAATATTCCTGGATATAAAGTGTTCAGGAAAGATAGGGAAGGAAAGAAAGGAGGTGGGGTGGCAGTATTGATTAAGGAGAATATTACATTGCTGGAGAGAGAGGATGTCCTGGAGGGGTCAAGGACAGAATCTATTTGGTTAGAGTTAAGAAACAATAGAGGTGCCATTACACTACTAGGTTTATTATATAGGCCACCAACTAGTGGAACGATATAGAGGAGCAAATTTTCAGGGAAATTACAGAGAGGTGCAAGAACTTTCGAGTAGTGATAATGGGGAACTTCAACTTTCCTTATCTCGACTGGGATAGTAATAGTGTAAAGTGCAGAGAGGGGGAAGAATTTCTGAAGTGTGTTCAGGAGAACTCTCTTCATCAGTACGTTTCTGGCCCAATGAGGAAGGAGGCATTGCTGGATCTGGTTCTGGGGAATGAGGTGGGTCAAGTGGAGCAAGTGTCAGTAGGGGAACATTTAGGGAACAGTGATCATAGTATAGAAATCATAGAAATTTACAGCACAGAAGGAGGCCATTCGGCCCATCTTGTCCGCGCCGGCTGACAAAGAGCTATCCACTTTCCAGCACTTGGTCCGTAGCCTTGTAGGTTACGGCACTTCAAGTGCATATCCAAGTACTTTTTAAATGTGATGAGCATCTCTGCCTCTACCACCCTTTCAGGCAGGGAGTTCCAGACCCCACCACCCTCTGGGTGAAATAATTTCTCCTCAACTCCCCTCTCAACCTCTGACCAATTACTTTAACTCTATACCCCCTGGTTATTGACCCCTCTCCTAAGGGAAACAGGTCCTTCCTATCCACTCTATCCAGGCCCCTCATAATTTTATACACCTCAATAAGGTCTCCCCTCAGCCTCCTCTGTTCCAAAGAAAACAACCCCAGCCTATCCAATCTTTCCTCATAGCTAAAATTCCCCAGCCCAGGCAACATCCTCGTAAATCTTCTCTGCACCCCCTCTAGTGCAATCACATCCTTCCTGTAAAGTGGTGACCAGAACTGCACGCAGTATTCTAGCTGCGGCCTAACTAGTGTTTTATACAGTTGAAGCATAACCTCCATGCTCTTATATTCTGTGCCTCGGCTAATAAAGGCAAGTATCCCGTATGCCTTCTTAACCACCTTATCTACCTGTCCTGCTACCTTCAGGGATCTGTGGACATGCACTCCAAGGTCCCTCTGATCTTCTGCACTTCTCAGTGTCCTACCATTTATAGTGTATTCCCTTGCCTTGTTAGCCCTCCCCAAATGCATTGCCTCACATTTCTCCAGATTGAATTCCATTTGCCACTGTTCTGCCCACCTGACTAGTCCATTGATATCTTCCTGCAGTCTACAGCCTTCTTCATTATCAACTACACGGACAATTTTTGTATCATCTGCAAACTTCTTAATCATACTTCCTACATTCAAGTCCAAATCATTGATATATACCACAAAAAGCAAAGGACCCAGTACTGAGCCCTGCAGAACCCCACAAACTAATTATTTTGCTTTAGTATTTACCAGGGAGATAGAACAGGTGGACATGACATTGGATCATGAGATAAGTGCATTTAAAATAAAAAGAGGGGATATATTAAATAAACTAATCAAACTCAAAGAGGATAAAACCCCAGGTCCGGATGGATTGCATCCTCACATTTTAAAAGAATCTAGGGAAGGGATAGCAGAGGCATTACTGTACATATTTAATAATTCATTAGAAAAAGGTGTAGTGCCAGAGGACTGACGGATAGCTAACATAATACCGATATTTAAGAAAGGGGATAGAACATGTCCATGGAATTATAGACCAGTCAGCTTAACATCGGTGGTAGGAAAAATAATGGAATCCCTACTAAAGGAGAAAATAAAAGAACATCTAGAAACCAAAAACATAGTAATGAATAGTCAGCATGGATTTCAAAAGGGAAAGTCTTGCTTAACCAACCTCATTGAATTTTTTGAAGAGGTAACAGAAGAGTAGACAATGGTAATGCAGTAGATGTAATTTATCTAGATTTTCAAAAGGCCTTCGATAAGGTACCACATAATAGACTGATGAACAAGGTCAGAGAATGCGGAGTCGGGACAAGTAGCAGAATGGATAGCTAGCTGGCTTTAAGACAGAAAGCAGAGAGTGGAAGTAAAGGGTAGCTATTCACAGTGGCAGAAGGTGGGTAGTGGTGTTCCACAAGGATCAGTGCTGGGACCACTATTGTTCACAATTTATATTAACAATTTAGACTTTGGAATCAAAAACACAATTTCTAAATTTGCGGATAACACCAAATTGGGGGGGATAGTCAATACTGAGGAGGACTGCAACAAATTACAGGAGGACATTAATAAACTTGCAGAATGGGCGTATAATTGGCAAATTAAGTTCAACCTAGATAAATGTGAGGTATATTTTGGTTGGAAGAGTAGGGAGGTCACTTATTAATTGGAGGGTGCGAGTCTATGTGGGGTAGAGGAACAAAGGAATCTCAGAGTACGAATACACAAATCACTAAAAGTTGCGACACAGGTTCGCAAGGCCATATAAAAGGCAAACCAAGCACTAGGGTTTATCTCTAGAGGTATAGAATTGAAAAGTAGGGAAGTTATGCTAAACCTGTATCGAACCTTGGTTAGACAACACAGAGTACTGTGTACAGTTCTGGTCGCCATATTATAAAAAGGATATAGAGGCACTGGAGAGGGTGCAGAGAAGATTTACAAGGATGATACCAGAAATGTGAGGGTATGCATATCAGGAAAGGATGAACAGGCTGGGTCTCTTTTCTCTTGAAAAAAGGATGAGGGGTGACCCTAATAGAGGTCTTTAAAATTATGAAAAGTTTTGATAGAGTGGATACAGAGAGAAGGTTTCCATTTGTGGGAAGAGCATAACTAAAGGCCATCAATATAAGATAGTCACCAAGAAATCCAATAGGGAATTCAGAAGAAACTTCTTTACCCAAAGAGTATGAGAATGTGGAACTCGCTACCACAGGGAGTGGTTGAAGCGAATAGTATAGATACATTTAAGGGGAGGCTGGACAAGCACATGAGGGAGAAGGGAATAGACAGTTATACTGATAGATTTAGATGAGGAAAGACGGAAGGAGGCTCGAGTGGAGCATAAACGCCGGCATGGACTTGTTGGGCCGAATGGCCTGTTTCTGTGCCGTATATCCTATGTACTCCCCCATTGTCCTGACTAATCTCCAATATTAGCATTTCCTAATCGGACAATGACCCCGAGATGTTATGATTAACTTTGATGGGACACCTGACAGAGCAAATTCTAACACAAGATTAAATAAAGCCACTAATGTGGTTTATGTTGCTAGCATTGCAGAACCCTTCTTCCCCTTTCATTCCTTCCTCACTCCCCTTTGCATCGTTCCTTTGAATTTTCCACTATGTTTTCAATACATGCTCTAGATTTTGGATTATGTTTAATTACTGATCAACTGATAAATGCATTCCTCAAGTAACTCAACTTGTTCAGTTCTCTATCCCTCTGCCACATATTTAGAAATACCATCAAGCTTGCTTTTCATTTCATTTCCTATTCTTCGTTTGAGACAAAACTGGGGCAAATCTCCTTTGGGTTTTGCGCTTACCATTTCCACAAAGGAAAGTTTTTTTTTAAAGGAACAATCTCTAAACTGAAACATGATGCTGAAAGTTTATAAAATTCCCCCAAATCTACAACCAGCAAATACCCGTAACAGAAGATAAATGACATCAAAACGACACGCAATACAAGTTGACCACAATAAGAGAGAGCAGTCAGCATTCAGTCTGTCAGCACAATAACTGCAAACATGCAGCCAGAGCCAAGTCCACAGCACAGGCAGGGGGGAAGAGGATGGAGAGCAATAGTGATAGGGGATTCTATCGTTAGAGGAGCAGACAGGTGTTTCTGCGGCCGCAGACGTGACTCCAGGATGGTATGTTGCCTCCCTGGTGCCAGGGTCAAGGATGTCACTGAACGGCTGCAGGGCATTCTGAGGGGGGAGGGTGAACAGCCAGAGGTCGTGGTCCATATCGGTACCAACGACATAGGTAGGAAGAGGGATGAGGTCCTGCAGGCAGAGTTTAGGGAGCTAGGAAAGAGGTTAAAAAGCAGGACCTCAAAGGTAGTAATCTCCGGATTACTACCAGTGCCACATGCTAGTGAGTTCAGAAATAGGAAGATAGAGCAGGAGAGATGGTGTAGGAGGGAGGGCTTTAGATTCCTGAGGAATTGGAACCGTTTCTGGGGGAGGTGGGACCTCTACAAGCCAGACGGGTTGCACCTCAACGGGAACGGGACCAATATCCTCGCGGGAGTGTTTGCTAGTGCTGTTGGGGAGGGTTTAAACTAGCTTGGCAGGGGGATGGGAACCTAAGAATAGAGTCAGTAGGGAGGGAAGAAAAACTGGAATTGGAAAACAAAAACGTAGAAAGTAAATTGGAAGGACAGAGGAATCAAGGGCTAGATAGTAATCAACAAGGAGGTTTGCCTGTACTAAATGGTATATACTTCAACGCAAGGAGTATAGCAAACAAGGCAGATGAGCTGAGGGCACAGGTAGATACTTGGGACTATGATATTATAGCTATTACAGAGACGTGGCTGAAAGAGGGGCAGGTATGGCAGCTCAACATTCCTGGTTACAGGATTTTCAGACGGGATAGAGTGGGGGGTAAAAAGGGAGGGGGGGTCGCGGTATTGATTAAAGAAACTATTACAGCTGTGAGGAGGGATAATATGTTGAAGGGATCATCAAACGAGGCCATATGGGTCGAATTGAATAACAAAAAAGGGACGATCACACTGCTGGGAGTGTACTACAGACCCCCAAACAGTGAAAGGGAGATAGAAGAACAAATATGTAGACACATTTCTGAGAAGTGCAAAACTATAGGGCAGTAATAGTAGGGGATTTCAACTACCTCAATATTAACTGGGATAAAATTAGTGTGAAGGGTACAGAAGGTGCAGAATTCCTAAAATGCATCCAGGAGAACTTTTTTAGCTAGTATGTAGCAAGCCCAACAAGGGAGGGGGCGGTTCTGGACTTAATTTTAGGGAATGAAGCTGGGCAGGTAGAAGGCGTATCAGTGGGGGAGCATTTTGCTGCTAGTGACCATAATTCTGTTAGATTTAAGGTAGTTATGGAAAAGGACATGGATAGACCAGGAATAAAAATTCTAAATTGGGGAAAAGCAAATTTCGCTAAGCTCAGAGGGGATTTAGCCATAGTGGACTGGAAACAGCTACTTGAAGGTAAATCAGTGTCAGAGCAGTGGGAGGCTTTCAAGGAGGAGATCCGGAGGGTTCAGACTAAACACGTGCCCTTAAAGAAAAAAGGTGGGACTAACAAATCTAGAGCCCCCTGGATGTCTAGAGACATACAGGGTAGGATAAAGAAAAAAAGGGAGGTGTATGACAGATACCGAGGGCTAAATACTCCAGAATCTTTAGAGGAGTACAGAAAGTGCAGGGGTGCAATTAAAAATGATATTAGGAAAGCAAAGAGAGAGCATGAAAATTCTTGGCAAGTAAAATCAAGGAAAACCCAAAGATGTTTTATAAATATATTAAGAGTAAGAGGATAACTAAAGAAAGGGCAGAGCCTATTGGAGATCATGAGGGTAATCTGTGTGTGGAGGCGGGAGACGTCGGTAGGGTTCTTAATGAATATTTTGAGTTTGTTTTCACAAAGGAGAGGGGCGAAGCAGACATTGCTATCGGGAGGGTGGTGTGTGAAATATTAGATGAAATAAACATAGTGAGAGAGGAAGTATTAAGGGATTTAGCAGCTTTAAAAGTGGATAAATCCCCAGGCCCGGATGAAATGTATCCCAGGCTGTTAAACGAAGCAAAAGAGGAAATAGCAGAGGCCCTGACCATCATTTTTCAATCAACTCTGGCTTCAGGTGTGGTGCCGGAGGACTGGAGGACTGCTAATGTGGTACCCTTGTTTAAAAAGGGAGAAAAGGATAGACCGAGTAATTACAGGCCAGTCAGCCTAACCTCGGTGGTGGGAAAATTATTGGAAAGAATTCTGAAGGACAGGATAAATCTTCATTTAGAAAGACACAGATTAATCAAGGACAGTCAGCACGGATTTGTTAAGGGAAGGTCGTGTCTGACAAACTTGATTGAATTTTTTGAGGAGGTAACGAGGGTAGATGAGGGTAGTGCGTTTGATGTAGTGTATATGGACTTTAGCAAGACTTTTGATAAGGTTCCACATGGCAGACTGGTCACAAAGTTAAAAGCCCATGGGATCCAGGGCAAAGTGTCAAGTTGGATTCAAAACTGGCTTGGAGACAGGAAGCAGAGGGTAATGGTTGATGGGTGTTTTTGTGACTGGAAGGCTGTTTCCAGTGGGGTTCCGCAGGGCTCAGTACTAGGTCCCTTGCTTTTTGTGGTATATATCAACGATCTTGACTTGAATATAGGGGATATGATTAAGAAGTTTGCAGATGATACTAAAATCGGCTGTGGTTGATACTGAAGAAGGAAACTGTAGACTGCAGGAAGATATCAATAAATTGGTCGTTGGGCAGAACAGTGGCAAATGGGATTCAATCCAGAGAAGTGTGAGGTAATGCATTTGGGGAGGGCTAACAAGGAAAGGGCATACACATTAAATGGTAGGACACTGAGTAGTGTAGAGGAACAAAGGGACCTTGGAGTGCATGTCCACAGATCCTTGAAGGTAGCAGGCCAAGTAGATAAGGTGGTTAAGAAGGCATACGGAATGCTTGCCTTTATTAGCTGTGGCATAGAATACAAGAGCAGAGGGATTATGCTTCAAATGTATAAAACACTAGTTAGGCCTCAGCTAGAGTACTGCGTGCAGTTCTGGTCACCACATTACAGGAAGGATGTGATTGCACTAGAGAGGGTACAGAGGAGATTTACAAGGATGTTGCCGGGAGTAGAGAATCTTAGCTATGAGGAAAGGCTGGGTCTGTTTTCCTTGGAACAGAGGAGGCTGAGGGGAGACCTTATTGAGGTGTGTAAAATTATATGGGGCATAGATAAAGTGGATAGAAAGGACCTATTTCCCTTAGCAGAGGGGTCAAAAACCAGGGGGCACAGATTTAAAGTAATTAGGGGAAGGTTTAGAGGGGATTTGAGGGGAAATTTCTTCACCCAGAGGGTTGTGGGTGTCTGGAACTCACTGCCTGAAAGGGTGGTAGAGGCAGGAACCCTAACCACATTTAAAAAGTACTTGGATGTGCACTTGGGATGCTGTAACCTGCAGGGCTACGGACCAAGAGCTGGGAAGTGGGATTAGGCTGGATAGCTCTTTGTTGGCCGGCGCAGACACGATGGGCCGAAATGACCTCCTTCCGTGCTGTAGCTTTCTATACTGATCTCCAAAACAAAGCAGGTCAGAACTGGTGGAAAAGCAAATCTATTGGCCTCAATAACCTTCGCTCAGTTATAAATAGAATGGTTCTTGATGCTCATTCAAGAGACGAACCAATCACTTGGCTAAAATATACTGGGGCAGAAATCCAGTCATCCCAAACAGGTACTGAGACAGAAAAACACGGAGCCAAAGTCTACTCGAACCCTGCAGACAAGCAGCAAGATGCAAACCATCTCTACCACAGGAAATAAGTCAACAAATAGCACCAGATCCAAATCATTCCAAAAAGAATTAATATGACGACACACTGGTAACACATCACTGATCAAGAATTTAAAAATGGAATTCAATTTACTCTAAACTACACCTCAGCAAAACTAGAACACTTCCTCCGTGGCTCTGCAGCAGCAGTATACTCAGTTTTGGCAACTAAACATGCTCACTGGGCGAGTTTTATCCCCATCATATCTGAGCAGCAGATATTTAAAAACACAGCAGGATGAAACAGCTGGTATCGATTTTTCTAACCACTCTGGTGAGCACAGACAGGTCCTCCGCATGTCTACCAAACAACGCCCGTACAATACAAACACCAAGTGCAGGATGTGTGTTGTATTGCAATGAGAGACATTACTTATTTTATTTCCACTTCTTTTCAGAACTATTCTGAAATTTCTTAAAGCAAAGCCAACTCTCCATGCACTCTGTGTTAAGGTGACTCTGCCATTTAGTGAACTTTACAGCTAACTAGCTTTGGCAATTACTAACTCTTTCGCAATGCGTTTTTGAAGTTTGCACTACAATGACACAGTCACATGACACTGAAATGTCCACCACAGTCGCACACAATTTACTTAACTTTTAAAGTAAATGTGCTTTATCACTGTTATTGCTATCAAAAGATTTTGTGCAGCACAAAATCTCTTACAAGAAATGTACCGCAGGTTCAATTTTGTCACGAACAGAGAACCTCCTGACAGAACCAATGTCAACAATGGTCAAGTCTACGACAGCAAAATGGTCTTCAATACGGAACTGATGCAGTCTAAAATTCCTCCAGCCAGTCAGCACAACTTGTAAGGGGGAGGGTTAAAGAATCAGCACTGTTTGGCAGTCACATTACTGTGAGTCATCAAAAGAAGTGACATCCCATAGTAGCAACACAATAAGCATTTTGCAAAATGATATTTTCCGCAATAGACAATAATCAACCTGATAAAGAGAAGCCATAAAGGGACAATCATATCCCCAACCCCACGCCACTTCAAACCATCTTCCTTTAACCTATTACTCTCTAAAACCTGCCCTTTTAATCCATACTTCTTTAACCAATGACGTTAAACTGCCCATCCAGCCCCTGCACGTCTCCAACTCCTGCCCCTTCACCCCCTCCAACTCCTGCCGAATCATCCCCTCCAACCCCTGCCCCTTCACCACCATCCAACTCCTGCCCCTTCATCCCCTCCAACTCCTGCCCCTTCACCCTCCTCCAACTCATGCCGCTTCACCCCCTCCATCTCCTGCCCCTTCACCCCCTCCAACTCCTGCCGCATCACCCCCTCCAACTCCTGCCCCTTCTCCCCCTCCAACTCCTGCCCCATCACCCCCTCCAACCCCTGCCCCATCACCCCCTCCAACTCCTGCCCCTTCACCGCCTCCAACTCCTGCCCCATCACCCCCTCCAACTCCTGCCCCTTCACCCCCTCCAACTCCTGCCCCTTCACCCCCTCCAACTCCTGCCCATCACCCCTCCAACTCCTGCCCCATCACCCCCTCCAACTCCTGCCCCTTCACCCCCTCCAACTCCTGCCCTTCACCCCCTCCAACTCCTGCCCATCACTCCCTCCAACTCCTGCCCCATCACCCCCTCCAACTCCTGCCCCTTCACCCCCTCCAACTCCTGCCCTTCACCCCCTCCAACTCCTGCCCCTTCACCCCCTCCAACTCCTGCCCCATCACCCCCTCCAACTCCTGCCCTTCACCCCCTCAACTCTGCCCATCACCCCTCCAACTCCTGCCCCATCACCCCCTCCAACTCCTGCCCCATCACCCCCTCCAACTCCTGCCCCTTCACCCCTCCAACTCCTGCCCTTCACCCCCTCCACTCCTGCCCTTCACCCCCTCCAACTCCTGCCCATCACCCCCTCCAACTCCTGCCCATCACCCCCTCCAACTCCTGCCCCTTCACCCCCTCCAACTCCTGCCCCATCACCCCCTCCAACTCCTGCCCCATCACCCCCTCCAACTCCTGCCCATCACCCCCTCCAACTCCTGCCCCTTCACCCCCTCCAACTCCTGCCCTTCACCCCCTCCAACTCCTGCCC